>JBBGZY010001223.1:0-472500 GCA_037952925.1 Lithobates clamitans
GAAGCTGTTATAGCTGCAAAGCGTGGGCCAACTCAAAATTTAACCCTACGGACTGACTGGGATGTCATTAAAGTTCATATGCATGTAAAGGCAGGCGTCCCAATACTTTTGGTAATATAGTGTATGTGGAACGCACATTGCTTAATCAAGGCTCCTCTGCATAGGGTGGTCCTAACTCAAGTCGATGAGAGTCTCCTTGTTGGTGCATATACTATATATAGCAATAGATACATTTTGGGCAGGTATTCCTGGAGGCAGCCCATTCTTCCCTAAAAGTGTAGGGAAACACCAGAAGTACAGCAAAACAAAATTACAACTGAAAACATGCAATGTGTCCTCGTAACAATTTCAGAAAGTTAAACAAAAATGGCGACTGCCCTAATTTATACCTAGCTTTTAGAGTAAGGCTGGCCATACACTATACAATTTTCCTATTCAATTTCCTTTAGATTTACCTTCAACTATGTAGTGCAAGTGCCTGCCTGATGAGATACAAATTGAAAGGGTTTAGGTTTGACCTCATATTATATGGTTTTGGTAAATCTAAAGGAAAGTTGAACAGGAAAATTGTATAGTGTATGGCCAGCCTTAGGTACACATAAAAGGGCTTTGCACACAACAAACACATTTTCCCAGCACTTACTAGCTAGCCAGCTAAAAAAATAAATAAATGACACCGTCTAACAATTTGTGTTAAAAACATTACAAAAAATGAATTGAGGTTACCCTGCCTCGTCAAGGCCCCTCTGTATAAGACCCCTTTCACAGTGGGGCCACGGCCGCTTTAGCGCTGTTCAAGCACCAATTTTCGGCCCCCAGCATGGCGCTTTTAACCACAAAGAAGGGGTTAAAAACTCCCGTGTTTTGCTACTCTTCCGAATTGCTATTCAGGCGTTTTGGGAGCGGTAAATACAGTGCTCCCAAACCGCCCCAAAGATGCTACTTGCAGGACTTTTCAGAATGTCCCACAAGCGTACCGTGTGAAAAGTCACACTTGAATGAATGGGAGGCGGTTTTCAGGCACTTAGCGGAGGCTATTTCCAGCGCTAAATCACCTGAAACCCGCCCCAGTGTGAAAGGGGTCTAATGCAGTCCTAACTCTAGTCTATGAAAGTCTCCATGTTGGAGAATATATAGCAATAGATAATTGCGGGCAGGTGTGCCTGGATACAGCCTATTCCTCCTTAAAGGTGCAGGGACACAAAAATGGCAACTGCCCCAATTTATAACTAAGGTGCACAAGAAATGGCTTTACATAGCACAAATAAATCAAAATATTTTTCTTAGCACACTTACCAGTTAGCCAACAGCAAATCCCAGCTATATGGTCTCTGAAAGCTATTTAATATTTGGGGCTGGTTGCCATTTTTTTTTTAGCTTGCTGAAGTTAGTGTAGGGACACACTGGACACCTTCAGCTGTTATTGTGCTTTTTTGGGCTTCTCGTGTGTCCCTGCACCTAAGGAAAAATGGGCTGCTTCCAGGCATACCTACCCTTTATCTATTCATTGCTACATATGCTCCAGTATGCAGACTCTTGGACTTCACTTTATAGATGGGACTTGCACAGTAGTGAGACTTTCACGTATATATTTTCTAATATTCACTGAGCCCAGTTACAGATAAAACTGCCATTCCCAGTCTGAGAAGCCTATTATTGGTCATTCTTGTTTAATGCATACTTTAAAGCTTAGTTACTGATATTCATTTAAAACATACACTTCCCATATTTTTTCCCTCTAACTAGCTTTCATTGATATAATATCTATCTGCTATCTCATATTGGTTCAGACTGTCCCCATTCATTTGACCACCATGCCTGACATCTTATCATTTGTCCCTTCTTGGCAAATCCCATCCTATGTGGATAACTGAGTGAAATGTCAAGTATAATCATTAATTCTCATTTTCCAGTGTTCCTATCACTTTTTCCTGCCGCGTAAATGTGTTGATGCCAGACTCATGGGCTAACTGTCATGCTGCGAAGTAGCTAGAAATAAGTTCCTGCAATAGTTATTTAATTGGTGTGAAACAGAGAAGGGCTATTTCCACCTGCTACCGACCAGTTTTCCCAATATCTTATTTGCAGACTGGTTGATTTGGGCCTGTTTCTCCATTCAATTTCTGTAAAGTACATGAGCACATGTCATTATGTTCAGAGAACCTAATTTCTCTGCATATTTGCATTTGTTGATATGAATGGCAGCTACAATATTGTTTGCCTTTCTCAGGTGAACTTATGGGATATAAATATACTCAAATGGAACAGAGGTAGATTATCATGGCAGTGATAGTTTGTGTACCTGGCACTGCCAAGCAGCACATCTTGAACCAAATATCTGTAAGACACAGGAGTAACTGTTTAATTCAGATATGCAAAATATTCATTAGCTATCTTTGTGTGATGCAAATTCTGCTGACTAGAAATATATTATTACAAGCTGCATTTACATAGCAAAAGGAGACTGACCCAGCTACTCAATCATAATAAATATAAAAGAGATATTTAAATTGAAAAAAGGTTCCTTAAAGATGTACTACTTGCATATATGAAACATTTCAGTTAATGTATGTGTAGCGCACCCCCTAAGGAGCTGCAGATGAACTTGGATCCTCCACTCCTGCACAGCCAGGCACACCAAATTTTCACAGGCACTCCAGAGACAGAGGACAGTTTGTGACTTTGTTTTTGTTATTTATTAGAGGTTAATAACTTGGACAGGAATGCAAGACCATTGGATGCCCACTTGACTTCAGCAAAATGTTGGCAACAACTTCAGGGACATGTTCCTATATACCAGTAGTTCTAAATTCCTGTCCTCAGGACCCACTAACAGGCCAAATTTTAAGTATTACCTTGGGGAGATGCAGACTAGAATACTGCAATCACTGAGCAGCAAAATGATATCACCTGTGATGTATTTCAGGTAGCTTGCAAACCTGGCCTGTTAGAGGGTCCTATGTAGAGTCTCTTGTAGAGTCTCTTTTTACACTCCTCCTGCACACACTTCTTGCAGACCTCAGCTGAGTCACTGTTAGTAGATCTGACAGGCTCTCAGTCAGATTTTAAGTGACGGCCCTTTACAGATAGGAGCTCAGCTTGTACTTCTCCTGCTGTGGCTACTGAACCCAGCACCATCTCTTCAGGCACTGCCAACCCACCTGACTGCAACTACCCCTGTCACTAACCCTCCAGGCTATCTTTCTTCTCCAGTCCTCCAGACTGACTCTTCACCAGCCCACCTGGCTGACTCTCTCACCAGCACACATGGATGACTCTTAGGAGATCTCCCAGGAAAGGGTTGAAGACTTAAGCACACTGCTGTCTTCAGGGAGAACTGGCTACATGTGGCAGTCTCCCTCCTTGTCCCCAGCAGTGCTGACCTACTCATGCTGTCCTCTCTCTCTTGCTCTCGTGCCTCCAGGAAGGGCCTCCTCCATGTGCTGTGGCAGGATCCCTCCAGAACCTGAGCCCTGGCCCAAGGTAGGCCCCCCCCAGACTAGGGGGCACCCTTAAGAGCCACAGACAGCCCCCTCAGCATTACAGCTCAATCCTCCACCCGGCTGCCACTGCTGGCATGGACCATGTCTATTTATGGAGTGGTCTCAGCCAGCTCTTCGGGATTGGCTGAGGTTCCATAAATATTCAAGACAACTCCTCCCAACCCCCTCCAACTAGCTCTAGCACATTCTCCAATGTCCCAGAAACAGGGCAGGCACCAGGGGAGTTGTCAAGATGAGTCATCCAGCCCTGACTCACTGAACCCTGACCAAGATTCACAGCTCAGCCTTAGCCCTGAGCTAAATAGTTTTACCTACACTACATCTAGCACACACTAGAGGGTGCTACATATGTTAAATAAAATAATTATTACATTGTTTTTTTTAAGTACCCCGAATTTGTCCTTTTATTAGTTTCCAGTAATACACTGAAAAGGATTGCTGATATTAGGAGTAGAACAATTAAAAGCCAATTGGAGTTTGATGCAGGGCACCTGCACCAACAACTAAGGAGAGTAAGCATGGTGATGGCTTATCAGATCAGTATTATTAAAAAGGGAGCATACATATTCATTTAGTGGAAAGGAGTATTGAATGGGATAGACCAAGAAGTGTAGGTTTCCAATAGTAAATAAAGAGAAATGTACAGATTTGCTAGTTCTGAGTAGCTAAAGTTATAACTGTATTAAACCCAAAAACTTAAAATGTAATATATTGCAGCTTACCAATACATAAATGTGGTGACTGCATTTATTTTCTTAGTTTTTTTTCCTTTGTTTTCACCTGATGATCTGGCCAGTATCACTTCACTGTCTTAAGTTGGCCATAGATAGATCAAAATTTGTTCAGTTCAGCAGGGACCAACCAAATTATGACCCATGTGTAGCCAATGCAGTTGAATAGAAGTTGATCTACCAAGCACCTTGTCAGATAAAATCCGCTCAAAGGCTACAGCACTGATCTGTGTATTCTGATAGTGGAGGAGGATTCCCCCATCCACCTTGAAACTGTGGATGGGGGAATTGTTTCAGTTTTGTTCATTCAGCCGGCTGGCTGAATAAAAAAAAAACTAGACCATGTATTTAGGACAGGTCAAGGGGGCAGGGTGGTGATTACATCGCCCATGCTCCCCTCCTCATTGGACGCCAAGCAAGGGTCACATGAGAGGCCTACCAGGAGGTGCGTTCTTCTTGGCTATGCTAGCCATTTTGTACAGGGTCACTACCATACATATGTGGTACCTTTACTTGAGCTATGCTCACAACCCGGTAGATAACAAACATGAACAAACTTTAGTATGCCCTCTTAATGTCATATACACCAACACGGTCACTTGTGCATATAGGAGGGACACACAGACCCTCTCCATCTGTCCAGCCTATCACCGCTACCTCACTCCCAGTACCGGTATGGGGTCCCGCTATGCACCTATCGTGGACTCTATGCGTGCACTTCACTTACTTCTTTCTCTTCCTGTGTACAGGCTGAGGCCCCCCCCTGGTGCAGATCTGCTCCTGTTGCTATTGGAGATGGATCGTGGCTGAAGAAGTGCCAGCAACATCTCCCTCGCTGCAAAGAGGCTATCTCACCTGCCACATGTACATGCTTAATGTGTTTAGTGACCTGAGCTGTAGACTACATGTGTCAGTTACTTACATTGTACCCCTTTCGTAACTTCAGACAAGGCAAGGGCAAAGTTTCAAAAATCTTTACTGAAGAATAAATTAACATAATGACAATCATAGATAACAGTTTGGAATAAAGTGCAGACATTCTCCTAACATGCCTAGTCCCTAACTATAGGCATGTGGCTTCCCCAGCATACCTGCTCAGATTAAGTCCATTGGATGAGTCCATAGTGGGCTAAATTCTGATTCTGGAAATTCTCTGGTCCTCCAGACTCTGATGACAGCAAGTGAGCATTCCATCCCCCACATCTCTGGGCCCCATCTGACTCTGGCCGCCCCTTATTCCCCTTTTGGGCTCAGGCTTTCTCCCTTGCTTGCTTTCCATAGAGCAATGCAGGTTAGCTGACACTTCTTTCTAATATCAATGCTTTTTTTGGCGTTTTATGACAGGTCCTCTTCTCACCTATTATGTTTGCCGTTTTTTTTTGGCTTTGAGAAACATGTGATACATTGTCAACCTTGTTCAAAAATAATCACGCTCATGTACTTTATTTTAGATGCTAAATTTATCTACAACTAACAAACATTTTCCAATTAGCAGTTCTAAAAAGCATCAAAAGTTTTACTTGCAGGATTAAAATTGCAGATTTGAAATGTTAAATTTATGCAAACCACAAGCTCAGGAAGAAGCAATGTTTGGAGGTTCAGTTTTACGATTTATCGAAATAAGATAATTAGGTTTTTCTAATTATTTTTGTAAATGTTGTGGCTGCTGGATAAATACCCACAACAAAACACATTTGGATGTTTTTTTGTGTTGTCTCAGCCTGAGTTTTCATGTTAGAGCCTCAGTTCTGCAGTTCCACATGACTTCTTTATCTTTTGTTGAAGGATAACCTCAGATTTGGAAATGTTCCCCGTGCAATTTACCAATTGCTCCTCTATATATATCGCTGCAAATCCCATTGATGATAGCAATAACCAAAGAGATGATTCATCTGGCATAGACAGCTTCAGAAGTGTTTAAGCTTCCCAGGTTCAATATTGATTTTCGTTTACTGCCAAAACGTCTGATACGTTACATTTTTACTATATATGCTCTGTAAATATAAAAGCATCAGGAAATCTCTTACTCTGGAGGAAATTCTCAGATATGGGAGACACAAATTTTGTGAAAATACATATCGGAAACACATATTCTCTTATCTAACTAAGCCCTGAGGCATTTAGGGATTTTTTAGTGCTACTGAAAACATCAGTCTTAGGTTGCATGCACATTAACATATTGACCACTTGACCTCCGAAAGGTCTTACCCCCTTCATGACCAGGGCATTTTTTGTTATTCAGCACTGTGCTACTGTAACGACCAATTACGTGGTCATGCAACACTGTATGCAAATGAAATGTGTATCATTTTCACACAACTAGAGCTTTCTTTTGGTGGTATTTATTCAGCACTGGGTTTTTTGTACTTTTTATGATTTAAACCGAAAAACAAAACAAAACAATATTTTCTACTTTCTGTTATAAAATATACAGTATCCAATAAAATCAAATTTATTCATAAATGTAGGCCAAAATGTATTCCCGGACCGGAAGTGATGTCGGAGATCTGTATGCTGCTTTGTGTTTTTACATAACCAAGCGTTTTTTTATCGATCTGAATGTAAGAGTTATTCTTTTTTAAATAAATATATTGATTTTAACTACTAGACTATGTGGGGAGGTCACTTTGCTTTACTCTAACATATGGATTATGTGTGGTGGACGGCAGGGACGGACTGACAACCCATGGGGCCCCGGGCAATAGAAGATGATGGGGCCCCCAGGCTTACAGGTGGCCGCCATGCCAGGAGTAAGTAACAAACAAAAACAACATATAGAGTACAGCAGTCAGGATGAGCGCCACGCTCACATCAGAGTCCCGTCTTACACCAAAGTCCCAACATTCTCCCTATACATCACAGTCCACAGAGCCCCCCAGTGTGCCACCCTATGGCAGAGCCCACCAGTGTGCCACCCTATGGCAGTACCCCCCAGTGTGTCACCTTCTATCAGTGTCTCCTTACACACACCTTTGCAACTTAGTGCTTGATGTGGCAGGCAGCTGGCAGGAAAAGGCTTTTAAATATAAAAAAAAAATCCACTTGTTTCAGGCTCTGAACTGCGCAAGTGAGTCTTAGAGCCAGCGGAATAGTGAACTGCTGTGGTTGGCCTCAGATCAGGCAGCGGGGCATGTAAATAAAAGCCATGCTTGATGTGTGCCATGATATCACCACACAGGCACGCACCCAGACCTGCCCTGCTGCCTGATCCGAGGCCGAGCTCAGCAGTTCACCATTCAGCTGCCTCCAAATGGCAACAAGTGGATATATCACGGGCATGGGATTGTTAGATCGACTTCTGTTGAGCGGCAGTGGGCACACATGGAACATACAGTA
This sequence comes from Lithobates clamitans, assembly GCA_037952925.1. NCBI lineage: Eukaryota > Metazoa > Chordata > Amphibia > Anura > Ranidae > Lithobates > Lithobates clamitans. The sequence goes on from JBBGZY010001223.1 coordinate 7,571, forward strand.
CACAAAAACACACACACACTATACATATATACACATAGACACACAGTATACATATATACACATACACAAAGTTACACAGTATACACACACACACACAGTTACACATACACACAATATACATAAACACAGTATACATACACACACACACACACACACACACACACACACACACACACACACACACACACACAACAGCACTTTTCACCCAAAAATCAGCCTGATTGAACACACTGTTGCCCCATCTCCTGGCATGCTGGGACTTGTAGTGCCCCAGCAGCTCACAGACACATTAGGTGGTAATGAAGGAGAGGAGGGGACTTGGACTGTGTACTGGTGGGCAGGTAATGAGTAGGCAGGGTAGCAAAGATTGGGGGAGAAGTTCAGAACATGTTCTTCCTCCAGAAGCAGTACACTTCTCACACAGAAAATCGATCTAAAAGCTCCAGAGACAGGAGGAGCCCTGCTAGAGGAAAAACACATCCTCCCCCTCCCTCCTGCTCACCAGGATAAGCACTGACAAAAATATAATCAGTTCAGCTCAGCAAGCTTACCTTCCAGCAGGTTGCAACTCTTCCCACATTGCAGGCTGTGTCCCCTCCTCCCTCTCCTCTCCTCCAGCTGTCGGCATCTCCTGCTCTGAAAGTAAATAAACCGCGGTGGGGAAGGGGGCCTGTACACTGTGTTCCCATTGGCTGAGGAGGTAGTGCAGAGGCGGGGCAGCTATAGCCTCGAGATTTTCACAGCAAAATGATGTCGGTAAGGGACATTTCAGGGACAGATGTAAAAATACACAGATTTTTACGTACTGTCCCTGGCTCCCTGGTACTGTCCCCCTAGTGGCCATGGGCACTCGGGCACTGCACGAGCGCCCGAATGGTCAGTCCGTCCCTGGTGGACGGAGCCTTAAAGGGACCACTATCAAGGAGTATCTAAATACATCTGATAGACCTGAATCCAGGCTAGGATCATCGTCCTGAGCATTGTAGTAAAAAAACTTATTTCATTACTCACTAAGGTGAGGGTTCTGGGAGCACAGAGGTGTCACAAGGAGGAGAAAATATACCATTTTGTTATATATATATATATATATATATATATATATATATATATATTCACACGAGAAGCACTTTATTTGGAAACAAGTGATTATAATGGTCACATCACCGCTGGAGAATGAACTGTTATACACTTTGATATATAGATGCACTTTGGACTGCACTATTGTCATGCACTTTATATATTATGATATACTGTATATCATAGGTTATGAAATGATTATGATTTGCTAATGCACATTACATGTTGAAGTTTGCGCAACACTAATCTTTGAATACAAATTGTCTATACTTGTGGGAACACAGTGGGTGGTTGCAACAACTCGTCTAAAACAATTGTATACTATTTTTGGTTTAGTTTTAATTTGCGCACACCACAGTTGTATTAATATTTTGCACTGAGGTAGCGCAGAGGTACACACTTGCCTTTTGGAAAAATGTATTCTGCTACATGTCTTTGGTAAAAAAATCCTAATAAGTGTATATTGGTTGGTTTGTGTAAACATTATAGCGTCTACAAACTATGGTATATATACTGTTTTTTTCGCAACTATAGAAGCTATATTTGTAATGGCGGTGATCTGTGACTTATAGTGGGCCTGTGATAGAGTGGCAGGCCATCTGGTGCTAAACGACACTGGCTGGGAATGACACAGACATCACTAGTGACACTAATACAGTGATCAGTGATATTACTGTACACTGTACTAATGACACTGCCTGGGAAGTGGTTAACATTAAAGTAGAAGTTCACCCTAATACTAAAATCTCTAAATATACTGGCATCAACAATCTAAGACTAACCTATCTAGCCCTGTAAAGAAGAAATCGCTATGCATACCTTTTTCTCCGGTCCAGTCCCATGCTGAGTTGTCAGCTGCGGCTCCTCTGTGGAGGCGGGTGCAGAAAAGGCAGCCGACAATGGAAAACCCCATAGTAACTCTATGGGTGACGTCACTTCCCAGGTATTTCCCAGCCGTTGTCAGCTGCCTCCTCTGGAGACAGGAGCAGAAAAGGTATGTATGCCGATTCCTTATTTACAGGGCTAGATAGGTTAGTCTAAGATTGTTGATGCCAGTAGATTTAGAATTTTTAGTATTAGGGTGAACTTCCACTTTAGGGGAAATAAAGGGGTTAACTGTGTGCTGCATTTACTTACAGATCTGGCTGCCTTTTTTCCCTTAAGTCAGATTTGATTTCAGGGAAAAGAAACAGACAGACAGATGTCTGTGTACAGAGTTCTGTGTGTTTGTCAATGCAGATCACTGTGCTGTGATTGGCCATGGCCGATTAGCAGGTTTCAGCTACAAATCATTGGCTGAAATTTGCTGACAAACTCCTGCTGCGTCCAATCACAGCACAGGTCAGCAGGGAGTACGCATGCCAGGAAGACAGGCCGTGACATACAGGTAACACACCTAGCCTGGCTGTGTCACTCATCCACAGTAAATGTACTTTGGCTGGGTGGCAAGCTGTTAAAATAATCCCATCTACACTGGATAGTTCTGCCAGGAGCTGGCAGAAAAATATAGTATAAAAAATGCTCAGTCTGGGACGTATTTACATGTGTTTATGCGCATATGGCGTTTAGAGGCATATGTGATGTGTGTCAACTCATTCTATTACTTGAATTCATTTGTTCGAGCCTCTAGAATGAAATTGCATGCAGATGCACATGTTTATGCACACGTATGTAGATGTATGTGCGTTTGCATGCATATGCGTGGAAATTATGCCAGTAAGCTCTACTCAGAATGTAGGTTTGGGGTATTTTTTATGCCCCTAAATACTGCTCTAATTTAAGGGACAGTGATCCAATCTCCAGCTCCTCCAATTAGAAAACTCCTTGTATTCACTGAAAAAATACAAGATGTGAATGGTGATGGTCAGTGTGGAGTGGGACAGCCTTGGCACAAGACCTGGAAGATAGCAGCAGTGATTATCCATTTCCACAGCAGTCCCTAAGATATGAGACTTACATTTGAATTGATATAATTACCTTTTTTCCATTTTTATTAGTGATCACATTCCCTCTGTTCTCAGCTGCATAAGAGCTGAGGGGAGGATAAACAGCTGCAAACTGATCTTCTCAGTAAATGGCTGTGCAGCGGGGGCATGTTAGGAAAAGTTTGATCATTGGGGAAGAGTACATTGCATTTCCACCATAGCTGAGGGACTGACCACGTTGTGCTCTTCTGCTTAGTGTGGTCAGTTTTTGATAGGAAAGCAAGGGGACTAGCAAGAACACCAGGGATTTCACACAAAGCAAGAAATACAAAGAGAACAGGAGACTTCTCATACAAGTACATGGTACAGCAGGCACATATCAGGAATATGAAGTGTTGGGTAACAAACGCTTTAAGTCTTTGAAAATCTACATAATAAAAACATTTGTATTTTACCAATCTTTTTTTATTTAGAAATCAAATGTTTGATGTTAGTTACAAACATTGCAGTTCTGTAATAAGGTTTAGTGTTTAAAATAGAATATATCATGCTAATAAAATCGAGTATTTCACAGAGCTAATCTAATTATGATGCATTCTTTTTAAGTCTCATTACATAGAAATTACTTGCTATATCTTATGTAAGTAAAGACAAATTCATGAAAGTGAAGGAAAGAATGTGGTAATATCAATCTCAAAAAACAGTAAAAGATTTTGCAGAGCATATTATGACTTTAATGTAAAATAATCAGCAAGAGGCACAATAAAATATTTAAGAAAATAAACGTGAATTAATCTTTTGACTCGTTTTAATTCAGGTTTAAACTCCTGAAGAACTATTTTGTTCTCTGAACCAGAAGTAGATTTTTGCCCTGTACACACGGTCAGATTTTCCAACGGAAAATGTGTGATAGGACCTTGTTGTCGGAAATTCCAACCGTGTGTAGGCTCCATCACACATTTTCCATCGGAATTTCCGACACACAAAGTTTGAGAGCTTGCTATAAAATTTTCCGACAACAAAATCCGTTGTCGGAAATTCCGATCGTGTGTACACAAATCCGACGCACAAAGTGCCACGCATGCTCAGAATAAATTAAGAGACGAAAGCTATTGGCTACTGCCCCGTTTATAGTCCCCACGTACGTGTTTTACGTCACCGTGTTCAGAATGATCGGATTTTCCGACAACTTTGTGTGACCGTGTGTATGCAAGACAAGTTTGAGCCAACATCAGTCGGAAAAAATCCATGGATTTTGTTGTCGGAATGTCTTCCTTCAGATTTACCAAAACCATATATTATGAGGTCAAACCTTAAGAGTTTCAATTTGTATGCAATCAGGCAGGCACTACACGGTTTTGGTAAATCTAAAGGAAATCAGACAACAAAAGTTGTATAGTGTGTTTAGGGTCTTATTTTAGGAATGCCATTTGATACAATTTTGTAGCTTTTGGAGTGAAATGCCACTGCAGTGAAATAAATGTGGTCAGCAGCAAAAGATAAGGATGGCAACTCACTAAATAGATAGTCCCTCAACTGCTCAAAGATCAATATGTATTTGTACAATAACAGCACACATTTACAATTTTCTAACTGAGGGTGCCTAATTGGGGGCTGGCTGTGTCTCCCTGTCCTTACAGCTGGCTCCTGTGATGTCACAAAAGAAGATGGTGGCATTGGACCCACTGAGCAGAACAGAACACTGCTGGATATGAAGTGAAGCTCTTCTTTAAGCAATGCACAGTCTTTATTTCTTGCTCATTGTATTGCTTTTGTTGTAGCTGTGAGAAATTTCAAATGTGTCTCCCTTTTACACGAAAGCTGTTAAAAATGAGAAAGAATCTGCTTTTCTGTAAGTGTGTTTCTCGAAATACATGTTTGCAATCTGCACAGCTAGTCCACTGAATGCATTATGGATTCACTTTGAGAACTGGCGTTCAAGCAATTGTGTGTGATCCATCTTTTACTTAGGAGAAGAGGGTTTAGAGGACTGTGGGACAGCATTGTAGCTGACCCCATGATGTTATACGCCATAAAGTAAATGCATATAGAACTTGCTTTTAGCCATATTACATTACAAGGGGTAGGTAATGCTTCACCACATTCCCCTGAACACCTCATTTTCCTGAACACCACATTCCCCTGAACTCCCCTGAACTATGGTGATCATCTGCTCACTGCAAATTGCCCTAATATAATTACAAACTGGCGAACTGATACAGTGTCATTCACTATTAGTGAGTGACACTGCTGTTTTATTAAAGCGGGGGTTCACCCACACCGGCAAAAAAAAAAAATATTAAAAGCCAGCAGCTACAAATACTGCAGCTGCTGACTTTTAATACATGGCCACTTACCTGTCCCAGGGTCCAGCGATGTCGGCAGGGGACGCCGAGAACCCGCTCGGTTCTCGGCAGCTGCCGCCGCCATCCTAGGTGAGGGAATCAGGAAGTGAAGCGTTGCGGCTTCACTTCCCGGTTCCCTACTGCGCATGCGCGAGTCGCGCTGCTCGTCCCTAGTGGTCCCCGCTCTCTCCTGGGAGCTGTGTGTTCCCAGCAGACAGCGCGGTGGGGACGGGAAGAGGCATAGACTCCCATGGGAGTCTATGCCGGAAGTGGGTGCAAATACCTGTCTTAGACAGGTATCTGCACCCCCTCCCCCCTGAAAGGTGCCAAATGTGACACCGGAGGGGGGGAGGGTTCCGAAAAGCGGAAGTTCCATTTTTGTGTGGAACTTTAAGAGCAACTCTCAGATTTCAGATCATTTGGAACTGTGGAAGGTGCTTAACCAAGCATGCAGAGATCAGATAAAGGCCCCAGGAGGCTTTGGATGGGACAAAATAGAAGGCTGTGATTTCCTGCTGACAATCCCACCCCTGCACAGTTTGTACCTTCTACCCCACACAAAACCTACTTTTACCATGGCTTGCATGAAGCACAGGCATGAAGCACAGGCTTCCATTTTTTGAATCATTGCTCCATCTTAAGATGTGATATAATAAATATGGCCATAAACAAGCAAACAAAACCCACCAATTTTAGGAAGCTTGCATAGTGGAAGTTATGCGAGTATCGCTATCCCCACTGCCTCACAGAAGATGTCTGTTACGACGAAACGTACGTAAGTAGCATTTTGAATAAACATTTGCTCATTTTACCGGATGTTGCGCAATGAGTTTTTCTGCTTCTCATTGCCATGACATTTATCTGGTCTAATGCTGCTGAGGAGAAGTCTGTGTGGTACTTCCTAGTAATACCATTATAAAGGTTTGACACACGCCATCAGCAATCACGTCGTTGCATTGTGTTTGAAAGTTTTCAAACCAAAAAGGCTCTACTGTGGATTTGGCTGGGTTCATCCTCTTTCTTTGGGGGGCCTTTGCGGAGTCGCCTCGGCCCATTGCTAATTGGTGGTCATATACTTATATCTATTTCTTCATCTCTCTTTATTGAGAGTTTTCTTCTTTTTCACACATCTTTGAAAATATTGGATATTGAATACACCTGTTATAAAAAAACTTTCTCCCATCAATATGCCTCTGAAGAAGGGACATCTGTCCTGAAACATGTCAGGCTCATGGAGAAACATGTATTCAAAAGTGTAAAGAAATACATCATGAAAAAGAATTTGTTATACTCTGTATAAGTATTTTGCACAAATTTATGTCTGTATTGTCATGTTTTTATGCTTTTTTTAGCATTTTCAATTAATAAATAGGATTTTATTTATATACTTAATTCATTTTGTTCGCCTACAAAGTCCCACAGTACCGGGGGGTAAACAAGGTTCCCATCTTGGGGTCCTTACTCTTTTTGCAATATAATCCGGGATGTTGGCAACACTTTACGAAGGGTTATTTCCCTGTGTGGTTCACAATACTATATATATATACCATTATAAAGGCGGTTGAAAAATGCTGGAGCAGCCCAAACCTGAAGTGAGAAGTGAAGCTCACTAAGGCGATTATTGACCTGTATTAGGTCTAATATTTTGGTAAGAGACTATATTTATTGACCTGAAAGGGGAGCACTGGGTGATTACCACTGGAGGACTAAAGGAGTAATTTTGGACTATAACTATATGGACTGTTTTCTGCATAATTTTTCCTTATATACATCATCTTTGCACTTTATTTTTGCATGATTGCACTTTATTTAATATATTATCGAAGGAATATATTATGAATTGTTATGAATTGTAAATATTTAGCACTAATGTACTTTACCAATAAGGTTTATTGAGTCGATTGAATATCGCTTTACAAGAGAAAGCGCAACACTTTTTTTTTATTTTGGAAGTTGTGGGATGTCAGTACACCAGCCACCCAGCCTCCTGTAAATATTTAGAAATAAGGTGGCAGACCATTTGTTAAAGCTTATATCCCTGAGGATAGAAGCAAGAAAGCACTCTGAACACATCACTTAATGGGGTGAACAGAAGAGTATTTTGGGATACCTTGCCTTCTGTTGCATGATGCCAATACTGATACTGCCAGGACCTGACTCTAGATATGAAAAGATGCTGTCAGAGAAGGGACATTTCTGCCATTATGGTGAACCTTACAACCACTCAGTGTCTGCTACCCCTCTCTGCCAATCCCTCCATTGCCTGCCATTAACCCAACCAATTAAATTCAAAATACTAACAAGAACTTTCAAAGCCATCCACAACTCTGCCCCCAGCTACATCACTAGTCTCAAAATACCAACCAAATCGTTCTCTTTGTTCCTCCCAATATCTCCTGCTCTCTAGCTCCCCATCGCCTCTTCCCATATTCGCCTCCAGGACTTCTCCTGAGCCTCTCCCATCCTTTGGAATTCCCTACACTAATCTGTCTGACTTTCTCCAACTCTAGCCACTTTTAGGCGATCTCTCTGAAAATGTTTCTCTTCAGTGAAGCCAATCCTGCCTCCACCTAACAACTAAACTTCTATTTTCTTTATCAGCTCACCCCCCACAGATATTACCTTTTGTATTACTTGATCCTCCCTTCTAAATTGTAAGCTCTAACGAGCAGGTCCCTCTGGCTCCTCCTGTATTAAATTGTATTGTAACTGTACTGTTTGCCTTAACGTTGTAAAGTGCTGCACAAACTGTTGGCGCTATATAAATCCTGTATAATAATAATAATAAATGATGGAACTGTCACCAGTGGGAAAAACATTTCTGCGATTATGGTGGATGATGGTGGAATCATCACTGGTGGCTGGAGGAGACCAGACAGGGTGGTTTCAAGAAATCAAAAGCCATTAACCCAGAGAAGTTATTTTGGACCCCCAAGAGGTCAGGTGGGATGACATCTCACCTCAGGGTCCCAGTCCCTCTTATGTCAGAAAATATAGTTTATTTAGCTCTAATAAACTCCCAGGACAAAAAGTTAGGGCACAGAAAACTTAAAGAATACATAAAACTCCAGAATTCTTTTTACAGTCTTCACAGGTAAAACACTCAAACACTTGACTGTAGTGCAGATGCAATTTGAACTCCCTAGGAAAGGCATCATACTACCTGTGAGATCCAAGCAAAATTCCAGTTTTACAAGAACCTCCAGCAGCCAAAGTTCCTCCTTGGTGCTCCTTCCCAGGATAATATCCACTCCTTTTGGGAAAACTACCTCCACTAAGCAGTCTGAGCTTAGGCCTCAGACCTGGGCTTTGCTCCTTATAGCATAGCACACGTGACCTTCCCAGACAACAGGCATAGGAGATCTGGATCAGTAATATTCATCCTCCCCTGGCAAAGCTTAGGAGGTAAGTGAGGTTCCTGAAGTTCACCACAATTTTTATGTCATTACCCAGCATGCGCCACTAACAATAAACCTCCTACCTGGGGCGGACTGACAACTCATGGGGCCCCCGGGCAATAGAAGATTATGGGGCCCCCAGGCTTACAGGTGGCCACCATGCCAGGAGTAAGTAACAAACAAAACAACATATAGAATACAGCAGTCAGGATGAGTGCCACACTCACATCAGAGTCCTCCCTTACATCAAAGTCCCAACATTCTCCCTATAGGAGAGGCCTTTAAATTAGAAAAAAAAAAACTGCGCAAGTGAGTCTTAGAGCCAGCGAAATAGTGAACTGCTGTGGTTGGCCTCAGATCTTGATGTGTGCCATATCACCACACAGGCACACACCCAGACCTGCCCTGCTGCCTGATCCGAAGCCGGGCTCAGCAGTTCACCATTCAGCTGCCTTCAAATGGCAACAAGTGGATTTTTCAGGGGCATAGGATTGTTTGATCGACTTCTGTTTAGTGTTAGTAGGCACAAATGAAACATACAGTATACATACACATAGACACACACACACATTATACATATATACACATGGACACCAGTGGTGGCTGGTGCTCAAACTTTTTTTGGGGGGGCGCAAACAAACTGAAAAAAAAAACATCAATTGCAGCCACTGTGCCCTTCAATTGCTGCCAGTGTGGCCATCAATTGCCACTACTGTCCCCCATCAAATGCTGCCAGTGTGCCCATCAATTGCCGCTACTGTGTCCCATCAGATGCTGCCAGTGGGCATCGCCCGGCACTTACCTGTCTCACAGTGGGTCAGCGGGGGTGTCCTGCATGCTCCTCGATGTCTTCTTCCGTCCTCTCTATCAGGTGTCCAATCATAGTGCATGACGCTTCAGCCAATTAGGTGACAGGTAACAGACCCGAGCACCTGATTGGCTGAGAGGAGGTCCAGTGTTAGCAAAGTGAATTCCTAAGTAAACAGCGAACGCACAGCATTGTTCACCTTTTTGGGCACCTATTAGAGCATACGGCTCTAAACAGGTGCTTCCCAAAAACACCCCCGCCGCTGTAATTCAGGTGCCCGGCGCCCGAAAAGGGGCCAGGCACCTGAATAGGGGGTGTCAGCGGCGACCATAGATAGATTCATGCAATTCATGAATCTATCTATGGTAATAGAGAGGTGCCAGGAGAGAGGGGGCGGCGCCCATGCGCCCCTTATGGACGCACCGCCACTGATAGACACACAATATACATATATATACATAGACACACAGTATACATATATACACATAGACACAAATAGACACACAGTATACATATATACACATAGACACAGACACACACCATACATATATACATATACACACACACATCAGCACTTTTCACCCAAAAATCAGGCTAAAAGAAACACTGCTGCCCCCATCTCCTGACATCGTGGGACTTGTAGTGCCCCGGCAGCTCACAGACACATTAGGTGGTAATGCAGGAGAAGAGGGGACTGTGCCTGTGTACTGGTGGGCAGTTAATGAGTAGGCAGGGTAGTAGAGATTGGGGGAGAAGTTCAGAACATCATTCCTCCAGAAGCATGGCACTTCTCACACAGAAAATCGATCTAACAGCTTCAGAGACAGGAGGAGCCCTGCTAGAGGAAAAACACATCCTCCCCCTCCCTCCTGCTCACCAGGATAAGCACTGACAAAAATATAATCAGTTCAGCTCAGCAAGCTTACCTTCCAGCAGGTTGCAGCCCTTCCCACACTGCAGGCTGTGTCCCCTCCTCCCTCTCCTCTCCTCCAGCAGTCGGCAATCTCCTGCTCTGAAATCAAATGAGCCACGGTGAGGAAGGGGGCGGGTACACTGTTCCCAAGGAGCCAGTATAGAGGCGTGGCAGCTATAGCCTCAGTTTTTTTAAAGCAAAATGATGTCGGCAAGGGACATTTCAGGGACAGATGTAAAAAAATACAGATTTTTACATACTGTCCCTGCTTTTACTGAGGCTGGCCACTCTGATGGGACCCCCTAGAGGCATGGGGCCCTCGGTCAGTCCGAATAGTCAGTCCGCCCCTGCCTCCAAATGGCTAGAAATTCATAACCCTGATTATTGGATCCACTTACACCATTACCAGGGACATTCCCCAGGAACAATAAACAGGATTAAACAGATAAAGGGTACTTTGTTTTCCAGCAACAATCATTAGTATTACTTTCTCCTATATAATCATATTTGTATATTTATTATATAAAAGTTTTTAAAGTTTTTTATTGTATGCTATTGTTTTCTGTATAAACATATTTCAGCCAAGAATTTGCATCTTTATAGGAAAATGGTATTCTCTTAATTTGCAATGTATTGTAGGTTGTGAAGTCAAGGCACCCTGGGTCTTGGAAATACTCTACAGAATCATACACATAGCTAAAAGGAAGATTCATAAGGCAGGTAAGGACAGGCAAAGAAAATACATCTTCATGTATTTATTGCATAACTAGCAAACCCTAGATACTTTGTCAGTAAAAATGCTAACTATGTTTTTATTATTACCTGCAAGAGAAATGAATGTTCTCTGCAAGAAACAGTAACGTCTTCAATGTTTTGTTAGTACAAATAACAATGGATTTTATTGTTTTTGACAGAAGAGGAAATGGGCACTGGGATTAATAACAATACTTTATTGCTGATAAGAATGGCTCTGTATTATTATTATTTGCCATCAGTTGAAGAAATATATAGTTGTGTAAACATTTTATGGAATACATATGCGCAAGTTTTTCAATCCTAACAGATATATAATTTATAGTTTCTAAGCAGGGCTGTCTCTAGGGTCTTAGAAGATCTTGGGGGGGCATAGATGGAAAGTTGGGAGTAGTATAGAAGGACTGCTCAAGGTTGGTTTACCTAAGTCTGCAGCAGCTTATTGGATGATATACATCAATGATACAAGAGAAGATCTCTTGTTCTTTTCCCGTCTTCTATTTTTTGGATAGAGTAGAGGAGGTTTCTAACCTCTGTCAGCTTGTTTTTTTTTTTTTTGCTATCTATTTCTCATTACTTCCTGTCCCATAGCCAAAACAGGAAATGAGAGAAAATTCCTCAAAGTGAGGAAACCAGAACTATTGTCCCCTTTGGAAGTTTTACCCTCTATCATTGTTCTGTAAACATTACAAAATTAGAGGGTGGAATTCCCTAAGGGGGGTAAAGACAGCAATAAAGATCTGACAGGTGTTCTAATCGCTCTCCACTCCACTATTCAAATCGAAAAAAAAAGGTTTGAACTTAGTTATACTTTAAATTTAGATTAAGAAATCAGTTTTGGATTACATGGCTGTAATAAAAAAAAATGTATCATTGTTGCATGGAAAAGGTAATAGGTAATTCAAAAGTAGATACATGACCTTAAAGCAGCGTTCCACCCAAAAATGGAACTTCCGCTTTAGGTGTTGGTGACCCCCTGACATGTCACAATTGGCATGTCATTTTTTTTGGGGGGGGGAGCAAGTACCCTGTTTTTACAGGTACCCAGCACCCACTTCCTCCCCTGGCGCCAGAAGGTAGATCACCTCTCTCTCCTCCATCCCTGCAATCTCCACAGGTCCCAGAAGATTGCCTGGCCAATCACAGCATGCAGTGTGGCTCGCGCATGCGCATTGTGCGCCCAGCTGTGAAGCCACTGTTAGAATGCCGGCGCCGCAGAGAGGAGGGGGAGAGGAGGATCTCTGATCCTCCCCTTCTTTTACTTTCCCCAATCCATCTGCTGATAGTACAGAAGCACAGGGCACTCTGCACATGCTCAGTTTAGTGTGGATTGCCAGAGAGTTTTTTTTCTATTTGGGAGGGTGCATGTGATCAGCACAGGGCCAATCAGCACTGTCCAGACTGAGGGTCAGGGATCATGCAGTCCATAGTTGCCAACATTGTAAAAAAAAATTGTGGGACACTTTTGTGGCTGTAGGCGGAGCCGTACAATAATTAGGGGGCGGGGCATTCGTTTGTAGGCAGGGCTTAGAAAAAAGATACAAGTGCGGCGCGCAAAGCGCACCATGGTGAAAAATGGGCGTGGTTTACGTGACATGGTGGGCGTGGCTTAAATGGGCGTGGCTCAAGAGGGTGTGGTTAGAGTCTGAGATGAATGAGGGATGGAGAGGGAGAGAGGGGGAGAGGGATTAGAGGGGGAGAGGGGGAGAGGGATTAGAGGGGGAGAGGGGGAGAGGGAAATGACGGGACAGCAGCCCCAGATCCTACACAATAAAAATATGTGTATTGTAGAAAGTTTAACAATCAGCAGATAAAGATACTCCAAACACCTGGTGTTAGCACTTCAATCATCCCGGCACCATGGTTGTTATGGTGTCAGGATGATTGAAGTGCATTATTTCTATTATTACATTGTAATATAAAATGAAATAATTCAACTCACCATAATGCAGAATCAGTGGGATCCCTGAGCGTGTCACTAGCCACGTCGCCTGCCACCAGCCGTCCGTCCTTGCGTCAGATGTCCCATCAGAGTCCGTCCTTGCATCAGGTGTCCCCAGCGGAGCCCCCCTTACATCAGATGTCCCCAGCGGAGCCCCCCTCACACCAGGAGTCCCCAGCGAAGCCCCCCTCACACCAGGAGTCCCCAGCGGAGCCCCCCTCACACCAGGAGTCCCCAGCGGAGCCCCCCTCACACCAGGAGTTCCCAGCGGAGCCCCCCTCACATCAGGAGTCCCCAGCAGGGCCCCCCTCACATCAGGTGTCCCCGGCGGAGCTCCCCCTCACATCAGGTGTCCCCAGCGGAGCCCCCCTTACATCAGATGTCCCCAGCGGAGCCCCCCTCACACCAGGAGTCCCCAGCAGAGCCCCCCCTCACACCAGGAGTCCCCAGCAGATCCCCCCTCATATCAGGAGTCCCCGGCAGAGCTCCCCCTCACATTAGGTGTCCCCGGCGGAGCTCCCCCCCACATCAGGTGTCCCCGGCGGAGCCCCCCTCACATCAGGAGTCCCCGGCGGAGCCCCCCCTCACATCAGGTGTCCCTGGCGGAGCCCCCCCTCACATCAGGAGTCCCCGGCGGAGCCCCCCCTCACATCAGGAGTCCCCGGCGGAGCCCCCCCTCACATCAGGTGTCCCCAGCGGAGCTCCCCCTCACATCAGGTGTCCCCAGTGGAGCCCCCCTCACATCAGGTGTCCCCGGCGGAGCTCCCCCTCACATCAGGTGTCCCCAGCGGAGCCCCCCTCACATCAGGTGTCCCCGGCGGAGCTCCCCCTCACATCAGGTGTCCCCAGTGGACCCCCCCCTCACATCAGGTGTCCCCAGTGGAGCCCCCCTTGCATCAGGTGTGTGTCCCCAAATGAGCCCCCCCCTCACATCAGGAGTCCCACAGCGATGCGCCCTCCCCTACCTCAGAGGTGTCCTAGTAGTGTCCGGCTAGAACCCTTTCCATATCAGACAGGAAGACGGCTGGGGGGGTGGACGGAGCTCCTGCGTCGCCGCCCATCCGCCGCCCACCCTCCGCCCCGCTCCGCCTCACCCCGGCGGAGATTGGCGGCCACGCAGGAGCTCCGTCTAGCCCCCCCAGCCGTCTTCCTGAACTACATCAAAATGGCGGCCGGCGGAGACATAGTCTCCGCCGGCCGCTGACCTCTGGCGGCGGCGGCGGCGAATCGTTAAGAACCGGATTTCTCGGGACATTTCCCGGGACACCAGAAATTCGGGAATCGCGTCCAAGTCCCGGGAAATCTGGGAAAGTTGGCAAGTATGGCAGTCTCATATGATAATCAAAGGAGAATGAAAACTCCTCCTACAAGCTTGAACCAGTGCTCAGCTGGCCACTGATAGAAGTCACAAGACTGCTATATACTGCTGATGAGAATATGTATGCATTTCCATGTTCTGTATACTGTGGGAGACCAGATATAGTAAATGCAGGGTCCTGGGTTTAGTAACACTTTAATCAATAGGCATTCAACTGGATTCCTGAGTGGCTAAACATGAAGTATCAGCTATTCCTGTGAGCAGAATGAAAGTACTGGTTATTTCCTTCAATCCTGGCAGCTAAATGGAGCAGAGTGGGAGCGAAGGGAAGGTAAGAGAAGCTGTTGATCTACCCTGCTTGGGCAAAGCACAGTTTAAGACTTATGGCTTTGTCTCAGGGTGTTATGCCCCGTACACACGATCGGACTTTCCGACAACAAAACCGTGGATTTTTGTTCGAAGGTTGTTGGCTCAAACTTGTCTTGCACGCACACGGTCACACAAATGTTGGCCAACAATTATGAACGTAGTGATGTACAAGACTT
Organism: Lithobates clamitans; assembly: GCA_037952925.1. Classification (NCBI taxonomy): domain Eukaryota; kingdom Metazoa; phylum Chordata; class Amphibia; order Anura; family Ranidae; genus Lithobates; species Lithobates clamitans. The sequence continues at coordinate 22,595 of JBBGZY010001223.1, forward strand.
AGGGCAGGCCGATAAAATGGAAATTCAGTAGTCGTGTGCCACCCTTTGGGCTCCTTCTGTTAATGTTGTGTTTGGTGAAAATTGATTCCGAGCATGTGTGGACTTTTGTGCGATGGACTACAAAATATTTTTTCCTAGATCCACTGTGAGGAGCACTGCTAATAGTTGCCCTTATTTGTACATCCATGGAAGATGATATAACTATGTTGTAGAGAATTTTCAGGATAAGGGAAAATGGAGATTTCCCACCATACAGGGCAAGATAACAGGGCTAATTCCCTGCACCTGGTGTCACATTAGATCATGTTGGCAGTCATATTGGCCTGCCAATAGACTGTGGAGCAGAGCACCCTGTTAAGCCAGTGTAAAGAAGATGAGCCGAGTATAAAAAAACTGGCTGATACTGTGGCAACTGCTTATCCCAGTGGAGAACAATATAAGGACAAGTTTTTCTTACTTTGATGTATCCCTCAAGACCAGCAGGAGCCTGCATGTCAACCTTGAAAATCACTGCCTGGTCTGTTGGTGTAAGAAAAGGGATTATCGGCACTCAAGATAACATTCAAACAATGGTATTTCTTTATTGAGGCCTGGTTCACGCCTGTACATTTTTTAATGCATTTTCAGTTTTACAGAAACACACACACTACAGTCCATTTAACATGGTTTCCTATGGGTCAAGTTCACATCTGTGCATTTTTTGGAAAGGGCCAGGGACTTTTTTTGTTTTGTTTCTTAGACTTCAATGGATCAAAAACATGTATTGAAAAATGCAAAATGTGAAGGCCTGGAGGCGGAGTCTAGCGGTGTGGACATGCACAGTTAGAGCTCCGTTCCGTATGGGAGAAGAGCCGCTGTCAAACTAAAACCCGCAAGTATTAGAAATAACCACAGGCTTCAGTATCTACCCGGGAACTCGGGGTCCGTTTTTGTGGGAAAATATGGTTCTGAGAGGTGGCCGTTCTAAGTTAAAGAATCCCCTTACCTCACAGGGGAAAGCAGCTATTAAAATGGCGCCGCCCCCCTTTTCATACACTGCCTCAGTGCGCTCTCACAGGCACAAAATGACACAGCCTGACTCCCCAGCTGATTCAGAAAGTGAACTTTTCACCTCACAAGATACCTCACAGAATTTACAAATAGCTCCAGCTATACTTAAACAATTTGAACATATGTTGCATAAAGCCCTAAAACAAACCTCTGAGCAAATTACAACCAACCTTACTAGAGAAATAAGAGAATTAGGCAACCGCACAGCTGCACTAGAACTTAAAATGGATGATTTGGAAAATGCCACACAAGAACATAACACTGCTATGGAAAATCTCAGAGAGGAAAACCTAATGCTCCAAACTAAATTGGAAGACCAGGAGAATAGAGCCAGAAGGTCCAATCTACGCATCAGGGGAATTCCTGAATCGATCATTGACCTACAATCCACCATAACGGCTCTATGTCATGAACTGCAACCAGATATCCCAATTGAAAGATTAGAGTTTGACAGAATACACCGAGCCCTTACAGCAAAAAAATTGGACGGTCCGCCACGTGATATAATAGTGAAATTTCACTATTATCGCACAAAGGAACAGCTCTTATCATCAGCCAGAGATAAAAAAGACCTACATTTTCAAGGTAACAACTACCAACTATTCACTGATTTATCCCAGGTCACTATATCAAAAAGGCGAGCAATGAAACCCCTCTTCATGGAATTGCAACGTCAGAGCATCATTTATCAATGGGGCTTCCCATTCTCTGTACGCGTTGCTTACAATGGAACGAAATACATCTGTAGATCTAATGAAGAACTTCAACAAGCGCTCATAGACTTGCACCTAATGGATTCCTCACCACGTATTACTTCAACACGTAGAAGATCACCATCCTTATCATCCGCAGGCAACTCCTCTCAATCCACCTTGAGAAATGGAAACCATCCATCCCATAAGGGAGTTCGCTTTGCATCTCCCCCTCAGGAAAGAGATGATTCTATGGACTGAAGGAAGTAATTTAAGCAGAGCTTACTGTTCATCCTGATAATAGCTTTCATCACAGATGCGCTGTGCACTCTTGCCTTGAAACTAGTAATCTACTAATATAAAAACTCTATTTTACATTTCCTTTATTTAATTACCGCATGATTTATAGTTCTCATTTATCTTTTTAGTCACAGCTGAAGATAACTATCTTTAAATGTATTTTTATTATTTTTTTCTTTTTTTTTTTTTTGCTCTAAAACTACGGTCAATATCCTAAAATTATAATATAGACCATTGCACATATAGTGTAGAAAATTTAAAATACTTTAATCCTCCTCAAAAGATACTTACAGATGGTCTAAAAGTATTTCTAATTTTTAGTCTGACCACAAGATTTAATTGATTTACTTATTATAGTTCTCAATCTTTAGTTGATTTTTAGTTTAATATTAGGAATTCTAATATGCTGTTAATATCATAGGAGTTTTTCACTCCAAACCCTTCAGGTTGACCTATTGTTTTACCTTTATTACTAGTTTAGGGACCCATTAATCCTATTCTATCCTCCAGTTCCATTCTTCATTATTACAGCCTGATACACACTTTACCATGGGATCTTGAAAATGCTTAGTAACATTCTCAAATTTCCCACTTCCCCGGTTTTCCCCTCCTTAATTTTTATGGATCCCGTTTCCAAAATTTATCCTAGATTGTGTGCTGTATTGTTAGGAACATCTTGGTCATGTTCTCATTGGAAGGCTCTTTTCCCAGGTACGGGAGATCCGTGTGCCCTATTCTGCCTCCCTCATTCTTCCACTTATAATATGTGGAAGTCTGACGGTTGCACTTTTTTCCCTGAGGGGGATGTCTATCCCTTCTCACGGGAAATCTCTGTACATTTCTTTATAATAACTTATATAAGATATTCTTTAACCGCTTCTGTTTTCTTTCTCTTTCTCACCTCAGCATTTATTTATATTTTCCTCCTCTTCTCACTCTTCAAGTCCACGTGGATTGACCCATTTAACCGGAACAACACGCTATTTGGTAAGTCTCACTTCTCCATTCGGTTACTATGGCACCACTAAACATTCTATCCCTGAATGTTCAGGGAATTAATATACCCCAGAAACGAACCAAGGCTTTTCGTACATTTCATGCCCGAAAGGCTCACATAGTTTGTTTACAAGAACACACTTCACAAAAAATTCTACTCCTAAATTTATGTCCCATTTTTATCCACAAATTTTTACAGCCTCGGCTACCTCTAAACAAAGAGGTACCCTCATAGCCTTTCATCGTTCTACTCCATTTATTCTCTAATCTCAAATTAATGACCCAGAAGGACGCTACATAATTCTTACAGGACAAATAATGGATAAACCAGTTACTGTCATCTCATACTATGCGCCTAACAAAAAACCAAACCCGTTCTTATCACACTTACTACAAGTTGTGAATGATCATAAAATAGGAACAGTTATTTTGTGTGGAGACTCCAATCAGGTCCTCCTTCCATTTCTGGATAAATCCCCTTACACTCCATCCAATAAAACATTCAAAATGTCTTTTTCCCAATTGTTATCCAAATATAACTTAGTAGACACACGGAGAGAGTGTAATCCCACAAAACGTAGATACACATATTACTCTCATCCCCATCAAACTTCAACACGGATTGATCATATATTCCTAACAATTGGCATGATTCCAGAAATACTTACAGCCAACATAATTCCTATCCCATGGTCTGACCATAACGCAGAACTCACTTCAATTAATTCTACTATACCCAAAGGCCATGACCTCACATGGTAGCTCCCAGATATTATGCTCAAACACTCAAACCACCGTCAAATCATCGAACAAGCCCTAAAAGAATATATATCTGTCAAGACTATACTCACCGAGGCCGAGATGCCGAGAGCGGCTCGCCCTTACGACCACGCGCACCCGACCCCTGGAGGTGATACAGGGAGTTGGGGGCACGCGGAGGCACGGGCTTCCGGAGGGGACTGGATTCCTGAAGGAAGTCCGTGTAGCCGTGGACACAGAAGAAGCTGCAAACAAATGGTTAGCTGAAACTGGGGTACCAAGGCGGGCAAGTCCGTATTCAGGCAGAGATCAGGAGTGGGGTATCTGGCAAGAGCAAGTCCGTGTAACAGGCTGAGATCAGGGGTATCAGGCAGACAAGGGGTAATCCGTTAAACAAGCAGAGGTCAGAGGTATCCGGCAGGCAGAGAGAGTAGTCCGTTAAACTTAGCAGAGGTCAGGGGTATCTGGCAGGCAGAGAGAGTAGTCCGTTAAACTTAGCAGAGGTCAGGGGTATCTGGCAGGCAGAGAGAGTAGTCCGTTTACTTAGCAGAGGTCAGGGGTATCCGGCAGGCAGAGAGAGTAGTCCGTTTACTTAGCAGAGGTCAGGGGTATCCGGCAGGCAGAGAGATAATCCGTTTAACTTAGCAGAGTAGCACAGGGAACACACTAGGGAAACTCAGGTACAGAGGACAGGGCACAGCTGACGACTAACCAGCAACCCGACTGGGCGCTGGAGCCGTCAGAAGTAGCCCACCGGCGAGCGCGTCAGCGTGACGCGCCGCCGGGCACCCGCACGGCCACGGCGCGCACACGGGGACCGCCGTGCACCCGCGCGCGCCGCACCATTGGGCCGCGAACGAGTGTACGGCGCAGCGTGAGTCCTCCGCGCATGCGCCGTGGAGCCCGGCGGACGGAGGCGGCTTGTGCCTCCTGACAGTGCCCCCCTCCTAAGGGCGGACACTGAACGCCCAGACTGGACATCACTTCCGGGTGGTCTCGGTGGAAAGCTTGAATTAAGCGTGGTGCATGTAGGTTCCTTGCAGGTTCCCAAGAGTTGTCCTCAGGTGGATAACCCTTCCACTGGATCAGATACTGCAGTTGTCTGCCCTTCTTCCTACAGTTAAGGATGGACTCCACCTCAAATTCATTCTCTCCATCCACCCTAACTGGTGGCGGAGGAAGCTCCCCTCTTTCCGGAAAAGTACTGTCCACCACAGGCTTCAGTAAGGACACATGGAAGACAGGGTGGATCCTATAAGTCTTTGGTAATGCTAGCTCCATAGCCACAGGGTTGATAATCCTTTTGATGGGGAAGGGACCAATAAACTTGGGTCCCAATTTCCGCGAAGGCACGGATAGTTTAAGGTTGGTAGTGGATAACCAGACTTCTTCTCCAAGTTTAAAGGTTGGATTTTTCCCCCTGCCCCGGTCATATTGCTCCTTGTAATCCGTTTGAGCCCTCTGCAACATGTCCTGAATCCTTCGGAAATTTGCCTGTAAGGAGGCCACTCTGTCATGCACGGCAGGGACTGCTATTTCGGGAACATCGTTGGACAGGAAGGTGGGATGGAATCCACAATTTGCCCAGAAAGGCGTTTGGTTAGTAGCGGTGTGAACAGAATTGTTATACGCAAATTCTGCGTATGGGAGAAGGCTTGCCCAGTCATCTTGAGATCCCGAGCAGAAGCACCGCAGATATTGCTCTAGGGTCTGGTTCGTCCTCTCCGTTTGGCCGTTACTCTGAGGATGGTAGGCTGATGAGAGGCAGACTTTGATATTTAAGGCTTTGCAGAGCTCCCTCCAAAATTTGGACGTAAATTGTACACCCCTGTCCGATACGATGTTCTTTGGTACGCCATGGAGCCTGATGATTTCCTTGAGAAAAATATTGGCAGTCTCTAAGGCCGAGGGGGTGCCCTTCATGGGCAAAAAATGGGCCATCTTGGAGAGACGGTCAACCACGACAAAAATAGTGGTAAAGCCCCCCGAGGCTGGCAGGTCTACTATGAAATCCATGGAGACGTCAGACCATGGTCGTTCAGGGATCGGTAGAGGTCTTAGTAAACCCCAGGACTTGGTGTTTCGCCCCTTGTTCCGCTGACACGGAGGGCAGGATGCCACATACTCCTTGCAATCCCGTCTCCACCCAGGCCACCAAAAGGAACGGGAAACCAGCTCAGACGTTTTTCTTACTCCAAAATGCCCTGCGAGTCTATGGTCGTGGCACATCTGAAGGGTTAGTGACCGTGTCTCCCGAGGTAAAAAAATTTTTCCACGGATCCAGAAGAAATTACCATTTCTCTTCAAGGACTGCACCTCTGGTTCCGTGCAAGAGTTGGATGATGATTTGATGGATGACATCAAATCCACTTGTGCCACCCCAAGGAAGTTTTGGGAAGAAAGGATAGTACCAGGTTCTGACGTCTGGGACTCTGCCGAGAACATCCGTGAGAGTGCGTCTGCCTTTCCATTCTTTGAGCCAGGTCTATAGGATATGTGGAAGTTGAAGCGGGAGAAAAAGAGAGCCCAGCGGGCTTGTCTAGGTCTTAATCGTTTTGCTGTCCGTAAGTACTCAAGGTTCTTATGATCTGTAAATATCATTACCGGATGTAATGCACCTTCGAGCAGATACCTCCATTCTTCAAGAGCAAATTTTATGGCCAGCAGCTCCCTGTCATCTACGTCATAGTTTAACTCGGGCGGGCTGAGTTTCCGAGAAGCGAATGCAACGGGGTGAAGGATAGCCTTGGGCCCTTGCCTTTGAGAGAGAATTGCTCCTGTGGCAATTTCCGAAGCGTCCACCTCCAAAACATATGGTTGGGAAGGATCGGGGTGGCAAAGAATTGGAGCCGAACTAAACAGATCCTTTAATTTCAAAAAAGCCTCTTGTGCGGCCTCACTCCACTGGAAAGAGTTGTGCTGACGGGTTAGCTGGGTGATGGGTGCTACAATGGTCGAGAATCCGACAATGAATTTCCGATAAAAGTTAGCAAAACCTATGAAACGTTGAACCCCCTTTTTATCAGATGGAGCTGGCCAATCTTGGATGGCCTGTATCTTTTGGGGATCCATTGCGATCCCGCCGGCCGATATGATGAACCCCAGGAATTGTACCACTGATCTCTCGAATTCACACTTTTCCATCTTCAGATAAAGCTTGTGCTGTCTTAATATAGTAAGGACCTTTTTGACATGCCCCCTGTGTAACTCAATCGTGGGAGAGAAAATGAGTATGTCATCCAGGTAAACAACAAGGAAGTCATCCAGGTATTCTCGGAATATGTCGTTTACTAGGTGCTGGAACGTGGCTGGAGCATTGCATAGCCCGAATGGCATCACCAGATACTCGAAGTGTCCAAACCTGGATCTGAACGCTGTCTTCCATTCATCCCCGGCTCTGATTCTAACAAGGTTATAGGCACCCCGCAGGTCTAATTTGGAAAAGACCTTGGCAGATCGGAATCGTTGGAATAGCTCCGGGATGAGTGGTAATGGGTATCTATTCTTAATGGTGATATTGTTAAGCTGCCGGTAGTCCACACAAGGTCTAAGGGACCCATCTTTCTTCCCGACGAAGAATATTCCTGCTCCAGCAGGTGAGGATGAAGGACGGATAAACCCCTTTTCCAGGTTCTCATCGATGTACTGTCTGAGCGCCTCCAGTTCAGTCTCGGAGAGAGGGAATATACGACCGAACGGATCACGGCAACAGGTCGATCGGACAGTCATAAGGCCGATGAGGTGGTAGGCGGTCAGCCATTTGTTTATTAAAGACCTCCTGGAACTCCAGATATTCAGAGGGAATCTGTTGAAGGTTGTCTGACGAGGTAGTAACCGTAGCACAAACCTTCGGAGTTAAAGGGAGGCAATGCTCCAAGCAGTATGGAGAGGAGAAGGACACCATCTTGGAGCTCCATTGGATCTGCGGATCATGAGCTTGTAACCAGGGCAGGCCAAGGATGACTGGGAAGATGGGAGAGTGGATGAGGTCGAGTCGTAGGAGTTCCTGATGCCCGGAGTCGGTGGTTACTAGGATAGGCTGGGTCTCCTGGGTGATGGGACCTGAACTAGGAAGAGAGCCATCGGCTAGATGCACTTGTAAACCTTGGGCCTTTGTTTGCAAGGGGATACGGAGGCTGCGGGCCAAGGCTGCATCCATGAAGCAGCTACAGGCCCCCGAATCAATGATGGCGGGTAGGCGAGACTCCCCTTCCGGCAGCTGCAAGGAAACAGACAACATCACATAAGACTTTGGAGCATCATTATCCAGATGATTCATTAATCTAGGCTGAAGGAACTTACTGGGCCTTATTGGACAACTGCGCAGGAAGTGTCCTGCTCCCCCGCAGTACAGACACAAATTGGACTGCCGTCTGCGTTGCCTCTCTTCCGAAGTTAGCGGGGCCCGGACCAGGCCTAGCTGCATGGGCTCAGCTTCAGGAGGTGTTGTGGAAGACGGTGATGGCGTGGATGGGGCTCTAAACGACGTCCACGTAGGGCGTGGACCCTGAAACCGCTCCGAGCGACGTTCTCGCAAGCGCCTGTCCAGTTTCGTGGCTGCCTGAATGAGCTCTTCCAAGGTCTCCGGAGTCTCCATCCTGGCTAGCTCATCCTTGAGGAGTTCAGACAAGCCTTGACGGTACTGGTAGCGGAGAGCCGGCTCGTTCCAATTCGTGTCGGCCGCCCACTTACGGAACTCCACCGTATAATCTTCGATGGGTCTCCTTCCTTGGGACAAGTGGTGGAGAATGGCTTCAGCGGTAGCCTTCCGTTGCGGATCATCGTAGAGTTGGGACATACCCTCGAAGAAGGTATCTATGGAATTTAACACAGGACTTCCCTGTTCCATTAAGCCATGGGCCCAGGCCTGAGGTTCCTCTGACAGCAGCGAGATAGCGAAACCCACTTTAACGATCTCTGATGCAAACGTCCGGGGCTGAAGGGCAAAGTAAAGCGAACATGCGTTCTTAAAAGCTCTGAATCTTTTACGGTCCCCGGAGAACCGTTCGGGCGTAGGGACCCTAGGTTCAGGAAGTGCCATGACAACGGTAGGGCTGGCGGTGGCCTGGGGGAGCGGCCCTTCATTGCTGGGTGCCGGAACTGCAGTGGCGGAGGGAAGTACTCCAGCAATCTGTTGGAGGCGGCTGTCAATTTGAGAATACCCCTCCTGTAACTTCTGGACTGAGTCGGCCAGGGTGGAGACCTGTTGGCACAGGATCTCCAAAGGAGAGCGCGCTCTGTCGGCCTCGGATATCTGGCTGGTTAGTACTGTCAAGACTATACTCACCGAGGCCGAGATGCCGAGAGCGGCTCGCCCTTACGACCACGCGCACCCGACCCCTGGAGGTGATACAGGGAGTTGGGGGCACGCGGAGGCACGGGCTTCCGGAGGGGACTGGATTCCTGAAGGAAGTCCGTGTAGCCGTGGACACAGAAGAAGCTGCAAACAAATGGTTAGCTGAAACTGGGGTACCAAGGCGGGCAAGTCCGTATTCAGGCAGAGATCAGGAGTGGGGTATCTGGCAAGAGCAAGTCCGTGTAACAGGCTGAGACCAGGGGTATCAGGCAGACAAGGGGTAATCCGTTAAACAAGCAGAGGTCAGAGGTATCCGGCAGGCAGAGAGAGTAGTCCGTTAAACTTAGCAGAGGTCAGGGGTATCTGGCAGGCAGAGAGAGTAGTCCGTTAAACTTAGCAGAGGTCAGGGGTATCTGGCAGGCAGAGAGAGTAGCCCGTTTACTAAGCAGAGGTCAGGGGTATCCGGCAGGCAGAGAGAGTAGTCCGTTTACTTAGCAGAGGTCAGGGGTATCCGGCAGGCAGAGAGATAATCCGTTTAACTTAGCAGAGTAGCACAGGGAACACACTAGGGAAACTCAGGTACAGAGGACAGGGCACAGCTGACGACTAACCAGCAACCCGACTGGGTGCTGGAGCCGTCAGAAGTAGCCCACCGGCGAGCGCGTCAGCGTGACGCGCCGCTGGGCACCCGCACGGCCACGGCGCGCACACGGGGACAATGGCGCGCGCCGCACCATTGGGCCGCGAACGAGTGTACGGCGCAGCGTGAGTCCTCCGCGCATGCGCCGTGGAGCCCGGCGGACGGAGGCGGCTTGTGCCTCCTGACAATATCATTTAATACCAACCCAGAAATAACTACAATAACACTTTGGGAAGCACATAAACCTGTATTACGTAATATAGTTCAGAAACAATTTACTTTATTCAAACGTGAACGAAAAACCCTTGCTCGTAAATTAGAATCTGAGTTTAATAATGCCTTTATAGCCCATCAAGACAATCCATCGATAAATAAGAGACCAGGCCCGGATGGTTACTCTGCCTTATATTATAGAACTTTTATAGATACCCTATCACCTATGTTAGCTGACGCTTTTAATGCATTACTAGAGGGAAAATCTTTTAGACAAGAATCACTAACTGCCATAGTTTGCATGATCCCCAAACCTCTCACTGATGACACCTCTTGCACAAATTACCGTCCAATATCCCTTTTGAATCTGGATATCAAAATTCCAGCAAAAATTTTAGCAAAAAGACTAAACAAGATCATAGGCAATCTAATACACAGGGACCAAGTAGGCTTCATGCCAACACGCCAAGCTGGCGACAATGTACGTCGAGCAGTTTTATTAGCGCAAATAGCTAAAGCATGCCATATTCCTTCTTGTTTCATTTCACTCGATATAAAAAAGGCCTTTGATTCTGTATCATGGCCTTATCTATGCTACACATTACAAAAATGGGGTTTTGGACCCCACTTTTTGACATGGATTGAAGCATTTTACGACAAACCCAAAGCATGTATCAAATATGCGGGTTACAAATCTAATTCTTTTAATATAGAGAGGGGAACACGCCAAGGATGTCCACTTTCCCCTCTCTTATTTGCCCTCCTAATAGAACCTTTAGCTCAACAAATTCGATCAGACCCCACTATCACTGGTATAGAAACCGCTGGATACCAACACAAATTATGTTTATTTGCAGATGACATTTTACTATTTCTGTCATGTCCACAAATTTCTGGATTCAATCTCCTGCCCATTCTCAATAATTTTGCGATGATTTCAGGTCTCTCAATAAATCCTAAAAAATCCATAGCCCTGGATATATCTCTCTCCAAAGTGGAATTGGACTCGGTAAAACATGCACTTCCATTTATTTCCATTTATTTGGGCTGAACATCTTCCATTATCATGGATAGGCAAAATTAACGCAGTAAGAATGACAATTCTGCCAAAACTGCTTTACTTATTTAGAGTTTTGCCAATCTCAATCCCTCCTCACTATTTAAGAATAATACAAAAAGATCAACAACTTTTATCTGGGGCTCCATCAAACCCGCATATCTTTACACACATTACACCTGCCAAAGCTCAAGGGAGGCCTTGGCTTTCCGAACTTTGCAAACTATTACAGAGCAGCACACATTGTCAGCCTCTCTAAATACCATGCAAAACAAGAAATACCCTTATGGGTAATAATAGAAGCTTCAGAATGCAACCCACTCTCTATTTCAAATCTATTATGGCTCCACTCCAAAGATCGAAAGAATCTACGTAATTCTATCACCAAATACTTTCTATCCTTATGGGATAAGCTCAAATTTAAACACCAATTACAATCTCCTCATAACCCTCGTTTATCCTTCCTTAAAAACCCTTTTTATCCAGCATGGGTCTCCCCTAAATCATTCAAAGCCTGGACCTCTTTAGACATTATTAAACTAAATAAACTGATTTCTTCCACATCCTTCCTCACCTTTCCTACCCTCTGCGATACCTATAAGCTACCACACTCCGAACTATTTAGATACCTTCAAATTAAAAATTTCTATTCACCTTTGGTAAGCACAAATACCTCCATGTCCCAAATCACTAATTTTGAATCAGTATGCCTAAAAGACCCCCACTCAAGGGGTATGATTTCTTCCATATATTCACAAATTTTAATGAATCCTGGCCTCGAAAAACCACCTTATGCCTGGAAATGGGAGGAGGACTCGGAAAAATCGTTGGATATGGCTGATTGGTCTAAAATCTGGACTGCAACTAAATCTTCTTCACCAAACATTCTGGCGGTAGAAACTAACTATAAGGTTCTAACTCGTTGGTACCTTGTACCCTCCAGGTTGGCCAAATTTGCGCCAACCCAAACAGCTCAATGCTTTCGGGGCTGTTCAGATCCAGGCACTCATATGCATATATGGTGGTCCTGTCCGACGGTACAAACGTTTTGGGGAAAAATATTTGAAATTGCCTCCAGAATGTTTGAACTAAAATTGCAACCAGATCCTGTCATAGCCTTACTCAACTTAAAACCAGATTGTCTCACACATAATCAATTTAAACTCTTTACTCAACTCCTCACTGCTGCAAAACAGATGATTGCAAAGGCATGGAGGTCTGCCAACTTGGAAATACCCGAGACCAAACACAGATTAAACACTTTCATGTCACATGCCAAAATGCTGGCAATAGAAAGAGACCAAATTCCTATATTTGAAAAAACTTGGAACCCTTGGATTAAGTATCATTTATTGCCAATATTTGATAATCCAATTCTTAAACCGTGGTAGCTAAGGAAACTCTTCACCCCATTATTATAATAATATAGCGTTCTTAATATCAACAAAACCATGCCATGTTACCTGGATCAATCCTGTGGACTCTTTCTCTTCTATTTCTATCTTTCCTACTATTCTTTCCTTTCCTCTTTCTTACATCTTAAACTCATTTTTACTATATTTTACCTATGTAATGATTTAATAAAACAATATCTCCAAAGCTCTGGTCCAAAAAATAAGACAATTTATTTTAACATAAAATCTCCTTCATTCCCTTGGTCAGACAGTAACCAAATGTTAAATGGAAGATATTGTATTGATTACCTGGTTGTAATGAATTAATAAGCCAATGAGTTGTACCATTTATAATTTCTGTCATATTATATTATTAGTACTTATTGTACCTAATTATATTAAACTTTTATGCTCAACTAATAAAAACCTTTTTGACAAGGAAAAATGCAAAATGCACCTGGAATATGCAAGCTGCAACCTGTATTGGTGTGAACCAAGCCTACGCTAACATGTACAATGCTGTAAAAACAGCCTACGCTTTTCGGACATTAGTCCTTAGTCATGACTAAGGACTAATGTCCAAAGCACATAGGCTGTTTTTAATGCATTGTACATGTCTACTTAATAAAGAAATACCCATGTCGGGATGTCATCTCGAGTGCCGTCCATCTCTTTCCTTACTCTGGTACATTAGAGGTGTCAGCAGCTTCGAGGTCTGAGCACTGGGTGGAGCTGTTATGTTGGAAGGTTGCAGTGCCTATACACCTGTTTTCCCTTGATCTGTCTTTGTTCCTCTTGTTTCTATAGGCTGTTGATGCTATATTGCCCCAGACTAAGGTATGTACAATATATTTTTCTGATCCAACTAATAATAGTGATGGTTGTTGCATAAAGGCCTTCTATATGTTATCTGAGTACTGAGGAGCTGACTTAAATTAAGCTACTGCTATGGTAAAATCAGTTAAAATCTGGCTGTAAGCTTTAATTGCAACAGTGTGTACTAGTGTTTATTGGCTAGGCTTAATAGGGCATTTCTAAGTACTTGCTAATCCTCATAGCTCCAGATAAGGAATGCTAAGCCAGAAGCTATTGTCACTGATCTCCATGTAAATTCTCTGCATTGAGCAATCCTTCAAGTTATAGCAAGCTGTGATGTTAAGTGTTGCTAATACTGCCACCACCAATACTGTAAATTCTCCACTTAGTTTTGTATACTTTGTGGGGTAACCTGTACTTCAGTTTCTTTCTTGTAATAATGTTTTGTCTGTGTTATAGATTTAGTGGCTGAACCTATAGAGGCAATGCAGTTGTTCTGAACTGCCTCTATAGAAGTGAAACTAAATGGCTGATTGTAATCTCACACTGATGAGCAATTTAACCTCTTGATGGTAATGAAATCAGAGTGCTGCAAAATGAGGTAATAGCTGACAAGTTGTTAATTTGCTTAGCATTAAGAGGTTAATGATGGTTTTCCCTGAATTATAAAGACTCTGTACATTTAACTTTACTCTATAAAATTTCACATACTAAACCAATCAACAGTTCTGCATCTTCAATGTGCAAAATACACACTGCTTGTTAACAGTATGTAATTAGGTTATGTTTAATTTGCTGTATAACAGACTCCTTGCATACAGAAGCATTGGACTGAAGCATCTGCAACATCTATGTTTCAAAAGCAAATACTGTATATTTGGAATGATAGATAGATATATTGCGATATTTGGGTGTTTAGCTCAGTGGTAGGTGCTCTTTTTGTGTAGTGAGTTCACGTCACACAGGCATCATTGTTAAGGGCCTGGTAGCCCACATTTATTAAAAAGTAAAAAAAAACAAAAGTCCATCCAGGATTCCCACGCAGGGGGTTTAACTTCATTTAACACAAATAAATAAATAAACATACCGAGCCATTTGGCTCTCTCTTGTCAGCAGTACCTCTGCTTGCTCCCAACAGACTTCTGGTTTCCTTCCAGCTCCCTAGATTCACTGGCTTCCTTAGGCCCCTTTCACACGGGCGGACCATTCAGGTCCGCCTGTCAGTTTTTTAGGCGGACCTAAACGGACGCTCCATACAGCTCTATGGAGCAACAAATGTCAGCGGTGACATGTGCTCTGACAACCGACCCGCTTCGATCAGCTAAAGTGTGACGGACGGATCGGATCGGATGAAAGCGGACTCTACGGTCAAACACAGAATTGTTGACATTTTTGCAGATTTATTAAAAAAGAAAAACTGAAATATCACATGGTCCTAAGTATTCAGACCCTTTTCTCAGTATTTAGTAGAAGCACCATTTTGATCTAATACAGCCATGAGTCTTTTTGGGAAAGATACAACAAGTTTTTCACACCTGGATTTGGGGATCCTCTGCCATTCCTCCTTGCAGAACCTCTCCAGTTTTGTCGGGTTGGATGGTAAACGTTGGTGGACAGCCACGTTTAGGTCTCTCCAGAGATGCTCAATTGGGTTTAAGTCAGGGCTCTGGCTGGACCATTCAAGAACAGTCACGGAGTTGTTGTGAAGCCACTCCTTTGTTATTTTAGCTGTGTGCTTAGGGTCATTGTCTTGTTGGAAGGTAAACCTTTGGCCCAGTCTGAGGTCCTGAGCACTCTAGAGAAGGTTTTCGTCCAGGATATCCCAGTACTTGGCTGCATTAATCTTTCCCTCGATTGCAACTGTTTTTCTCCACACATACCGCTTAGAATTAAGGCCAAAAAGTTCTATCTTGGTCTCCTCAGACCAGAGAATCTTATTTCTCACCATCTTGGAGTCCTTCAGGTGTTTTTTAGAAAACTCCATGCGGGCTTTCATGTGTCTTGCACTGAGGAGAGGCTTCCGTCGGGCCACTCTGCCGTAAAGCCCAGACTGGTGGAGGTCTGCAGTGATGGTTGACTTTCTACAGCTTTCTCCCATCTCCCGACTGCATCTCTGGAGCTCAGCCACAGTGATCTATAGGTTCTTCTTTACCTCTCTCACCTAGGCTCTTCTCCCCCGATAGCTCAGTTTGGCCAGACAGCCAGCTCTAGGAAGGGTTCTGGTCATCCCAAACGTCTTCCATTTCAGGATTGTGGAGGCCACTGTGCTCTTAGGAACCTTAAGTGCAGCAGAAATTTTTTTGTAACCTTCGCCAGATCTGTGCCCATCAATGCAGCCTTATCAGTGTCCATCTGCAGCCTTGTCAGTGTCATTTGCATCCTTGTCAGTAGCCATCTGCAGCCTTGTCAGTGTCATCTGCAGCTTTGTCAGATCATTTGCAACCTTGTCAGATCATTTGAAGCCTTGCCATTGTCCATCTGCAGCCTTGTCAGATCATCTGCAGCCTTGTCAGTGTCATCTGTAGTGTAAATATGGTGCTGCCACCGAGATACACAAAGCCGTTCCTGTGTATCTCGGCTCTTCTTGGCTCCTCACGCAGTCCCGCCCAGTCTCGCCCTATGATGGACATAACACAGGTCCAATGGCGGGACTGGGCGTGACTGTGAGCAGAGCCGAGCACCTCCGATATACATACATAGCCGAGTGTACTCGGCTAGCTCCTCTCACAGTCACGCCCAGTCCCTGTGTTATGTCCATCAAAGGGCGTGACTGTGAGTGGAGCTAGCCGAGCCTAGCCGAGTACACTCGGCTATGTATGTATATTGGAGGCCAGCGCTCGCTCCCCCGTTCACAATCAGCGGGGGATTGGCAGGAATCAATCGGCGTATAACAGTATAACACGCTTCCACGATTTTCCCCTGATTTTAAGAGGAAAAAAAGTGCGTGTTATATGCCGATAAATACTGTATATATATATATATACACATACATATATACAGGTGCATCTAAAAAAAATGAATATCATCAAAAAGTTTATTTATTTCAGTAATTCAATTCAAAAGTGAAACTCATATATTATATAGATTCATTACACACAGAGTGATATATGATATATTTCAAGCATTTCTATCTTTTAATTTTGATGATTATGTCTTACAGCTAGTGAAAACCCAAAATTCAGTATCTCAGAAAATTAAGGGTAAGAGTAAGGCACAAAAGGTCATTGTTAAAGAAGCTGGCATCTCACAGCAGTGGTGTAACTAGAACCTTCAGGGCCACGGTGCAAGAAATCATGATTGCGTTTATACACCCATGTCCTGCAAACTGAAAATTGACTGACTGTGTCAGGTACTCACCAAGGCCGAGTTGCTGAGAGAGGCTCCCCTTGCAGCTGGGCGCACGATACCCTCTGGGAGTGGCACAGCGGGTATTGGGCACGAAGAAGCACGAGTCGCCAGCAGGTAGTAGAGTAGCTGGGAGGTTTTTCAGGTAGAGAAGAGATCCGTGCTGGGTGGCTGACACCTCACCGGAGCCGACTGAGCAGGAATCTGGAGATGAAGGCTGAAGCCGGATGCAGAGGGTCAAACACAAGGCAGAAGTCCAGGAACAGGCCAGGGGTCAATCCGGGTCACAAACGGGCAGGCACAGGTACACAGGTTCAGGAACAGATCGCAGAAGCTGAAAAGACAAACCAGCAACAAACACAGGACACAGCTGTCTTTATATAGGCCCGCCAGGGGAACGTCCCGTTGTACACACACGCGTTCGTACTGATGCGCTGCGTCGTGCACCCACGTGAGCTGATCCATTCGGGACACACGCTCGTACCCACTGATTGTGTAATGGTACGCGCTGATGTGCAATTCTACCATGCAGGCGCATGGGGAAATGCCTATACTGACAGGCTCTGATTCTGCCATTCCCCTGACAGTGCCCCCCCCAGGGGACAACCTCTGGGTGCCCAACCTAGCCCGGATCCCAGGATGTCTTCTGTGAAACTCTCGCACTAAACAAGGGTCATGGATATTGCTAGCAGGCTCCCAAGAATTGTCCTCCGGGGGATACCCTTTCCACTTAACTAAGTACTGTTCCCGTCCCCCCCTCCGTTTGTAATCTACTATTGCCTCCACTTCGAATTCCTCTTCTCCTTCAATCCTGATTGGTGGGGGAGGTAGTTCTTCTCTTCCTGGGAAAGAGTTGAGGGTGACCGGCTTTAGTAAAGAGGCATGGAACACCGGATGTATCCTATAAGAGCTAGGCAAGGTCAGTTCGAAGGCCACGGGGTTTACAACCCTCTTAATCTCAAAAGGACCAATGAATTTTGGGCCTAGTTTGCGTGATGGGCAAGGTAGTTTGAGGTTGATGGCTGATAGCCATACTTTATCTCCAACCTTGAAACTTGGGTTACTTCTTCTTCCCCTGTTATAGTACTGTTATAGTACTCTTCATAGCTCTCTTGGGCTTTCTTCATTGTTTCTTGAATCTGCAAAAAATTTGTTTGGATAAAATGTATACGGTCTTGTACTGCAGGAGTTGAGACTTCGGGAATGGAATCTGGGAGAAAGGAAGGGTGAAAACCATAGTTTGCCCAGAAAGGTGTTTGGTTGATGGCGGAATGTATAGAATTGTTGTAGGCGAACTCTGCACACGGTAAGAGAGAAAACCAGTTATCTTGGGAACAGGAGCAGAAACACTGAAGGTATTGCTCTAGAGATTGGTTCGTTCTTTCTGTCTGACCATTGCTTTGTGGATGATATGCGGAAGAGAGGGATGTCTTGATTTCTAAAGACTTATGCCCCGTACACACGGTCGGATTTTCCGATGCAAAATGTGTGATAGGACCCTCTTGTCGGAAATTCCGACCGTGTGTGGGCTCCATCACACATTTTCCATTGGATTTTCCGACACACAAAGTTTGATAACAGGCTATAAAATTTTCCGACAACAAAATCTGTTGTCGGAATTTCCGATCGTGTGTGCACAAATCCGACGCACAAAGTGCCACGCATGCTCAGAATAAATAAAGAGATGAAAGCTATTGGCTACTGCCCTGTTTATAGTCCCGACGTACGTGTATTACGTCACCGCGTTCAGAATGATCGGATTTTCCAAAAAATTTGTGTGACCGTGTGTATGCAAGACAAGTTTGAGCCAACATCCGTCTGAAAAAATCCTAGGATTTTGTTGTCGGAATGTCCGATCAATGTCCGACCGTGTGTACCGGGCATTACACATATCTTTCCAGAATCTTGAAGTGAACTGAATTCCCCTATTGGATACAATGTTGTGAGGAACGCCATGGAGTCTTATCACTTCTTTTATAAAGACTTCTGCAGTTGTGGAAGCAGAAGGGGTGCCTACTAGGGGCAGGAAGTGGGCCATCTTCGAAAGGCGGTCGACAACCACTAAGATAGTAGTAAACTTCTAGGAAGGGGGCAGATCAACAATAAAGTCCATAGAGACCTCTGTCCAGGGACGTTCGGGTACAGACACAGATTTTAAAAGTCCCCACGACTTGGCATTAGATCCTTTATTACGTTGGCAAGTAATGCAAGATTATATATATTTTTTGCAGTCTTGTCTACAACCCGGCCACCAGAAAGAGCGATTAATTAGTTCGGAGGTCTTCTGTATGCCAAAGTGTCCTGCCAACTTGTGATCGTGAAAAGTTTGTAGAATCTGAAGTCTTACTGGGGGTGGAACGAATACCTTGTCCTGGGACCACAACAGACCGTCTTTCTTTTCTAGGGAGGATACTTCGGGTTCCGTACATTGACTGGAGGCTTGTATAATAACTGACCTGAGATTGGGCTGAACGAGGCTAAGAAAGTTGTGAGGAGATAGAATGGTTCCAGGTTCTTCTGATCCACTGGTTTCTGGGAACATACGGGAAAGCGCGTCCGCCTTCCCGTTCTTAGAGCCAGGTCGGTAGGTAATATGAAAGTTGAACCTGGAGAAGAACAAGGCCCAACGGGCCTGACGAGGTCTGAGGCGTTTAGCTGTTCGAAGATACTCTAGGTTACGGTGGTCAGTGAAGATCATGATGGGTTGAGATGCCCCTTCCAGCAGATATCTCCACTCTTCTAAGGCAAATTTTATGGCTAGTAACTCTCGATCCCCAACATCATAATTCTTCTCTGGAGGGTTGAGTTTACGAGAGGCAAAGGCCACCGGATGGAGCAGGGCTTTTTGGCCACTTCTCTGAGACAGGATTGCCCCTATTGCTGACTCCGAAGCATCCACTTCAAGCACATAGGGTAAAACTGGATTGGGATGTTGGAGAACAGGTGCCGATATAAAAAGTCTCTTTAGTTCATTGAAGGCTTCCCGAGCTTCCGGGGACCATTGGAATCTAGTCTGCTGGCGAGTTAGTTGAGTGATAGGGGAGATGATAGAGGAGAAACCTTTAATAAATCTGCGATAAAAATTGGCGAAGCCAACGAATCGCTGAATTCCCTTCTTATCTATGGGAGCTGGCCATTCCTGGATGGCCCTAACTTTCTGTGGATCCATTGCGACCCCTCCTACTGAGATAATGAACCCGAGGAACTGGATGGTGTCCTTCTCAAAGTCACATTTTTCCCCCCTTAAGTATAGACCATGTTTTCTGAGGATCGAGATAACTTTCTTCACATGGGTGCGATGTATTTCTAAAGTGGTGGAAAAGATCAGAGTGTCATCGAGATAAACAATTACAAAGTTATCTAGATACTCACGGAAGATGTCGTTGACTAAGTGTTGAAAAGTAGAATGGGGCATTGCAGAGGCCAAAGGGCATCACCAAATATTTGAAGTGCCCGAATCTGGACCAGAAAGCTATCTTCCATTCGTCTCCTTCACGTATCTGAACCAGATTGTATGCTCCCCGGAGATCTAATTTGGTAAAGACTTGAGCGGCTCGGAGACGCTGGAAAAGTTCAGGAATAAGGGGGAGCGGGTACCTGTTCTTGATGGTAATTTTGGCAAGCTTCCTATAGTCCACACAAGGCCTCAAGGATCCATCCTTCCTCTCGACGAAAAAGATTCCTGCTCCAGCTGGGGAAGAAGAAGAACGGATGAATCCCTTTTCAAGATTTTCGTCGATGTAGGAGCGAAGGGCTTCTAGCTCGATCTCTGATAGAGGAAAAATGCGGCCGAAAGGGATCTCGGATCCGGGTAGGAGGTCAATAGGACAATCATAAGGTCGATGAGGTTATAGACTGTCAGCTTTCTTCTTGTCAAAGATGTCCAGGAATTCGTGGTATGCTGCGGGGACATGTTGAAAGTTATCCGGTGCTGGTTGTAGAATTAGACAAGGAGCCGTTCTGTCATATCTTGGTGAAAGACAATGCTGAGAGCAGTACGTAGAAGAAAAGAGGACTTCTTTCTTGCTCCAAATTATCTGAGGATCATGGGCCTGCAACCACAGGAAACCCCAGGATGATGGGAAACATAGGTGAGCTTATAATGTCAAAGCGAAGAAATTCTGAATGGTCAGAGTCCGTGCAGGTGAGAATAGGCTTAGTTTCCTGCGTGACAGGCCCAGAGCAGGGTAGGGATCCATCTGCCAGATGGATTTGTAGGTGTTGCTTCTTGACTTGTAGAGGAATGTGCAGGCTTTGGGCTAAAGATGCATCCAGGAAATAACTGCAGGCTTCTGAGTCAACGATGGCTGGCAACCGGACCTTCTCTTCCGCCACTTGTAATGAGACCATGAGGACAAGGTGAGATTGGCTTGAACTAGTGACTTGAAAGTTCGTGGCAGACCATGGGTGGCACTTACTGGGTCTAACAGGACAGTTGCTTAAGAAGTGACCGGACCCTCCACAATATAGACAAAGGTTAGCCTGGCGCCGGCGGAGTCTTTCGTCAGGAGAGAGTGGGGATCGAACTAAACCCAGTTGCATGGGCTCACCATGGGAAGATGAAGAAGAGGCTGTAGAAGGTGCAGGAACAGGTGGTACCCGCGGCATCATCCAAGTGGGTCTTGGGGACTGGAAACGCTAGGTGCAACGCTTCCGTAAACATCTGTCAAGTTTAATAGCGAGCTGGATCAGGTCTTCCAGGGAGACTGGGGTATCTACTCGAGCCAGTTCATCCTTTAGAGTCTCTGAGAGTCCTTGGCGATACTGATATTTTAGAGCGGCCTCATTCCAATTGGTGTCCCCTGACCATTTTCGAAATTCCACAGTGTAATCTTCCACCGGTCTTTTTCCCTGGGTCAGGGTATGCAGGATGGACTCAGCCGTGGCGGTGCGCTGTGGATCGTCATATAGCTGGGCCATGCAGTCAAAAAAATGTATCTGCTGAGTCAAGGAGGGGGCTCTTCTACTCAAGAAGGTTGTGAGCCCAGGATTGCGGTTCGTCAGAAAGCAAAGAGATGATAAACCCCACTTTCACAGTTTCAGAATAAAAAGTAATGGGTTGGAGGGCAAAGTATAGTAAACAAGCATTTCTAAACGCCCTGTACTTCTTCCGGTTCCTGGAGAATCGTTCTGGAATGGGAACCCTGGGTTCAGGTAGGGCCATTACTGCTGCAGGAGCTGGGTTAACTTGATCCAGAGAGGAAGACGTCCCACTGGCAGATGCTGACATGGTGTCCGAGGGGCTAGGAAACGTAGTTAGATGTTGGAGACGACCCTCAATCTGGAAATAGCCGTCTTGGAGTCTCTGGACAGCCTGGGTGAGGGCTGTAACCTGCTGGCAGAGTGCCTCAAGAGGAGAGCCAGCTCTGTCGGCCTCACTCATGGCTGGTTTGTACTGTCAGGTACTCACCAAGGCCGAGTAGCTGAGAGAGGCTCCCCTTGCAGCTGGGCGCATGATACCCTCTGGGAGTGGCACAGCGGGTATTGGGCACAAAGAAGCACGGGTCGCCAGCAGGTAGTAGAGTAGCTGGGAGGTTCTTCAGGTAGAGAAGAGATCCGTGCTGGGTGGCTGACACCTCACCGGAGCAGACTGAGCAGGAATCTGGAGATGAAGGCTGAAGCTGGATGCAGAGGGTCAAACACAAGGCAGAAGTCAAGGAACAGGCCAGGGGTTAAACACGGGTAGTCAAGCAGGCAGATAATCCAACACTAGGGTGAGGCAGAGGCAAAGTCCAAGAGCAGGCCGGGGGTCAAACAGGGGTAGTCAAGCAGGCAGATGATCCACACTAGGATGAGGCAGAGGCAAGTCCAGGAGCAGGCCGAGGGTCAAACACGGGTAGATCAGGCAGGTAGAGAAGTCCAGAAGGTGGGGGCGTGGCCGGCATGGCGGACTGAGTGGACGTGTTTCCTAAGAGCTCCTGGGGTATAGCTTATACTATCATCCGTATATTGAAAAACCGAGCTGAATCGAGACTCCCCTGGTAACTGGATGCCTTCCAGAACTTCCTGGCATACAAAAGCGGGGTAAGAAACTAAAATTCCCCCCAAATATTCCAGAAGACAGCAGCCCGGTCTCCTGCTCCCCGGGCCCTCCTGCGCGCCATTCTAATATGGCGCCGCAGACAGACCATGAGGAGGATCCCCTTGCTACTAACCCGGGCATATCTGAGATCATGGCAGCTATAACATCATGTCAATCGGCTGTTACCACTTGCCAATCTGCCCTGGATTCTAAAATTGAGGAGGTTCAGCTAGATGTAGGCTTGCTGAGGCAGGACTTCGATAAAATCAGGTCCAGAGTGTCGGAGGCTGAGAGGCGGGTAGGCACGGTGGAAGACACGGTCACAGACCATGCAGCTTCAATCCGCACCCTCCAGACGAAGGTTAAGGCTCTTGAATATCGAGCGGAGGACGCCGAGAACCGCAGCCGGAGGAATAACTTACGTATGGTGGGTCTCCCAGAAGGTGTGGAGGGGAAGTCACCGGCCCTATTTGCGGAGGACTTGCTGCGTACTTTGCTTCCAGCTGCACAACTCTCTCCTTACTTTGTGGTTGAGAGGGCGCACTGTGTTCCGCCTAGACCCGGTCCTGAAGGAGCCCCCCCCCGCACTCTTATTCTGCAGCTATTGAACTTCCGTGATAGAGATGAACTGCTGAGGGCCTCACGGGCTGCGGGCGAATTACCGTACCGGAATGTAAAACTTCTCCTGTTCCCAGACTATACCATGGAAACCCAGCGGCAGCGACGTTCGTTTGATGCAGTTAAAGCTGGCCTGAGGAGAAGAGGAGTAAAGTATAGCATCTTGTTTCCTGCAAAGCTTCGGGTGGTGGATGGTGAGTCGATCCGCTTCTTCACTGATCCCAAGGATGCGGCTGCCTGGCTGGAGACCCTGCCGCCGTAGAGAGCTAGGAGGACTTTTTGTCGCTTAGTTGCTATGTGGCTGTAATAGGCCGTGACACTTTTTCTCCTTTTTGGTTATATTTAATTTTATTTTTTTCCCCTTTTTTGCCCGCTGCTGAAATATATGTGATCCGTGCACATTCCTTCTGCACCTTTAACTTCCTATCTACCTGGACACAGCTGCTGAGGTGTGGCAGAGGAGAACTGGTCGGGAGGTGTATCACCCACTCTGTCTCGGGACTGCCTTACACAAGCATTTGCTGAAGGGTGGAGGGGACTTGTGCTTTTAGACACAGACCCGCTTTGTGACTCTGACTGGCGACTTCTATCTACTCCTGTTTTGCCCTTCCTAGCAGTATATGCCCTGATACTCCTGTATGTTTAATGAGGGATAGAATGCTGCAGTTACTTAAGTATGTGCCCCTGCTTAGGCAGGTAATTTTCTGGTTTTTCTTTTTTGCTTTTAATTTTTCAATTATACTACTCCATGGCTCGGGGATGAGTCTCCCAGTGAAACCTCACGTCTACACTCCCTACTAGTGGGAATGGAATAACAACTGTTCCCGGTAGCACGACCCCATTTTGTTGACTATAGTCCCTGGACTATGGGTTTTCTGGGATATAGGTGTGCCTCACTGTTCCGGGGCGCAGGGGGTGGGGGGAGGGGGAGGTTGGCACTTGTTTGCCTTTGTTGGGTGTTATGGTTTTACTTTAAGTCATAGGTGTGCGCAGCCTATTGCATTAGGGTGTGCACCCTTAAGCTCAAACACACATACGTGTGCAGGTGTCTACTTATATATGACCCCGGCACATTGATCTCCCTGCCGGCACAGTGAAAGAGAAGAGCATAAACACTTCTCTTATGGCAGAGATTTTTCCTCTATTTCTGCTGCTACACACAGCGATAACACTAATGTGCACAGGGTGATTAGGGTGTGCCTGGGCACACCCGGCACACCCTGTGCGCACGCCTATGCTTTAAGTATGTATACAGTGTTGGTCTTTTGCTGTTAAAGAAGGAGAAATGTGTAATAGGCCCTTATGGCTGTGCTTATCTGGGCGGTCTGTCATGGGCTTGCGGGGGGGCCGCGGGCGGGGGCGGTACTTTTTGGCTGCTCTGGCTCGTGTTGCCTCTGTTCGCGGGCCTGGTACAGACATTTCAATGCTTCTACTTATGGCTACATGTTTAGTGGTGGCGTGGAACGTGCGGGGGCTTAATTCCGCTATAAAGCGCTCGGTAGTACTCAATTATTTGAAGCTCCGCCCACAGGTGTGTGTTCTTTGGAGACGCATCTGATGGGTTCCCGTATTCTGAGTTTAAAACGTGCCTGGGTGGGTGCTCACTACCACGCACCCTATTCTAACTACGCTAGAGGTGTTACAGTATTAGTGCACAGATCCCTGCCTTTGCAGCTCATGGATGTTAAAATCGACTCGGGGGGTAGGTATGTGCTTCTTCACGCCCTGCTTTCAGAAGTTCTGGTGGTGATTGTGGGTCTGTACCTGCCTCCCCCCGCCGATATAGATGTGCTTCATGTGCTGATGCAGCAGGTTACACTTTATAATGTTAAAAATGTACTTTTTCTTGGGGATTTTAATATGGCTCCCTCTCCAACTATGGACAGACTCCATGCTTCTGGCTCTCTGCAGCTGGGGTTATCCTGCTGGGCTTCCACATTTCACATGACAGACGTTTGGCGTCATTTTCACCCCTCTGACAGGGAATACACATGCCTGTCTACCACATACCGGACATTGTCCCGCATTGACCTGATTTTTGCCTCGGGGGCCTTACTACGGAGAGTGGTCTCTACGGAGATCCTCTCATGTGGTATCTCGGATCATGCTCCGGTGTCTGTTACATTTAGGCTCTCTGAAGAGGTGGGTGTCAGAACTTGGAGGCTGTCCAAATATTGGATCATGGACCCAGATATACAGGAGGAGATGCCGGAGGAACTATGCAATTTTTGGAATGGGAATACAGGCTCAGCTGGACCTTTAGTGATTTGGGACACCCTCAATTCATGGCTTAGGGGATCATATATGGCGCGTATTGCCGCCAAGAAGCGGCAGTCTGTGCAGTCTCTGAGGCATCTAGAGGAGCAGGCACGGTTAAGGGAGGCTGAATATGTAAGAGCTCCTAATCAGGGAACCTATGTCCCCTGGCAGGATACCCTGAGGGAATTGTCCCTACTCAGGGTTGACCTTACTAAAAAGGCTATGCTCGATAGTGCCCAGCTGGTGTTTGAATTTGGAGACAAAAACGGGAGGCTATTGGCATGGCTGGCTAAGGGACAACACCCCGTGACCCACATTGGCAGAGTAAGGGATCTGGATGGTCGTATTTTGACCGATTCAGCGGATATAAATGCTAGATTTCTGACATTTTACCAGACACTATACTCTTCTAGGGCAACTTTCCTCACCTCTGAACTCATGGAATATCTTGACCTGATCCCACTCCCTTCTCTGGAAACAGCTAAAAGTGAGGACCTGGATAGAGATATCTCACTTGAAGAAGTGCAGGAAGCATTGGGATGTATGCAGGCAGGTAAATCACCAGGTCCGGATGGTATTCCTATCGAATTTTACTCTACTTACCAAGAATTTTTGGCCCCTAAGTTCACCTCATTACTACATCAGTCCCTTGACCTGGACTCTCTTCCGGAGTCATGGTCTGAGGCGATAGTGGTATTGGTGCCCAAGCCTGGTAAGGACCCGGAAGAATGTGCCTCCTACAGGCCTATTTCCCTGATCAACGCTGATGCCAAGTTATTGGCGAAAATTCTAGCACGCAGGCTCAGTAGGGTGATAGAAGACCTTGTTCATGTAGATCAAACGGGTTCATGCCGGGTAAGGGCACAGATATCAATATCCGTTGTTTATTTCTTAATTTGGCCACTCACCATCAAAGCGCAGGTTCAAGAGTCATAGCCTCTCTGGACGCGGAGAAGGCTTTTGACTCCGTAGAGTGGGAGTACCTATGGGAGGTGTTGAGGAGATTTGGAGTTGGACCTAGATTTTTATATAGAGTTGTTATATAGAGCCCCTAGAGCAAGGATAAGGGTTAATAACACCCTCTCAGATTTCTTTCTCCTCCAGAGGGGAACCCGGCAGGGCTGCCCTCTGTCCCCAAGTCTCTTTGCTCTGGCCTTGGAGCCCCTGGCGGTTCTGGTCAGGGAATCTGATAATATTAAAGGACTTAGGGTTGGCTCTCTGGAGGAGAAAATATCGTTATATGCAGACGATACTCTGCTGTACCTGCAAGACGCTGGCCCTTCCCTACAAGCTACGCTAGCGGCCTTCGACGAATTTGGAAGATTTTCTGGGGTCTGGATCAACTGGAGCAAATCTGTTTTGTTCCCTGTTGATGCGCAGGCCAGACAGTCCGCGGTTCAGTCGTCATTGAGATGGGTGGATGAATTTATGTATTTGGGAATTAGGGTGCCGAGAGATCCCCAGTCCTTCCAACGCCTTAATATTCAACCAGTAGTATCACGCCTTAAAGAACACTGCTCTAGGTGGGCCAACCTCCCTCTTAATCTACTAGGACGTATCAATGTTCTCAAGATGATTTATCTCCCCAAATGTATTTATTTGTTCAGGAGCTGCCCGGTGCTGCTGCCTCGTTCCCTTTTTCGGGAGCTGGACAGTTGTATTGGTTCCTTTTTATGGAGGGGCTCCTCCCCTCGACTAGCTAGGTCAACTCTGCAGCTCCCGGCGGACTTTGGTGGGTTGACTCTGCCCAACCTGCTGGTCTACTACTGGGCGGCCATATTGGTCACGGTCAGATGGTGGTTGGAACAATCTAAAGCCAATGCTGCAGTCTGCCTTGAGGCGACTGTTGTAGGGTCTCTCAAGGAATTAGGTAATTTGATCTATCGGGGAGCCTCAGCATACCCCTCCTTGCCGATCCCTACCAAACCTACTTTGGCGGTGTGGGGCCTGGCTAGACGGAGGTTTGTTTCTCCGGGTAGGTGGTCGCCCTTTTGTCCCTTGTGGGGAAACCCTTCCCTCCCACACTTCCGGACAATCCCGGATCCACAGGTTTGGGCTCGGTATAACAATAAATTACTAAAAGATATTGTGGTAGCCGGTTCTATCCGCTCCTTTTCAGAATTGGGTAGGTTGTATGGCCTTCCTCGATGGATGCTGTTCCGGTACCACCAGTTGAGACACGCCTTCCGTGCACAGTTCCCGACCCCGCCAGATCTCACATCTGATGTGGTTGAGGACTTGTTGGCCCAGGAGACTCTGTCCAAGCCTCTGTCTGCGCTATACTTCACTCTCATTAAGAAAGACTCTCCCAAGATGGAGGTACTTTGGACTAGATGGGGAGCTGATATCCCTACCTTGGATAGGGAGTCCTATGAGGAAAGTTTTGAGGAAAGTTTTAAACTAGTGATATCCTCTAGGGACAAATTGGTACAAGCCAAGTTTTTCCATAGGACATATCTCACGCCTCAGAGGCTGCACAGAATATACCCTGAAAGATCCCCGGAATGTCCCAGATGTGGATCACCGGATAGCTCATACATACATATGTTTTGGTCCTGTCCCAGGTTATACTGGTCCACAATAATGGAAGGTATCAATGCTCGTCTACAACTCGAGCTCCCATTAACCCCAGAATTGGCTCTGTTAGGCATACATGATGATGACCAGAGACCTAGATATACCAAGTTGTTGATATCATTGCTACTATTTTATGCCAAGAAGGGGATTGTATTGAAATGGAATTCTCATAGGGCTCCTACGGTAAAGGCGTGGGAAAATTCAGTTAATGCTGTCCTACCTTTGTACAAATTGACCTATATAAACAGAGGATGCCCTCAGAAGTTTATGAGAGTGTGGCGTCCTTGGACGGACCCCGGATGAGGTCCTGATTACATAAGTGTTACCATTTCTCTGCTACACGTAGTATGGTGTTATTGCTGGTCTCCCCTCTCTCTCCCCCCCTCTCCGGTTTTCCTTCTTCCCATCCCCCCCCCCACCTTTCCCTCCCTCCCCCTTCTCCCCTTCCTCCCCTCCCCATTTTTTGTTTTATCTTATCATCACTGATACGAACCAGTGAAATTGCTTATGATATGAACTTTATGTAATCGTTTCTTTCTGTAAGCCATGTGTGCATTATCTTGTGGCCACTCACTGTTCTGATTCTACTCTATATTGTATACCATTTCTTTTTCAATAAAGACCAACCTTGTTGTTAAAAAAAGAGAAGTCCAGAAGGTAGCCGAGGGTCAAGCACAAGAGAGATTCAAGCAAGGTTGAGGTCGATCCGGGTCATAATGGGCAGGCACAGGTACACAGGTTCAGGAACAGATCACAGGAGCTGAAAAGACAAACCAGCAACAAACACAGGACATAGCTTATTTCTTATTTTTTTTTTATTTCCATGTTAATTTAGCTTTTAAGTTTTACCTAAATTATGGGCTCCCTTTTCTTTACAATTTTGGCCTCTTGGTCCTCCTGCAATTTGATTGTGATGTGAAAGCTTTGCTCTGCTAGCTGTGTGCCTTTATATCACCTCCTAATTGATTAATTGCCAGATTCCATCCACACCCAACACAGTATATAACACATACAGGGGGCTGCACATACAGGGGTTCATCCAATGAAGTGGGGTTTTTTAAATAAGTGGCACTTCTGCTCTTGCACTTCAGCGATTTGCACAAAGCAAACTACAAAAGACTGCAGGTGACCCCAGTTTCAAATTATCTCACCTTCCTCTCTGAAACATGCACTCTTTACCTATCCTCCTTTTCACAATTGCTGCCTCTCTCCTCAAACTCTCTTTTCTTCACCCCTCTGCTCCACCCCACAATCTGTACATATCACCCTCACTTCTCCCCTCCCCCTATTACTGCACTCATCACCTCTTTCTAACTCTAAGCCAACTTGCTAACAAACCCCCCAGGATACTGAAGCATGTCCCCTCATACAAATCACATTCTCATACTACTTCCCTTACTCTTCTGCTTCTCCTAATCGCTGGAGATATTTCCTCAAACCTTGGGCCTCCCTTATTTAACTGTACCCAATACACCCAACACCATCACCCTACACCCTCTGACAGTAGTCTCAATCTACGCAATTTAGTCTCTATTCCTCTTCTTCCCAACGCCAGCCTCCCTCTCTCCTGCGTCCTCTGGAACGCCCGCTCTGTCTGCAACAAACTCACTACTGTTCATGACCTCTTTGTCACTAATTCCTTTAATCTACTTGCTCTCACCGAAACCTGGCTCCACAAACATGACACCCCTTCTCCTGCTTCCCTCTCCCAGGGTGGCCTTCACTGGACTCACTCCCCTAGGCCTAATGGACGCAAGGGAGGTGGAGTGGGATTCCTCCTATCACCCCAGAGCACCTTCCAAGTTATTCACTCTCCTCCCTCTTTTTCTCTCTCTTCAATCGAAGCCCACTGTATACGTCTATTCTCTCCTACTTCCCTAAGAATTGCTGTGATCTACCGGCCCCCTGGACCATTATCGACTTTCCTTGATGAGTTCTCGGCCTGGCTACCCTACTTTCTCTCTTCGGAAATTCCCACAATCCTTCTCGGTGATTTCAACATCTCTGCTAATACAAACATTCCTGCTACTTCTAAACTTCTTAGTCTAACCTCTTCATTTGACCTGAAGCAATGGGTACAGGCTTCTACTCACTCTGATGGGAACACCCTTGACCTTGTATTCTCCTACCTATGCACTCCATGCAACTTCTCAAACAATCCTTTTCCTCTCTCCGACCATCACCTTATTAGTTTCTCTCTCCCCATGTCTTCCACCACCTTTCCCTCCAATCGCCTAACCATCATCCGTAGAAACTTTCGCAACTTCAACTCCTCTCTCCTCTATTCTGCTACTGACCACCTCTATGACAAAATCTCTCCCCTGTCCTGCCCCAACCAAGCCACGTCCATCTACAATAAATCTCTGTCCTCCACCCTGGACAAACTAGCTCCCCTCACTACATGCAGAATCAGGCCTCAACCCCTACAACCCTGGCAAACAGATGACACTAAAATTCTCAAAAAATAATAGTCACACTCTTGAGCGTCTGTGGCACAAGACTAAGTCTCTCAAACATTTCAACCAATACAAATCTGCCCTCCAAAAATACTATCCTTTCCTCCACACTGCCAAACAAACCTATTTTACAACTCGTATTAACACCTTCTCATCCAGTCCCCGTAAACTCTTCTCTACCTTCAACTCTCTACTTTTGTCCTCCACCACCTCCACCCTCTGACTTACTCACTGCCCTGGAGATCGCTAATTACTTTAAAAACAAGATTGATACAATCCGTGATGAAATCTCCACTCTACAGGTATCTCCCCTAGCTAAGACCCCATGTCAACAGGTACAACTGACACTCCCCCTATTCAAATCTGCTACTACAGACGAAGTTGCTAAACTCCTTTCTATCGCTCACCTAACCACCCTGGACCCTATTCCCTCTCAAATGCTACGGTCGCCCTCTGACCCCATCCTACACTCTCTAACCCACATCTTCAATCTCTCCCTCACCTCTGGCATCTTCCCCAATGCTCTAAAACATGCACTGGTCACTCCCATACTTAAAAAGCCATCCTTGGACCCTACCCATCTTAACAACCTACGCCCTATCTCCTTGCTCCCGTTTTTCTCTAAACTACTTGAGCGCCTGGTTTACAACCAACTGAGTGACCACCTCATTAAAAACAACCTTCTTGATCCCCTTCAATCTGGATTTCGCCCTCAACACTCCACAGAAACTGCTCTTTTAAAACTCACAAATGACCTACTAACTGCAAAAACCAATGGACACTATTCTGTACTCCTACTTCTGGATCTTTCAGCTGCTTTTGACACGGTTGACCACCCCCTCCTCCTCAAAAAACTTTACTCCCTTGGTCTCCGTGACTGTGCTCTTCAGTGGCTCTCATCCTACCTATCCCAACGCACCTTCAGTGTCACTTACAATTCTACTTCCTCCACTCCTCTTCCCTTCTCTGTTGGGGTCCCCCAAGGTTCTGTTCTTGGACCTCTTTTATTTTCAATCTACACCTCTTCCCTGGGTCAGCCTCTCATGGCTTTCAATATCATTTCTATGCTGACGACACACAAATCTATCTCTCCACCCCTCAACTCACTCCATCAGTCTCCTCACGCATCTCTAACTTACTAACCAACATATCTGTATGGATGTCACACCACTTCCTCAAACTCAACTTGTCCAAAACCAAACTCATAATATTTCCTCCCCCACGTGCCTCTTCACCTGACTTCTCTGTCAAGAGCAATGGCAAAACCATCCACCCGTCCCCACATGTCAGGGTGCTAGGTGTTATCCTGGATTCTGAACTCAGAATCCCCACATCCAATCACTTTCCAAAGCTTGCCGCCTCAACCTCCGCAACATCTCTAAACTACGTCCCTTTCTAACCAATGAAACCACAAAGCTCCTGATTCATTCCCTGGTTATCTCTCGCCTCAACTACTGCAACTCCCTCCTCATTGGCTTACCTTTAAATAGACTATCCCCCCTTCAGTCCATCATGAATGCTGCTGCCAGACTCATCCACCTTACAAACCGCTCAGTGTCTGCTATCCCTCTCTGCCAATCCCTCCATTGGCTACCACTCACCCAACGAATTAAATTCAAAATACTAACCATAAGTTACAAAGCCATCAACAACTCTGCCCCCAGCTACATCACTAACCTAGTCTCAAAATACCAATCTAATCGCCATCTCCATTCCTCCCAAGAACTCCTGCTCTCTAGCCCCCTCATCACCTCCTCCCATATCTGCATCCAGGACTTCTCCCGAGCCTCGCCCATCCTCTGGAATTCCCTACCCCAATCCGTCAGACTGTCTCCAAATTTATCCACCTTTAGGCGATCCCTGAAAACTTTCCTCTTCAGAGAAGCCTATCCTGCCTCCATCTAACAACTGCACTATTTTCTCCATTAGCTCATCCCCCACAGCTATTACCCTTTTGTATAACTTGACCCTCCCTCCTAGATTGTAAGCTCTAACGAGCAGGGCCCTCTGATTCCTCCTGTATTGAATTGTATTGTACTTGTACTATCTGCACTAATGTTGTAAAGCGCTGCGTAAACTGTCGGCACTATATAAATCCTGTATAATAATAATAATATATGTCCTGCCACTGGCTCTTAGATTCCGCTCCCTGGGAAATCTCATGCTCTAGCTCCCAGTGTGATCCGTGTTGGTGCTCCAGAATACCTGCTCTCCTGAATCACCTAGAGCTCCATCCGCAGCAGTCAGCCGTAGGATCCACTACTTTGTGATGCACTCCTGACCCCAATGAGGCCATCTGTCACCTGGGCTCAGGTGACCTGACAGTTTGATTAGCCATGGATCCGGCTGACGTGCTGCTACCAGCATATGATCCATTGCAGGGCATAGTCCGCAGACTTGAGACCCAGGATTCAAATCAGACTCAGGTGATGCGATTCCTCCAGGATCTGGCTTCCCGCTTCGAGCAGCTTCAGGCCTCCTTGGGAACCCCGAGTCAGCAACCTCAATTACAATCGGCGGTTGTACCTATTCCGGTCGCAGCCACACATTCACTACAACTGCCAGCTCCATTCGGTTTCTCTGGGGATTCCAAGGCCTGCAGGGTATTCCTTAGCCAATGCACCATTCATTTTGAACTCCAGCCTCAAAACTTCCCATCTGATTTTGCAAAGGTAACCTATGGTATTTCGCTCCTCTCCGGTAAAGCTTTAGCCTGTGGGAGAAGAATGTTTATGTGGTTTCCAGCCTGTCCAACTTCTTTAAGCTCTTTCGAAACATCTTTGAGGAACCGGCTCGTGTTTCTTCAGCGGCCAGTACCCTTTTACGTCTTCGCCAAGAATCTTCTTCAGTGGGACAATATGCTCTTCAGTTTCGTATCCTCACAGCTGGGTTGAGCTGGAACAATGAGGCCCTAGTTGCAACCTTTTTACATGGCCTCTCTGACCGAAGGTCTGGATGATGTCATTTCCTTGTGTAACTAGATCAATATTTGTTTTCAGGAGAGGTCCCTAGAAAAAAGATGCCAGCACTCCCTGGGCCTTAGCCAGTCTCAGCTGATCTCCCTTCGCCCCAGTTGGAGCATCTTCTGCCTGCTGAGGAACCTATGCAGCTGGGTCGAACCAGGCTAACCCCCGAAGAACGTGCTAGGTGCAGAATTCTGGGCATGTGTCTCTATTGTGGGGGCAAGGGAAATTTTCGTGACTCCTGCTCATTCTGTCCAGGAAACGCTCCGGTCTAATACATCTGGAAGGTGTTGTATTGGACCCAGAAACATCACCTTCTTGTCTTCTTCTTCCGATGTTCCTTCATGTAGGTGCTTCCCCTCAATAGATCTTTGCATACCTGGATTCCGGGACTGCTGGCAATTTTATGAACTGGAGAACTGCTTCTTCCATAAAGCTTACCCTTTCACCTCTCACTAGGCCACTGGTAGTCTCGGCAATTGATGGCACTGTTCTCCTAGGGGGGCCTATCCGCTTTCAGACTCTCCCTATTAAGATGTCTGTAGGGATACTCCACCAGGAGTGGATATCCTTCCTTATTCTACTCAAGGCCTCAACCCCCATTGTTTTGTGCTTTCCTTGGCTACAGCTCCACTCTCTACATGTGGCCTGGGCTCCTGGGCAGATCTTGGCTTGGGGTCCCTCATGTTTCTCCTCCTGCTTTCTCAAGGTGGCCCCCAAGTAAAGCCTTCTGGTGGCTACCACATCTGTATCTTCTGATCTTCCCGCTGCATACAGCGATTTCCGAGATGTGTTCTGCAAGAAATCAGCTGAGGTGCTTCCTCCTCAAAGGCCCCTTGATTGTGCTATTGACCTTGTTCCTGGAGCAACTCTGCCCAGGGGTCATACCTACCCTCTGTCCATCCCAGCGACCCAGGCCATGTCAGAGAGAATCTACAGAGAGGTTTCATTTGGAAATCCTCATCGCCTGCAGGAGCAGGGTTCTTTTTCGTTGCCAAAAAGGATGGTACTTTGAGACCCTGCATCGACTATTGAGGTTTAAAAGTGGTGACTATCAAAAATCGATACCCCTTACCCTTAATATCTGAGCTATTCGACAGGTTGACAGGTGCCTCCATTTTCACCAAGTTGGATCTCAGAGATGCATACAATCTGATTTGGATACGGGAAGGTGACAAATGGAAAACCGAATTTAACACTAGGGACGAGCATTACGAATACTTGGTTATGCCTTTAGGTTTGTGTAATGCCCCAGCTGTGTTCCAAAACTTTGTCAATGAAATCTTCAGGGATCTGCTGTATTAGTTTGTTGTCATCTATCTGGATGACATTCTCATCTTTTTAGAAAATTTGCTTGTCCACAGAAACCATGTCCGCACTGTACTTCAGTGCCTTAGAGAGAATAATCTGTATGCCAAGCTGGAGAAATGTTCTTTTGAAAGTTCTGAGGTCCTGTTTCTGGGATGCTTTGTCTCGAGTTTGGGTCTTCGTATGGATCCTGGAAAGGTCCTGGCCATTACCAACTGGCTTCTTCCTGCTAGCCTCAAGGCCACACAACGATTTCTTGGGTTCACAAATTATTATAGGCAGTTCATTAGGAATTACTCTTCCATTGTTGCACCTATTTTCGTCTTGACCAAGAAGGGTGTGAATGCCAAGGACTGGCCCCCTGAAGCTGTCTCTGCATTTCACAACCCAAAACAGGCCTTTGTCTCTGGACCTCTCTTGAGGAGTCCTATTCCTGGGGATCCATTTTTTATTGAAGTGGACGCTTCTTTAATGGGGGTGGGGGGAGCTGTGCTTCTTCAATCCTTTGAGAAGAGATGTCAACCATGTGCGTTCTTTTCCCCAAAACATTTTCAGGCAGAAAAAAATTATGCTATTGGTGATCGGGAACTTCTTGCCATTAAATTGGCGTTAGAGGAGTGGAGTCATCTCTTGGAGGGTTCCCCTCACTCCATAAAGGTTTTTACTGATCATAAGAATCTACAGTACTTACAGAATGCCAAACGTCTGAATCCCAGACAGGCCAGGTGGAGTCTTTTCTTTTCCCGTTTTAATTTCACGATTACATACAAACCTGGTCTCTGCAACGGTCGGGCTGATGCACTCTCTAGGTCATTTGACACTTTGAACGAGGAGTCCACCCCTGAATCTGAGCCAATCGTTCCAACCTTATGCATTGTTGCCCATTCTACCACCCTGGAGTCAAAAATTGCTCCTGGCAAGACCTTCATCCCCAGCTAAGCGCTAAGATCCTCCATTGGGGACATGATTGCAAGGTGGCAGGTCATGCTGGGTTCCTCCGATCCTTCCAGGTCATCAGTTGCCGCTACTGGTGGCCTAATCTCCGCTCAGATGTCAAAGACTATGTTAAGGCTTGTCATGTCTGTGTTCAGTCTAAATCCCCCACACAAGCCTCTGCTGGTCTTCTGATTCCCGTGCCCATTCCTAAGGAGAGAAAAGAGAAAAAGGGGCGCACCAGCCTTGTGCATTATCTTTTAAAATATTTATTGAGTAAAATGATAAAAAAAGAAACAACTCACAAGCAAGTGTAGAGGAAGGCACAACGTGAAAGTGCACCGACTAGCAGCATGCGACCTAGGATGAGCGATACCTTCCAAGGGTCATGGAGGAACGCACGGGCATCACTATCAGCTAACGCGTTTCTAAGGGAACATCCTTTCTTCATCAGAGCTTAGCTTTTAAATATTTTAAAAGATAATGCACAAGGCTGGTGCGCCCCTTTTTCTCTTTTCTCTCGTTTTCTACTAGGATTCCCCGTCCTTGAGGGCAGCAAGGCCTGTGTTGTAGCACTATTTGTATGGTGATCCACTTGTGCGCAGGAGCTGTTGTTTTTTCCCATTCCTAAGGAGCCCTGTTCTCACACAGCCATGGGTTTTATCACCGATCTCCCACTGTCTGAGAATAATACAGTCATTTGGGTGGTAATTGATCGGTTCTCCAAGATGGCTCATTTTGTTCCTCTTCCTGGTCTCCCTTCTGCATCTGCTTTGGTTCCCTTTTTTGTTCAAAAAATCTTTTGCCTCCATGGGGTTCCTTCTCATATTGTTTCCGACAGGGTGTTCAATTTATGTCTAGCTTTTGGAGAGCTTTTTGCAAATCCTTCAATATTGTCTTGGATTGTTCCTCTTCTTACCACCCTCAATCAAATGGACAGACTGAGAGGGTTAATCAGGAGTTAGAGGTCTTTCTCCCCACCTTAGTTTCTGCTCATCATGACGATTGGCCCTCTCTACTCCCATGGGCAAAATTCTCTCACAACAATCATGTAAATACCAGTTCTCTAAAGACACCCTTTTTCAGAGTTTATGGAAAACACCCTCAACTCCCTCTTTCCATGACCTGTTCTCCAGACATTCCAGCTTTGGCTACGGTTTATTAGTATTTCAATTCCATTTGGGGTGACGTTCATGATTCCCTCTGGGCAGCTGCTGACAAATTCAAAGGCTTTGCCGACCGTCGCAGGCGTAAACTGCCTTCTCTTCAGCCAAAGGGCAAAGTCTGTCTCTCCACCAGGAACATCAAGCTCCGAGTTCCTTCTCTGAAGTTTGCTCCAAGATTCATTGGTCCGTACACTATAACCTCTAAACTGAATCCGGTTTGTTTCAAACTTCAGAGTCCTAAAAGCCTCATAATCTTTAACTCCTTCCATGTTGCCCTTCTAAACCCTTAAGTCCTCAATAAGTTCTCTCGTCCTCTCCCTACCACGGTCCCGGTTTATGAGGATAATCAGGAATACGAGGTGAGTCAAATTCTGGATTCCCGGCTCTGTAGAGGCATTCTTCAGTACTTTGTGCATTGGAAAGGGTTTGGTCCTGAGGAGAGGTCTTGGATCACTGCATCTGTAGTCTTTGCGCATCGTCTGTTGAGGAGGTTTCATGTGAGGTTTCCCTCTAAGCCTGGGCCAAGGCGGGGGAGGGGGAGGCCTCGTAAGAGGGGGGCTACTGTAGTGGATCCGCAGTAATGTTTATCTGTCATCTTACCTCTCCACGTGTTCAGCTCAAGAGACCAGTCGCCCTTCAACTGGCTGCTTAAGTAATCTCTCCTCAAAGCATGACTTCATGCCAGGCCCTGTCAGGGAACACTATATTAACCTGTGCACTGCAAGCCAGCCCTGCTGATCAATATTGTGTGTGTTGGCTTCCGTGTGCTCCTTGCTGTGTGTTCTACATCTGATTCTAGTTACAGATCTTGGCTTGTTCTTGACTGTCCTTGTCTGCTTCATATCCTTTGTTGTCGCAGTCTGCTGCTTCCTCTCTACCCTCCTGTAGTCTACCATGAACGTGAGCTCGGAGGCCCTAGGAGTCGTGACCTGGAGCCAGACTGCAGCTAAATCCATCCCCACCACTAGGGGCCTCTGGTGAACACCCGCTGGCTCTTAGATTCCGCGCCCTGGGACATCTCATGCTCTATCTCCCAGTGTGATCCGGGTTGGTGCTCCAGAATTTCTGCTTTCCTGAATCACCTAGAGCTCCATCCGCAGCAATCAGCCAAAGGGTCCACTATCTTGCACTCCTGACCCCAATGGGGTGCATCTGTCACCTGGACTCAGGTGACCTGGCAATCGAGTAAACTAAGTATTGTACACGTCACCATTTTTCTAGGTAAATATATTTCTAAGTGCCGGTTCACACTACAGCGACTTGGGATCCGACTTGTCAGACCTCAAGTCACCCCAAGTCGCTTGACATCAGAAATTCCATTCAAGTGAATGAGAGCCGTCTTAATGTACGCTACTGTGTATGTGTCGCTCCGACTTCAGAAAAGGTCCCTGTACTACTTCAAGGCAACTTCTAGGCGACTTGTACCCATAGATTTCAATGGAAGTCGCCTACAAGTCGGATCGTGGTCTATAGTGAAGCGACTTCACAGGAAGAAGAAAAGATTTTACCCAGGTACTCCCCACTGCAGGCAGCTCCGTCCCTCCCACAGAGTACTTCCTGGATGCCGTGATCTCTGTGTATACTAGTGTGAACAACCTGTATACACAATGTCAACCAAAGCCCACAGGGAAGTCCATCACAGAGAGGCAGTTGACAATGAGTCCTTAATAAGACTTGTGAGGCAGCATCCCTGTATCTATGACAAGACTGATCCGAACTACAAGGATCAAAATAAGAGGGATAGTGCCTGGCTGGAGATCTGTCGTCTGACTATCGATAATTGGGACACAATGATGACGACCGAACGTAGTGACAAATGTAAGTTTAACCTTTTATTTAATTTATGTCTGTTATGTATGTGTTGTGCAAGGCACTGACATACTTGACTAGGCATGATGGGAAGTGTATTTCTGGAACAACTGGAGGACCAGAGTAAGGGCCCATTCACACTGGGTGGTTTGCAGGCGCTATTGCGCTAAAAATTGCGCCTGCAAACCGACCTGAAACTGCCGCTGCTGTGTCTCCAGTGTGAAAGCCCTCGGTGCGCTGGAAGGAGGTAAAAAAAACTCCTGAAAGCAGCATCTTTGGAGCGGTGAAGGAGCGGTGTATACACTGCTCCTTCACCGCTCCTGCCCATTGAAATCAATGGGGCAGCGCGGCTATACCGCCGGCATAGCGGCACTTTGTGGTCAGTTTTAACCCTTTCTTGGCCACTAGCGGGGGTTAAAACCGCCCCGCTAGTGGCCGAATAACGCTGCTAAAATGACGGTAAAGCGCCGCTAAAAATAGCAGCGTTTTACCGCCGATGCCCCCACCGCCCGTGTTAAAGGGGCCTATGGAGAACCCAGGTGCAGTATTTCAATGATGTATACTTCTATTGTTAATAAATGTAGATAATGAATGATCAATATCAGCCAAAATAATGATTGCTTTATTATCACAGTTTATGTCAAATGTAACCAAAAAATAGTATTTAAAACATTAACGACAGTAACACAGCATGACAAAATTAGAAACTCAATAAACTGCAGGCTCTAAAACTTTACAGAAAAAGTAACAGCAGCAAAATATATATTTAAGGAATTAATCAATGCAGTTATGAAATGGCGTCCATTTGCCATTCTAATTCACCAGCCGGTGAAAGAAAGTACGAAGCAAATTGCTCTCAAACAGTGGCACCATCGTTGGATCCCCTTGTAGCAATGAGGTGTGCACTTTCCATGTAATGCATAAGGGAATCCTCGAAACGGTACCCGTCACGTATCCGGACAAAACTGTGCAGCATGCAAGCTGCTTTAACAGCAGTAATTGCATTTTCAATGTTCAATGCAATAGGCGTATGTAACAAACGCCATTTATTGGCAAGAATACCAAAACTGCATTCAACCACGCTTCTTGCCCTTGTTAGTTGATAGTTGAACACTTTCTTAGGAGTAGTCAGGTTCCTATTGGAATAAGGCCTCATTAAGTGTTCCCCCAATGCAAAAGCCTCATCTGCGATGAACACATAGGGTATTGGGGGTTCAGTTGTGCCAGGAAGAGGACAGCTCTCAGGAATATCTAACCGATTATCCCGTAGCCTTTCACCAAAAGAGGAATTAGCAAAAATACGTGAATCGCAGCTACTACCGTAGGATCCTATGTCTATATAGGTGAAGCAGTAGTTTGCATCGGCCACGGCCAGCAGTACAAAAGAACAATATTTTTTATAATTGAAGTACATGCTTCCACTACCAATAGGATTTATAACTATCCCATCTATAGCTCCAATGCAATTGGGGAAATTGCACCGACTCCAAAATAGTTTTGCAATATCCCGCCAATTCTCTGGTGTAGGCCTCTTCATGACTATGGTGTTAAGCACATCCCATAAGATTTGGCAGGTTTCTTTGATGATGCCGCTGATTGTCGACCTGCCCACCATGAACTCATAATGTAGACTAATTAGGGAATGACCGGTTGCCAGGTATCTGAAAGACAAAATACATAATCATTATGTTCCTATTTATGTTTTGCAGTATCGATATTACAAATTAGATGGAAGGGATTGCGCGACTGCTTTAAGAGGTACCTCCGAAAATTTAATGACGCCAGGAGTGGATCTGCAACTAAAAGGGTGGTACCCTACATCCACGCAGACGAACTGGAGTTTCTGAGACCTTTTATGGATCTGAGAGAGTGAGATAACATCTTTCATATTTGTAAAGTGATACTATACAATTCTATAAATAAGGGGGTGCCTTAACTGTATTCTATGTTTAATGCAGAACACATTCCAGTTAGGAAGTGTGTGATGAAGGGCAGGAGGAATCGCAAGAGGCTGCAACTCAAGAAGCAGCATCCCAAGAAGCAGGAGGGTCGCTGTCGCTGGATCATTCTCTTTTGGAAGATTCTGAAGCAGCACAGGAGAGCAACCAAGGAGAGGCTTCATCAAACATACAGCAGCCGGCTCAGCCTATCCGGCTCAGAAGCCAGCGTAGGAGCAGACCACAAAGGGGAAGGCACAGTGATAATATGGACAGATTTGCAGAACTTGTCGAAAGAATGAACCAAAAATTAGAGGATCTACAGCCAGAAGATCATGGCTTTGATTTAATGGTCGCAGGAATGCTTCAGAAAATTCCCCAGGGGCGCAAGCATGCTGTCAAGAAGGCAGTGATGGACCTCCTTGAAGCCAGTATGCGCAATGAGCCGATAATTCCCACCTCACCCATGTTTGGATCACCACCACCATCCGGTCCTTACTATACATACACTAACCCTCCACTGCTCAGAACCCACCCCTACTATCCCCCTTGCTTCTGTACATACTCTGATGAGTATGGCAATGCCATGAATCCTGCCCATCCAACAATCCCCTATCCGTCTCCATCCCTAATTCCATCAACAAATGGCGCACCAGGGTACCGACAATTCAGTCAGCATTTCAACAATTTCCCACCAACACCATCCCCAAGGCCTTCCACCAGCTCTGTAACCTTCGGCTACGAACCAGTTTACGAACAATTGTAAATAAAAAAGACAAAAAAGTTTATGTTTTATATATATATATATATATATATATATATATATATATATATATATATATATATATATATATATATATATATATATATATATATATATATGTTTCATATAAATATACATATATATATATATATATATACACTATTAATATTAAAATATGTTTGTTATTCTAAAATTAATGGATGTTTGTGTGCTAAATTTTGCAAAATTTATTCAACGGTATGTTTTTTTTTGGAATAATCATACTTACCTAGGTGGATGTAGCTTCGCACCAATGCTGCAACTGTCCACTGCTGCTTCTTCACACAGAACTGAGTCAACAAACATCATCGATGGCTCGTTTCTTTCCCCGAGCTGAGAGCTTCTGACTGTCAGTCAGCTGCTCTCCTGCTCTGCTCCTGCACGCTCATTGGAGCGCTGAGATGTGGAGGGGCGGAGAGCAGCTTGCTGAGTGGCTGGCACTGCCATCAGTCCAGGCAGCTGGTGGATATAGAACTTTGGAAGTGAGGATGATGCGCTGCCTCAACTGATCTTGGTGACGTCTGCACAAAGCGGACTTCTGATCACTCTCCACTGAAAAGGGGACGCAGGAGTGCAAAAGAATTGCACTCATGTGACCTGTTGGAGAAGCCCAGACAAATGAGCTCAGGCTGGACTTTACTATAATGTTGCAAATATAATACTAATGTGCATCAAAAAATAGATAGTGTACCTTAGTGTAATAATTAGTCTTTCAGTTGGTGAGATACTCCTCCTATATGATGTATTCTGTCGCTCCAGATGGATGTAAACCAGACTAAGCAATTCATCGAAACTGTAAAATGAATAAAAAAACTAATTTACTATATTGAAAATAAGAAATATCAGCCATTTGGAGCTACACCCACACATTACCGGGATACCCGTGATAGTCTCACGGGGAGGAAGAAAGGTGAGATGCTAATGTAAACTGGCATCTCCCCGTTCTGCTTAGTGACACTGTCACTGATCTCTGCTGTGATCGGAGCAGACATCAATGATGTGTCACACACAGCCACGCCCTCCCCACAACTAGAAACATGGCCCCAGGACACACTTAACCCATACACTGCCACCTAGTGGTTAACCCCTTCACTGTCAGTGTTATTTACACAGGAATCATTGCATTTGTATAGCACTGATTGCTGTATAAATGACAATGCAACCAAAAAGTGTAAAAATTGGCCGATGTGTCCGCCATAATGTCGCAGTCACAATAGAAACTGCCGATCGCCGCCATTACCATTAAAAAAATTATTAATAAAAATGCCATAAAACTATCCCCTATTTTGTAAACGTTATAACTTTGGCACAAACCAATCAATAAACGCTTATTGCGATTTATTTTACCAAAAATATGTAGAAGAATACGTATCGGCCTAAACTGAGGAAAAACAATGTTTTTTATATATATTTTTTTGGGATATTTATTATAGCAAAAAGTAAAAAATAATGCGTTTTTTTCAAAATTGTCGCTCTATTTTTGTTTATAGCGCACAAAATCAAAACCGCAGAGGTGATCAAATACCACCAAAAGAAAGCTCCATTTGTGGGAAAAAAAGGACATCAATTTTGTTTGGGAGCAACGTCGCACAACCACGCAATTGTAAGTTAAAGCGATGCAGTGCCGAATCGCAAAGAGTGCTCTGGTCTTTGGTCAGCAAAATGGGACGGGGCTTAAGTGGTTAAACAAAATATATGACAAATAGGCTAGTTCAAATGTGTAGATCCATATATAGCATATGTACTTGCCTTGCGATCGACAATCGGGTATAGTTGAAAAACTTGTCCTCAAACACACGCAAATTCTCATTCTCAACTTCTCCCAGAACTGGCCTCTGTTATCTCTATTAGCAATAATAGGATGGATCCAGTAGCGACGTCTTCTTCTCATCCTCATCCTTCGCTTCCTCCCTTCCTCTTCTTCTTCCATCATTACTGCCAAACCAGCTGTTACGACAGCTGTCATTAAATAGCGCAAAGTGAACATTGTGGTCACAGAACACAAAGAACACAAGGAACAGGGAACCAGAACAGGAACAATAATGATGTCACAGGAGCTGCTTAGCTATGGTTGGCCACAGGCAAAGTCGCCTGTCATGGAGGCGACTTTAAGTCGCGTTGTAAGTCACTCAAAGTCGCGTTGAAGTCGCACTGAAGTCGCGCTAAAGTCGCCTTGCTAAGTCGTGCTGTAAGTCGTGTCGCCCCTGTGTGAACGACACTTAAGGTGCTATTGACATTAAATTTTCACCACATGTTTATAACAACCCATGCAATCCATACACACAAAAAACAAAAACAAATAAGTTAAGAAATTAAGTTATGTATAATAAAATGTAATGGCACAGGGAAAATGTATTGAACACGCTAACTGAAATTAATTTCCTTGTCAAAATAAGTTTATTGAGTATACAATATTATAAAGATACATAAAGTAAGTTTACAAGGATCTATAAAGTAAGCTCATTGTTTTACAGTAGGGTTTATATAGGTAAATATCATGAAATTTCAAATATTAAACATTGGGTTCACGTAAACCTAAATTAAAGATATATATCATTTCCTTAGTTACTTTTGTAGGTATTTAAATGATTTATACCTACTATACATATTGTTTACAGGTAGAGTGTATATAGGTCAAATAAATTCTGATAATGAGCTTTAATCGTAAGGTGGAGAAAAGGAAAGAGAAAGAAGAAAAAGGGTAGAAAGGCAGAGGTATGGTCCACAAGGTTGTCCCGTTCGTCAGTTTATTATTCTTTTTAGTTCTCTTTGAAGCCTTAGAA
The DNA here is from genome assembly GCA_037952925.1 of Lithobates clamitans. Lineage (NCBI taxonomy): Eukaryota > Metazoa > Chordata > Amphibia > Anura > Ranidae > Lithobates > Lithobates clamitans. The sequence continues at coordinate 66,786 of JBBGZY010001223.1, forward strand.
TGGGTGTCTCTGTAAGTCATTTAATCTGTTACCATGGCAACAGGACAGAGTCATTAAAATTTGACAGGAACTGTTGTTTTATCCAAGGATGCCAAAGTTTTTCAAATTTTGGAATTTGATTTTGATCGATGGCTACCATCTTAGCATGGGACATTGTATTATTCATTCTGTGAATTGTTTCTGCTAGTACCAATGTAGGGGATTTCCATGCCTTGGCCACTGTTTGTTTTGCAGCCGTTATTAGTTGGATCATAAGTTTGAATTGAGAGAGTGTTAACCATTCCGGTTTTAGATTAAGTAAAGTTATATATGGATCTGGTTGTAGTATTTTTTAAAATATTTTAGATGCAATCACGAAGACTTCCTTCCAGAAGGTTTGGATTACTGGGCACGTCCACCATATGTGTAAATGTGTGCCTATTTCTGGGCATCCTCGAAAACAAAGAGCTGAGGTATTAGGTGAATATTTTGCCACTCCAGCGGGTACAAGGTACCAGCGAGTTAGGACTTAGGAATTTGTCTCCAGTGCTAAGATGTTGGGTGAAGATGACTTAGATGTGAGCCATATGTTAGACCAGTCCGTGTCTTCTAAAGTTCGTCCCAGGTCCTCCTCCCACCTCTGAACGTAAGAGGGTCTATTAAGATTTACTACTCCATATAATTGATTATAAAGTGATGAAATTGTACCTTTAGCAAATGGATCTTTTGTACAGATTGATTCAAAAATGGATAATTGGGATAATGGTGTATCCCCCTTTAGGAATGGTGTATAGAAATTTTTGATTTGGAGATATCTAAATATCTCAGAGTTTGGTAGATCATATTTTTCTCTAAGCGATGGGAATGAAAGGAATGATTTAGATGCTATGAAGTCATTTAGTGTCTAAATGCCTGATGTTGTCCAAGCTTTAAAAGAATTTGGGTAGATCCATGCCGGATAAAAGGCCGGATTTCTGATAAAAGAAAGGAGAGGATTGTGTGGAGATTGTAACTGATATTTGGTTTTTAGTTTATCCCAGAGAGATAAGAAGTGTTTAGTTATGGGATTATGAATTTTAAAGCGGTCTTTAGGATCAAGCCATAACAAGTTTGATATTAATAGAGGGTCATTTTCTGAAGCCTCTATAAATACCCATAATGGGATTTCCTGTTTTGCATGGTATTTGGACAGACTGGCGAAATGTGCTGCTCTGTAATAGTTAGTAAAATTAGGGTATCCCAGGCCTCCTTTATTTTTGGGAAGATGTAGTGTGTGTATAGGTATACGTGGTTTAGAAGAGCCCCATATAAACGAAGTTGCTCTTTTTTGTACTATTCTCAAAAAATAGGAAGGAATTGGAATAGGGAGGACTCTGAATAGATAAAGCAATTTGGGTAGAATAGTCATTTTGATTGCATTAATCTTCCCTATCCAGGATAAAGGAAGTTGCGACCATTGTTTTATTAGATTTGTGATCTGTCTTAATACAGGAGGATAATTGGTTGAGAATAAGTCAGAATGAGATGCTGTTAAATGAATTGCAAGATATGGGATTGATTTTTCTGCCCATGTGAATGGGAGTGCAGCCCTAGCCGGGATCAATTCCATGTTTGTGAGCGAAATATTAAGCACTAGGCATTTCTTAGGATTAATCATAAGGCCGGATAGGGCTGCAAATCCATCAAGAGCTGGTATTAGGTTAGGACCAGAGACCTGTGGTGATGATAGAAAAAGTAATATATCGTCTGCAAATATACATAATTTGTGTGTAATACCTCCTACTTCAATGCCAGTTATAGTTTGGTTTGTTCTGATGTATTGGGCCATGGGTTCGAGTATAAGGGCAAATAATAAGGGAGATAATGGGCAACCCTGTCGGGTACCTCTTTCGATATTAAAGGCATCAGATTTGTATCCAGCATATTTTATATAGGCTTTGGGTTTATTATATAATGCTTTGATCCATGTTAAAAAGTGGGGTCTAAAACCCCATTTTTGTAATGAATATTGCATATATTGCCAGGATACAGTATTAAATGCCCTCTTAATATCGAGAGATAGAAAACATAAAGGGATTTTCCGTTTTTTAGCAATATGTGCCAATAACACTGCCCTGCGTATATTATCGCCTGCCTGTCTATTTGGCATGAAGCCTACTTGATCTCTATGTATTAATTTTCCTATAATGCTATTGAGGCGTTTTGCTATTATTTTTGCTAATAATTTAATATCAAGGTTTAACAGAGAGATAGGCCGATAATTCACACAGGAAGTATCATCAGAAAGGGGTTTTGGGATCATACAAACAATTGCCATTAGTGTTTCTTGCCGAAAAGAATGTCCTTCTAGAAGTTTGTTAAAAGTTTCAGTGAGAATAGGAGAGAGTATTTCTGAGAATGTTTTATAGTATAAAGCCGAGTAGCAGTCTGGGCCTGGTCTTTTGTTAAGTTTTAGGTCTTTTATGGTGTTAGCAACTTCATCTATAGTTATAGGCTCATCCAAACTGCTTTTTTGATTCTGAGACAACTCAGGTAAGGTTATTTTTGAGAAGAAGGATTCAGCCTCTGTAGGATTAAATTCATTGTTTGTCTTGTATAAAGTTGCGAGATGTGAGTGAAATTTATGGACTATTTTAACTGGATTACAAGTATAAACATTTTTTGATAATTTCAAACGTATTGGTTTGAAAGATTTGTTAGTTGAATTTAATCCTCGAGCCAAATATGTACCTGGTTTGTTTGTATTCATGTAGAAATTGTGTTTGGAGCGTTTGAGGGATTTATCAACTGACTCAGTGAGAAATAGATCGTATTCCAATCTAGATTTTTCCAGATGAGATTTTGTACTCTGAGATGGATTATCTTGGAATGATATGTAGGCTGCATTAAAATTGAGTTCTAGTTTTTTTGCTAGATTTTTGCGTTCCCGTTTAACCACTTAACAACCGGCCCATAGCCAAATGACGGCTACAGGGCGGTTGTTTAACTCTGGGAGGGCGTCCAGGGACGTCCTCCCAGAATTCTGCTCTCGCGCGCCCCCTAGGGCGCGCACTCGAGAGCATCCGTGACCATCACAGATCCCGGTAAATGGCCGCTGATCGCGGCCGTTTACCATGTGATCGCTCCGTCAAATGACGGAGCGATCACATGTAAACAAACCGGCGTCATCTGATGATGCCGGTTCCTCTCCTCCCCCTCTCCTCCCCTCCTGTGTACCGATCGGTACACAGTGACCGGAGAGGCGGATGGATGGATGGCTGCAGCGTTGTGGGCTGCATCTGCAGTGCCCACAGCACTGCACAGAGACATCCAGCCATCCATCCATCCATGCTCAGCCATCCCTCACTACTCTGCATGCCCTGCAATGCTGTGCAATACTCTGCAATTCCCTCTGCAATGCCCCACAATACTCTGCAATACCCTTGCAATACTCTGCCATACCCTGGAATACCCCGCAATACTCTGCCATACCCTGGAATACCCCGCAATACTCTGCCATACCCTGCAATACACCGCAATACTCTGCCATACCCTGCAATACCCCGCAATACTCTGCCATACCCTGGAATACCCCGCAATACCCTGGAATACCCCGCAATACTCTGCCATACCCCAAAATACCCCGCAATACTCTGCCATACCCCAAAATACCCCGCAATACTCTGCCATACCCCAAAATACCCCGCAATACTCTGCCATACCCCAAAATACCCCGCAATACTCTGCCATACCCTGCAATACCCCGCAATACTCTGCCATACCCCAAAATACCCCGCAATACTCTGCCATACCCTGCAATACCCTGAAATACCCCGCAATACTCTGCCATACCCCGCAATACTTTGCCATACCCCGCAATACTCTGCCATACCCCGCAATACTCTGCCATACCCTGCAATACCCCGCAATACTCTGCCATACCCTGCAATACCCCGCAATACTCTGCCATACCCTGCAATACCCCGCAATACTCTGCCATACCCTGGAATACCCCGCAATACTCTGCCATACCCTGCAATACCCCGCAATACTCTGCCATACCCCAAAATACCCCACAATACTCTGCAATACCCCTGCAATACTCTGCCATACCCTGGAATACCCCGCAATACTCTGCCATACCCTGGAATACCCCGCAATACTCTGCCATACCCTGCAATACCCCGCAATACTCTGCCATACCCTGGAATACCCTGAAATACCCTGAAATATCCCGCAATACCCAGCCATACTCTGCAATACTCAGTGATACCCAGCCATACTCTGCCATACTCTGCCATACCCAGCCATGTTCTGCAATACCCGGCAAAAATCTGCAATACTCTGCCATAACCCTCAATACTCTGCCATACCCAGCCATACTCTGCAATACCCCGCAATACCCAGCCATACTCTGCAATACTCGGTGATACCCAGCCATACTCTGCCACACTCGGTGATACCCAGCCATACTCTGCCATACTCTGCCATACCCAGCCATACTCGGCGATACTCTGCAATACTTGGTGATACCCAGCCATACTCTGCCATACCCAGTCATACTCGGCGATACTCTGCAATACCCAGCCATGCTCAGCCATACCCAGCCATGCTCAGCCATACCCAGTCTCTGTATGTAGCCAGGCTGTGGAAGTCTCACACATGTGGTATCCCCGTACTCAGGAGGAGTAGGAGAATCTATTTTGGGGGGTCATTTTTGGTATGTACATGCTATGTGTTAGAAATATTGTATAAATGGACAACTTTGTGTTAAAAAAAAAGCATTTTAACCACTTCCCGCCTTCCGTCATACAACGTCCTTGACTTTGTGTGGGGATATCTGAATGATGGGTACAGCTACAGGCATCATTCAGATATCATCTTTTTCAGCTGGCGATTCCCTACACCATAAGAATGATCATAGCAGCTGTTACACTGCTTGATCGTTCTTACGGGAGGCGAGAGGGGACGCCCCCCCTCCCGCCGCCCTCCGGTGCTTCTACTGACTCACCGCTACGATCGAAGCCAGGATCTTTTTTTTAATTTTATTTTTTATTTCAGGAACAGCCTAGAGGTGAGATGTGGGGTCTTATTGACCCCATATCTCACTGTAAAGAGGACCTGTCATGCCATATTCCTATTACAAGGGATGTTTACATTCCTTGTAATAGGAATAAAAGTGATCAAAAATTTTTTTTTTTTGAAAAAAGTGTCAAACTAAAATAAATAAAGTAAAATGAACAATAAAAAAAAATAAAATTTTTTTAAAGCGCCCCTGTCCGTGTGCTCGCATGCAGAAGCGAACGCATATGTAAGTCCCGCCCACATATGAAAACGGTGTTCAAACCACACATGTGAGGTATCGCTGCGATCGGTAGAGTGAGTGCAATAATTTTGGCCCTAGACCTCCTCTGTAACTCAAAATTTGTAACCAGTAAAAAATTTTAAAACGTCGCCTATGGGGATTTTAAAGTGGCGAAGTTTGGCGCCATTCCACAAGCGTGTGCAATTTTGAAAGGTGACATGTTAGGTATCTATTAACTCGGCGTAACTTCATCTTTCATATTATGCAAAAACATTGGGCTAACCTTACTGTTTTTTTTTTTTTAAAGCAAAAAACTGTTTTTTTTCCAAAAAAAAGCGTTCGAAAAATTGCTGCGCAAATATCGTGCGAGATAAAAAGCTGCAATGACCGCTATTGTATTCTCTAGGGTCTTTGCTAAAAAATATATATATATATAATGTTTTGGGGTTCTATGTAATTTTCTAGCAAATAAATGATGATTTTTACATGTAGGAGAGAAATGTCAGAATTGGCCTGGGTGCTCCAGAACGCCTGAAGGTGCTCCCCTGCATGTTGGGCCTCTGTATGTGGCCACGCTGTGTAAAAGTCTCACACATGTGGTATCGCCATACTCGGAACTAATAGCAGAATGTGTTTTGGGGTGTAATTTGTGGTATGCATATGCTGTGTGTGAGAAATAACCTGCTAATATGACAATTTTGTGAAAAAAAAACAAGAAAAAAAAAAAACTTGATTTTGCAAAGAATTGTGGGAAAAAATGACAACTTCAAAAAACTCATCATGCATCTTTATAAATACCTTGGAATGTCTTCTTTCCCAAAAGGGGTCATTTGGGGGGTATTTGTACTTTTCTGGCATGTTAGGGTCTCAAGAAATGAGATAGGCCGTCAGTACTTCAGGTGTGATCATTTTTCAGATATTGGTACCATAGCTTGTGGACGCTATAACTTTCACAAAGACCAGATAATATACACTAATTTGGGTTATTTTTACCAAAGATATGTAGCGGTATAAATTTTGGCCAAAATATATGAAGAAAAATTACTAATTTTCAAAATTTTATAACAGAAACGAAGAAAAATTTATTTTTTTTACAGATTTTTCGGTCTTTTTTCTTTTATAGCGCAAAAAATAAAGAACCCAGCGGTGATTAAATACCACCAAAAGAAAGCTCTATTTGTGTGAAAAAAGGACAAAAAATTCATATAGATACAGTGTTGCATGACTGAGCAATTGTCATTCAAAATGTGAGAGCACCAAAAGCTGAAAATTGGTCTGGTTATTAAGGGGGTTTAAGTGCCCAGTGGTCAAGTGGTTAAATAGTGCCATTTGTCTTTGTATTGTACCACGCAAGACAGGCTTATGAGCTTCCCACAGTGTTATTGGGGAAATGTCTGTTGTATTATTAATTGATATGTATTCCTTTAAAGCTTGTTCAATGGCCATCTGATGTAGTGGGTGTTTGAGCATTATGTCCGGTAAGTACCACGTTGGGTCATGCGCTTTTGGTATGGCTGAGGCTATAGTAGTGTATACTGCATTATGGTCAGACCACGGAATCGGAATTATATCTGATGCAATCATTTCTGGTATCATTCCTATTGTTAGAAAAATATGATCTATTCTGGTGAAGGTTTGATGAGGGTGCGAGAAATAAGTGAATTTCTTTTTCATTGGGTTACTTTCTCTCCACGAATCTACCAGATTGTATTTGGAAAGAAGTTGAGAAAAAGGTAATCTAGAGGTTATTTTGGATAGTGTAAAAGGTGATTTATCTAGAAATGGGAGGAGGACCTGGTTCGAATCCCCGCACATTATCACTGTTCCTATTTTGTGTGTATTAATCACTTTTAATATATGTGAGAGGAATGGTGTAGGTTGTTTGTTAGGAGCGTAGTAGGAAATCACAGTGATTGCTGTATCCATTATATAACCCATGAGTATCAGGTATCTACCTTCTGGGTCTTTAATTTCTGATGATAAGGTGAATGGTGTGGATCGGTGAAATGCAATTAGAGTTCCCCTTTGTTTGGTACAGGCAGAAGCCGTGTAAATTTGTTGATAAAATATTTTGGAGTAGAATCTTTGGTGAAGTGTGTTTCTTGGAGGCATACTATGTGAGCCTTCTTGTTATGGAAAGTACGGAAGGCTTTGGTCCTTTTTTGAGGGACATTTATTCCCTGAACATTCAGGGAAAGTATATTCAGTGGTGCCATGGCAACAGATCAAATAGTTTTGACTTACTTTTTGTTATGCAGAGCTGACTGCGCAGATCAACCTGTGTGGACTGAAGAGATGAAAAGATAGAAAAGAAACCAGTGAATTCTGGAGTAAAGAGTAAACAAAAAACATATGAGATTAGATGATACATTGTATAAATTATTTTTTGCAAGTAATCACAATTTACCCGTGAAAGAGAATAAATATCTCTCTCAGGGGAATAAGTGCCTTCGTCACACTCCCACATAATATAGTTGGGAGAATGAGGAGGGCTAATGGGGATACACGGATCTTCCGCTTACAGGAGAGAAGTGCTATGTCAAAAGACATCAAAATGATGATTCATTAATTGGAGTGCAGAATATGTTTTTTGTTGAAATTATTCATTCCAGGGTGGTTGTATATGGTTAGTCTTGCCCTAGGCTAAATAATTCAGTTAGAAAGGTACTGTTAATAACTTTGGTATTGATGAAGATAGTTTGAATTATTTTGGGATTTTAACCCTTTTAGAGTAAACAATTACATATTTTATTCATATGTAACTGTTTAGATATGTTAACTCATAAAATTGAGGTTGTATTGCTTCAGATTAGAATAAACAAAAACATAGTTCTAGGAACTACTTAGGTAATAATATATTTGTTTTAAGAAAAGAAAGAAAAAGCTTCCATTATTTCTGGATTATTGAACATATTTGTCCTAAAAAGTAATAAATCTATTGTTATTACCTGAAAATATATAACTGAACAAGAATTTCCTTATTTCACTTATATATTCTAAGGCTATATGAATCAGAAGTAATAAGAAATATAACTGGAATGTAACATGATCCCACACAGTGTGTGACTATCAGAATGCAGTTACATTCAGTTATAAATACAGGTTTTTTTTAAAGAGAACCATCTCTTAGTATAATAAATGAAGAGATATCAGGAATTAGGATGTCAGTCCATTGAATCTTCTTGGCCATGGATGATGTGGCATAACGGCCTCTTTTGTGAGAATGATGATTCCCATTTTGTTCTGAAATTTTCTGGGTGCTGCCTGAAGGTGAAGATGATGCCATTCTTCTGCGTGTGGGAGAGTTGCTGCTTGTGGGTTCTGTCAGATTTAATTTTAAAAGGGATTGTTGAAGTTCATCTGCTGATCTGCTTCTGTAAATTGTACCTTGGTAGTTAAATCTGACTGAAAAGGGGAAGCCCCATTGATACATAATGTTGTGGTGTTGCAGTTCCATTAGTTGGGGTTTCATGGATCGTCTTTTAGTAATAGTAAGTTGGAATAGGTCAGCAAAAATTTGATAATTGTGTCCTTGAAAATTAAGTTCCTTTTTTTCTCTTGCAGCAATTAGTATTTGTTCTTTCGTTCTGTAATAATGAAATTTTGTGATTATATCACGTGGGGGTCCAGCTTTCTTTTTGGCTGTGAGGGCTCTGTGTACTCTGTCCAGTTCTAAACGTTCAATAGGGATATCTGGCTTTAGTTCTTGTAATAGAGCAGTAATAGTTGATTGCAGGTCTGTCACAATTTCAGGTATTCCCCTTATGCGCAAGTTTGAACGTCTGGCTCTATTTTCGTAATCTTCGAGCTTAGTTTGAAGTATTAAATTCTCTTCTTTTAATTGTTCCAATTCTGTTATATTTTCTTGGGTTGTAATTTCAATTTCATCCATTTTTATTTCTAAGGCTGCAGTGCGGTTTCCCAGCTCTCTTATTTCTTTGGTTAGGCTTTTTGTTATTTGGTCTGAGGTTTGTTTTAAAGCCTTATGAACTATCTTTTCAAATTGTAATAATATTACTGGGGATGCTGAGGAGGCTTGTGGAGAAGTTTGTGAGAGGATTTGTTCTGTATCTGACTCAAATGGAGAGTCTTGCTGTGACATTTTCTGTCTGTGAGAGCGCCCTGATGCTGTATATTGTGAGGTGACTGGAGCTGCTTTAGTTGCAGTGAGTGCCTGTGAGCTCTTTGTGAGGTGATTTTTATTTCTGCCACGGTTTCCTCCCAGTACCATATTTCCTGCCCAAACTTTCACAGTTTGTTCCCTGGGGCAAAAAGGTTCAAATGGATACCTTTTGAGCCTGCAGGCTCCGCTTTGTCCTTCTCTTCTCTCCTCAGCGGTGCGGAGCTCTAACAATGCATGTCTGCTCCGCTAGACTCCCAACTGAAATTAATTTAACCACTTGCTTACAGGGCACTTAAACCCCCCTCCTATCCAGGCCAATTTTCAGCTTTCAGCGCTGACGCACTTTGAATGACAATTGTGCGGTCATACAACACTGTACCCAAATGAAATTTTTATTATTTTTTTTACCACAAATAGAGCTTTCTTTTGGTGGTATTTGATCACCTCTGCGGTTTTTACTTTTGGTTAAAAAAATGTAAAAAACTGAATAAAAAAAAAATTTAAAAATTTAAAACGGGTCATTTTTCTCCTTCATTGCTGTACGCTGATGAGGCGGCAGTGATGAGCACTGATAGGTGGCAGTGATGGGCACTGATGGGTGGCAGTGATGGGCACTGATGGGTGGCAGTGATGGGCAGCACTGCCAGGTGGCACTGATTGGCACTACAGGTGGGCATTGATAGGTGGCACTTGTGGGCATTGATAGGTGGCACTTGTTGGCATTGATAGGTGGCACTTGTGGGCACTGTTCGGTGGCACTGTGGGCACTGTTAGGTGGCACTGTGGGCACTGTTAGGTAGCACTGTGGGCAGTGTTAGGTGGCACTTTTAGGTGGCACTGATGAGGCAGATTCCACTTGGGGACCGATGTCCCTCACATCCGAGCCGGTGATCGGCTTTTTTTTCTACTCGCGCTGTCAGCGTGAGTAAAACAAAAAAACGATTACCGATCTTTTGTTTACATCATGTGATCAGCTGTCATGGTGATTACTCGGATCGGTGATCAGCCGAGTCTCAGTGATTCGGTGATCACAGCGCGCCCGGGAATGTGCACAGGGGAGGCCGTCATATGACGGCCTCCCGGGAATTCAGGTCCGCGCTGTGGCCGTCATTCGGCCATAGCGCGGAAGCGTAGTGGTTAATTCTTGGTACAAGATCCTTTGTTAGTAATGACAGCTTCAAGACGCCTCCAGTATGGAGAAACTAGTTGCATGCATTGCTCGGGTGTGATTTTGACCCATTCTTCCACACAAGCAGTCTACAAATCTTGAAGGTTCTGTGAGCCTCTTCTATGAACTCTGAGAACTCTTTAGTTCTTTCCATATATTTTCTCAGGTGATTGGCTGGGCCATTCTAGCAGCTTTATTTTCTTTCTTTGAAACCAATTGAGAGTTTCCTTGGCTTTGTGTTTGGGATCACTGTCTTGCTGAAATGTCCACCCTCATTTCATCTTCATCATCCTGGTAGATGGCAGCAGATTTCAAGAATGTCTTGGTACATTTTACCATTCATCCTTCCTTCAATCACACGAAGTTTGCCAGTACCGTATGCTGAAAAACAGCCCCACACCATGATGTTCCCACCTCCAAACTTTACTGTTGGTATGGTGTTTTTGGGGTGATGTGCAGTGCCATTTGACCTCCAAACATGGTGCGTGTTATGGCATCTAAAGAGTTAAATTTTGGTCTCATCTGACCATACTATATTCTCCAAGTATTTCACAGGCTTGTCTAAATGTTGTGCAGCAAACTTTAAACAAGCTTCAATATGCTTTTTCTTCAGCAATGGAGTTTTGCATGGTGAGCGTACCTACAGGCCATGTCGGTTGAGTGCATTACCTATCGTTTTCTTTGAAACAATTGTACCTGCTAATTCCAGGTCCTTTTGAAGCTCTCTGATAATTCTTTTCACTCCTTTGTCATAAATCTTGCGAAGAGCACTTAGTCATGGCCAGTTTATAGTGAAATTATCTTCTTTCCACTTCCGGATTATGACCCCAACAGTGCTCACTGGAACATTCAGTAGTTTAGAAATCCTTCTGTAACCATTGCCATCAGTATGTTTAGCAACAATGAGGTAGCAAAAGGTCTTGAGAGAGCTCTTTGCTTTTATCTATCATGAGATACTTCTTGTGTGGCACCTTGGTAATGAGACACCTTTTTATAGGACATCAGTTGAGACTGAAGCAGCTGATATTAATTTTCACTGACAAGGGGCATGATTGCTTTCTAATTACTGATAGATTTCAGTTGGTGTCTTGGCTCTCTGTGCCTTATTGCACCTCCCTTTGTTCACGTGTTCAATACTTTTTTGCTGTGTCATTCTATTTTTTTACACATAACTTAATTTCTGAACTCATTTGTTTTGATTTCTTTGTATGTATCGATTGCATGGGTTTTTACTGACATTTCATGTCAATAGTACCCTTAGAAATATATTTACCTAGAAAAATGGTGATGTGTTCAATTTTTATTTTACCCACTATATATACATATATAAAACATATTTATTGAAGTGGTTGTAAACCTCTGACATGAAAACTGATAAAAGCACAACCTTCTTTACTGTGTACTTATTTCTATTCAACGGACAGGTTTTCCTGACACCAAGCCATAAAAAAGGTGCCGATGAGGGAGCTCCAGCACACAGCCTGTGATTCATCTCCTTAGCTCTGCGTCATCCATGTGTGCTGCGTGGAGGAAGGTCCCTTCCCTCCAATCAGCTCTCAGAGATCCCCTCACAGTGTGTAACTTGAGGTCCCCACCCTCGGCTGCTAGAGAAAAGATACTTTCATCTGTGTGCTTTTAGAACAATGTACAGCACAAATACTGCAGATAAACTGGTACAACTTATCTATCGAGTATTTTTTTCATCTCTGTGTATCGCCTGACGCTAGTCACTTCACTGGATATATGTAAGGGTTTTCAATCAATCTGTAGTTAACTTACATATTCATTTTACAGAAATTATATAATTTTTAGCTTATCCAGTGATTAGCAGATACAGACTTTATGCCCTTTTGCCACTTGACAGCAGAAATCAGACTTGCTGGGGAAGTGCCTGCCTTATAGATTGTTGATTGGGAGGGGAACGTTTGTAGGTAGGCTTAGTGAAGGCAAAGAGCTTGTCATGGGTACTAAAAATGTTGTAATATCTACTATTATTTGAAAGAACTGAATGTAAGATAATGGAGCAATGGCATGAGGCATTTTCAACTCCAGGCTTTGTAAAGTGTGCTAACTATTTTGAATATAATTTTGCATGCAGGACTGGAGGTTCACAGGGCATTGATATAAATGGCTTTTATTTGTGTATCAGCTGTGTATTTATCTCTTTAACTGGAGTTAAGAGCTTTTAGAGCCTGTTCACACTGGCATGCAATCAAAATCGAATAGATAAAGCAATCACATTCACATGCGTTTTCACTTTGCAGTGCATTGTGTTTTTGCATGCGTTGAGATTTTTCCCATGTGTTTTTTTTACTTTTTGTTTAAAAGGAACCTGCCGTTTTTCTTTAATGAGCTGCATTCACAATTGCTGCATGATTGTGCGCATTGCAATTCGAAAGATAAAACCTGCTCTCCTTCTTTCAAATGAATGTAACTGCAACGCCATGGTGTGAACTACACATTCATTTTTATTGCATTTGGAATGCATTTCTGGAATACATCCAGGCAAATACTATGTAAACAGACCCTTAATATCTCTGCAGATATGTTTGTCTTTCTTTGCTAATTTATCAAACTGAAAAATAGAAACTAATCTGAACCCCCCAAATAATTGAATTTCCTTGCACATGGATACTTCTGTGCATTTAAATATAAGCTTATATACACATGCATATATCCTCCTTTGTGTCTATGTTCATATCCAGATTTGTGCTCCAAGGAACTTGCATTACTATGCAAAGCTCCTCCTGATCTTTCTCATGTTATGGCTATTTTTAGGTGTAAGGAAAAGAATATCCACTCTGTGACTCCCAGGTTTTTTATAACTATATGTGAACAAAATTAAAGCCAGTAAGCTACAAACAATTTCTTTGTAAAATCATTTGAATAACAAGTTGGATTAAAGTGTATGGCCTTGATTGCATGAGTTGATTGCATCTGTCTCCGATCAGGGCCGTGTTTTGCCAGCATAGGAATGCACAGGTGTTGCATGCATCCTTGTATCGGCAGTTCCATCGATGTTTTCGGGGATGCAGCTGCTGCACAGATGCAGCTGTTGCTCCAAATATCCATGTGAGTGCAGTTGCATGTCCCCAAACTTAGCCTGAGTGCATCCCAATAGACAACAATGGGACTGGTGGCACGGGGATGCATGCAGCACCAGTGCATCCCCGTTCTGGAAAAACATGGCCCTGCATAGAGCATGGATTTAGTCGTTCCACGTGAACGTGGAAATGTCATATTAACGCTTTTTTGTTAAATTTATTTTGGATAGAATAGGAAAGGGTAGAACCCCTGTCTGTTTTTTTCTACTATCAAGGGTCAATTAGAGCAATTTACCTTAACTTCCTGTCTTACAGGATTTTACAGACAGGATGTGAGAGCAACTCTCCACCAGCAATACAGACAGAAATAAAAATGCTTTTCTTTAGTGGATTAATGGAAGACTAAAACCATTGTCATATTTTTATTTCTTCCTATGTCCCCGTTGCAGATATTCTCTAACTTCTTGTTGGGTGAATCTGTTTTCAGCATGGCAGGAAGTTAGGGCAAATCTCTCTAATGGGTTGTTGTCACGTACCTGGTGGAAGAGCCTGATATGATGAGGAAGGTCTCTCTTACACCTCTGACTCTGGGCCCCTGATAGAGCAGACAAGTAGCGCAGGAGTGCAGAGTGGCATGAGTGCCTATTGGTCTTGCTAGCAGCCAGACAGGACGGAGTCTCGGTAACAAGCAGGGGAAGACCATCAGTGGACCGCAGTGGAGCAGAAGTGCTGGATTGACACCAGTGAGCAGGAGACAGGAGCAGGCTGAGACCATCAGTAGAATGCAGCAGAGCAGGAGTGCTGGATGGACACCAGTGGAACACAGGCAGGGGCTCGCAAGCAGGCAGTCCAGCAGCAGTAGAAACAGAAGCAGAGTCAGATGAACCAGGTCATACACAGGCAGACAGATCAGATTCAGATGCTTATGCAGAAACGTGGCAAGCCGAGACCAATGCAGGCAGAGTTCAGGAGAAGTCAAGACAAGCAAGGTCAGTAACAGCAGTCAGATGCAGAGTAAAAGGTTGCAGATATGCACAAGAACGCTGTAGACAAGACAGCACTGAGGTATAGCACAGGCTCAGTTCAAATAGCCCGCTTGGCGCCAATGTAAGCAACAGATGTTTGCACGAATATGCGCATGCCCTTGCACAATTTCTATGAGCATGAACAGAGATACAAATTAGCCTGTGCCTATGCACAGGAAGCAGTCTAGAAGAGCCATTCTGTCTGCTGGATCGTCCCTCCTGGCAGTCATGGATAGCAGTAAAAACCTAAATTTTAAATATTCCCAATCTATCCAAACTAGAAAAAAAAAATTTGGCTTGATGTAAACTGAACACTGATAAAAAGGAAAAACATTCCTGATCCAAACTTTAATTTTCTGAACCAAAGACTTTACTTCATAAATTACATTTAACAACTACAATAACATACAGTAAGTATATATACATTTCAGTCAAACTTATAGTTTTAGATTTAAATAGAGTGGGGAAGGGTTCAAACTTCTGTCAGGTTTCATCTGTCAGGTCGTAACCCATGACACCAATAGGAACATTCCTCTCCTTTTCTGTACTTGTGACAGCAGGATGAGAAATGTGAGGAAGGGATTGCTGGAATAGAAAAACAAAGATAGCAATAAAACCTTACAGAAGTAGTTTTTTTGTTTTTCCCTTCTCTGCTGAAGTAAATATTTTGTTGCTCTCTATTCCCCTTGGACAGATTTGCCTTAGCTTTCTGTTCTTCTGACCCTCCTGTCACTGGGACAAGAAGCTAAGAAAATAGAACGCCTGACAAAAGCTCTGACCTTTTCCCACTATACACAAAATACAAAAATACATTGTGGCTGAAGCTGGACTTTATATAGGTTGACTAAAAGTCACCTTTATGCACTTTATACACTGCTCCGGGCAGTTGTTCATACTACATATACTAAGAAGAGTATTTCTCTTTGATTGGCCTATTTTCTAAAGGAAATAGGAAAGTATTGTGCTCTAAAAAAAAGTAATGAAAGCATACATCGTATTGCATAGACCTAATCATGCATGATATTTACCGTCTATATGATTGCAACAGAAACTTTGTTTGTTGATAGCCTTTATTAACAAGTTTGAAAGTGAAAAGCAAGTATGACGTTATTACTGTTATTACTGTATTTATATAGCGCCAGCAGCTTGCACAGCGCTTTACAATATAAAGGGAGAAAGTACAGTTACAAATTGATACAAGACAGTTAAAGTGATTGTAAAGTCAGAAGGTTTTTTATCTTAATGCATTCTATGCATTAAGATAAAAAGTCTTCTGTGAGCAGCAGCCCTCCTCTGCCCCCATAATACTTACCTGAGCCCCATCTCTGTCCAGAGATGTCCATGATTGTCTGAGACTCTCCCTCCTGATTGGCTGATAATTGCAAGTTATGTACTAATAGAGAAAGTACTGTTTTCAGGTGGAGGCAAGATGGACTTCCCGGAAGAGATGAGTTTTCAAGGATCGCCTAAAGGTAGACAGATTGGGGTAGGGACTTTCAGAGGATGGGTGAGTTTCTGGAGAAATCCTGGAGGTGATCATTGGAGAAGGTGACGAGGGAACTAAAGATCAGGAGGTCTCAGGAGGAGCAGAGAAGATCTGAGTATATTTTTTAGACAAGACAAGATGTGTTTGTACAGTTTATTATTGTTTGTATTTTGAATATATTCATTGTGAAAGTGGAAACCAGTAGGGGGATAGGCAGAGATGAGTTGCGGCCACAGAATTGTTGAAAATAGTTGAGGGGATAGATAACAAGGAAGGGAGTTAGTATCTTTGAGGGGCAAAGCTATCAGCACTGTTTCATTCTATTACATTTATATTTCACATAATAAACCTAAGTGACCCTGTTAATATACTTGGATACAGAGTTAACTTAAAGAGAACATTGAAAGTGTTAACCAGTTAAATAGAAGAATATAGGTTGAAGTGAAACCCCAAACAAAAATAAAGAAAAAAAAAAACATCCTTTAGTTCACCTAATTCCTGACCATAGGAAAATTCCCATGTGTTAAAGACTTTACTGGTTACATTGAATACTGTATTTACATGAAGATATTTTTGGTATGAAAAGTATTGCATTTAACCTAGTCAGCTTATTTAAGAAAAAAATTAAAATTAAAACCATATCAACCAAAAACCATCTTGCATTGATCTGATGTCAATAACCTTATATATAATTGGCTGACATGAGTTAACTGTACTCTACATACAGTATGTTCTCTGCGCTGCTTTTATTAGATAAACATATGACAGGGAGATCAGAAAACACCAGTTTTGTAAAATTTGATGTCATTCATTAACCACTTCAGCCCCGGAAGGATTTACCCCCTTTCTGACCAAGCCCTTTTTTGCGATACGGCACTACGTCCCTTTAACTGACAATTGCGCGGTCATGCTATGTTGTACCCAAACAAATTTGAGGTCCTTTTTTTTTCCTTCCCCACAAATACAGCTTTATTTTGGTGGTATTTGATCACCTCTGCGTTTTTTATTTTTTGCAATATAAACAAAAGAAGAGCGACAATTTTTTTTAAAAAAAGCATTATTTTCTACTTTTTGCTATAATAAATATCACAATACACGTGACTGCGACATTGTGGCGGAGAGATCGGACACTTTTGACACTATTTTGAGACCATTGACATATATACAGCGATCAGTGCTATAAAAATGCACTGATTACTGTGTAAATGACACTGGCAGGGAAGGGGTTAAACACTAGGGGCGATCAAGGGGTTAAGTGTGTTCAATCAGCGTGTTCTAACTGTAGGGGATGGGCTCACTAGAACATGACAGAGATCATTGCTCCTGATCACTGGGAGCAGTAGATCCCTGTCATATTGATAGGCAGAATAGGGAAATGCCTTGTTTACATCGAGCCAGTGGGACCCGCGGCGGGCGCGTGCCCGCTAGCCACCGATGGCAGAGTGACATACGGGTCTGTCGTTTGGCCTGTGCCACTTTGCCGTATATCGGCGTGAGCCGGTCGGCAATTGGTTAATGCAGAAGCCATTTCTTAAATTTAATTCTAATGAAATTTATTTGCCAGTTTAATCTGACTTTCTCTTCTTCAAACTATGTATTCAGTTTACACATTTCCAAAAATACACTTCCTCTTGCTCTTCTAAAAGTTTCATTGCCTGTTTCAGAATTCTGCATGGAGTTTGCAAGTCAACTTGCAGGCAGATTATTGTATGAAATGCTGCATCCCTTGCATGCACATGGGTTCACTATACCAATTCTACCATCTTAGGTTGAAAATTTACCTGTCTAAGGGGATTCTGGAAATATACTCTGTTAAGACATCGAAATAGATCATATTATAGTAAGCATAGTACTGTATCTAAAAACACATTTTGCTAAAATATTTGCTATACATATGGCTGTTCTGCAGAGGACCTCTTTCTTATTAACAAAACTGGACTTTCACAGAAGACATCTAGAATGCTTTGGGTAAAGAGGGTTCAGAACCATGGACAGTGACCAACATGACCAGCTAGCTGCTCTATAGAAAAAAAAAATACTGTGTATATCGAGTATAAGCCGACTTTTTCAGCACATTTTTCATGCTGAAAAAGCCCCCCTCAGCTTATACTCGAGTGAGGGTCTCCCGCTGTGTCATGCAGTCTTAACTGTTCGGCGGCTGTCCACTGTTACAAAGCCCCGCCTCCTCCTCGTCCATGATAGACGGAACACTGATACAATGCTGGGAAACTGAATCAGTGTTCTGTCTATCACGGATGAGGAGGAGGCGGGGCTTTTTTACAGTGGATGGCCGCCGAACAGTTAAGACTTCATGACACATCGTGAGACACACGCTGTTTTGGTTATCAAAGGTACAGGTGGGCACAGTGAGGCTAAAAATGGGTACAGTAAGGCTGCAGATGGGTACAGTGAGGCTGCAAATGGGCACAGTGAGGCTGCAAATGGGCACAGTGAGGCTGAAAATGGGCACAGTGAAGCTGCAGATGGGCACAGTGAGGCTGCAAATGGGCACTGTGAGGCTGCAGATGGGCACAGTGAGGCTGCAGATGGGCACTGATGATACAGGTGGGCACAGTGAGGCTGCATATGGGCACAGTGAGGCTGCAGATGGGCACTGATGATACAGGTGGGCACAGTGAGGCTGCAAATGGGCACAGTGAGGCTGCAGATGGGTACAGTGAGGCTGCAGATGGGCACTAATGATACAGGTGGGAACAGTGAGGCTGCAGATGGGTACAGTGAGGCTGCAGATGGGCACAGTGAGGCTGCATATGGCCATTGTTTACCCAGTAGCTGCTGCATTTTCCACCATAGGCTTATACTCGAGTCAATACATTTTCCCAGTTTTTCAAGGTAAAATTAGGTGCCTCGGCTTATATTCGGTTGGCTTATACTTGAGTATATATGGTAAGACCAACTCAGGGGACACAGAAATAAAACTGTGATAGAGTTCCTAGCCCTTCCTCACTCCAAATTTTGGATATAGATACAAACACTTTAACAGTGACAATTGCAACTCCCTTCTCATAGGTCTACCTCTCCATAGTCTATCCCCTCTTCAGTCTATCATGAATGCTGCTGCCAGACTCATCTACTTTACCAGCCGCTCAGTGTCTGCTACTCCTCTCTGCCAATACCTACACTGGCTTCCGATTGCCCAGCAAATTCAATTCAAAATACTAATTACAATATACAAAGCCATTCACAACTCTGCCCTGAGCTACATCACCAATCTTGTCCTTATCTATCACCCAAACCATCCTCTTCGCTCCCCTCAGGACCTCCTGCTCTCAAGCTCCCTTGTCCCCTCCACCCATGCTCATCCAGGACTTCTCCAGAGTCGGGCTATCTGGCTATCTCCAACTCTGGCTGCCTTTAGGCGATCCCTGAAAACTCGTCTCTTCAGGGAAGCCTATCACACCTCACTAATTTTTTATCACTTCAGCTCATCCCCCACAGTTATAATTTTTTGTACCACTTGCCCCAACCTATTAGATTGTAAGCTTTTATAAGCAGGGCCCTCTTAACCCTCTATTTTTTGTAATGTAACTGTACTGTCTCCCTTTTTATATCTTTTATATTATAATGCACCGCGTAAACTGTTGGCACAGTAAATCCTGTATAGTAATAATAATATTAATAAAATTGTAAAATAATGTAATTACAACTTGGGAAGACAAGACATCAACATGAACTCTGCTGTTAATTAAAAAGAATTGGCCCCTACGTCTAGTTTGTCAGTGCTAATTTCCAAAATACCATTCATTGCAATATTTTTTAACTAAACACGTTGAAACAAATCCTATTTTTTTCTTTTTTCTGACAGTGTTGCATAGCAGGATCACCAGTTAATTTGGGCAAAAAAGTTTAGTGCTAATTTACAATGATATTAGGAACATAATGCTTTATTACAACTAATTTATATGCTCTAGATGGCATAAATCCTGCAGCATAGTGATACCCATGTTGTCATTATCAGAACTCATGGCTACCACAAACAATATCCCTGAAACCCAAGGATATAATCCAGATCACCAACAGCGGGGTCATGCCAGTAATAAGAATGTCAGAAGTTCACAGGACACTTGACTGAGTTATCACAGCCAATGTCATACCAAAAACATTTTTTTTTTACAACAGGAATGTTTATTAATATAACAAACATCAGTGTACATGTGAATGTCAGTAGATGTTATACAAAGCAGGTATTCATGACATCATCCAGGGGTATAGAAGCAAGAAAGACACATTCAAGACAGCTCCATCAATCCGTTCACATCTAGAAGATCATATATAATGCGTTGCCAGACCTGGGGGGATCGGGAGGGGGGTGGGAAGGAACTGTTGTGAACAGTGAAACAGGGAGAGAGGCACATCCCTAGAATGGCCGGGAGAGGAGGGGGGCGGGGAAGAGGGAAACTGGTGGCAGGAATTCCTTAAAAGGGATTAGAGCATAAGGTTTCTAGCCTCAACCCAGGCTGACCAAATGTGGAACTTTTTGGGGAATTACGGCCCATGTATGTCATTTTGTATAATGGCAAGATATCATTTATATGTTTTTTCCAAGTGGAAATCATGTGGAGGTCAGGTGCTTTCCATCCAAGCAGTATTGTTTTCCAGGCATAGTATGCCGCATTAAATATGAACAGTTTTCTATGTGTTTTTGCAGGTAGATTTTCTGTTATACCTAACAGGAAGATCAAGGCGTCCCATGTGAGGTGTACTCCACTGATCCTCTGAACGTCAGCAACCACCGCCTGCCAGAAGCCCTGAATTGACGGGCATGACCATACCATGTGTATGAAATTTCCCACCTCCCCTTGACATCTTAGGCAGAGGGCACCAGATGAGGGGTAGATAACCGATAGCCTCTGTGGCGTATAGTACACACTATGGATGAATTGGATAAATCTGTTCATGGTGGAAATCAAAAGGGGAATGCATTGTTGGAGGGCTTCGGTCCAGTCTTCATCTGTGAGGGCCAGTATGTCACGTTGCCAGGCCCGAAGGGCCCTACCCACCCCACCGTCCCCCGCACAGGTAAGTCAGAAATAAATGGAGGAGAGCGTTCTGTCTATATTGCGGGCAATGAGGAGTCGTTCCACCGAATGGGCTCAAGGACGATAGGGATAGGAAACTGCGATCAAACAGAATGCCAAAGCTGTAGATACCTGAAGTACATCCAGGGGGGAAGCGAGAATCGAGTTTTCATGACTGTCGGACATAATGTGACGAAGCGTCCTGACCCCATATGTTGCCCACAACTGTGGGTCGGGGACGGTCCGCAGAGGAGGCAAAGATGGGTTACCCCACAGCAGGGTACAAGGAGAAAATTCTCCAGGCCCCATCATGGACAGGGAGGCCTGTTTCCACACCAACGCTGTGGTCTTCATGGGAGTGGTAATGCGGGTGTTGAATCTGGGCCCCCTATATACTAGGTTACTAAGTTCAGAGTATGAACCCAATATTGCGGCTTCCAAGTTAACTGCAGGGTTGGTCCTGTGCAAACCACCACCTCACCGACACCAAGACAGCTGCCCAGTAATACTTTCTAAAGTACCAAAAATTTTTTTAGAATATCTTTGCCCAGTCACAGGAGACCCTTGAGCGGTATTTCAAGGTTCTCTTGTTGCAGATACCTTGCTAAATTTTACCCATCTAGCCATAAATTCCTCTCAGATTAGTCTCTGACGCATTTTTTTCAGTCTGGTTTCCACTTTCATCGTGGCCCTGTTCACACTAAGACAGCCGCTGAGTTGCTTTAACTGCCAAATCCAACCATAAATATTTCCTACTAATAATACTTATATGATCATTTGCCTTTGATGCCACAGATCCGCATATATTCATTAAGTCTCTGAACACCTTTGGTCTAAAGGACACTGCCTTAACATGGTTCATTTCCTATCTGTTCAACCATTTATTCAGCATTTCTTTTATTGGTTTTACTTTCTTCTTTATCACTAACAGCTAGTGTGCCACAGGGGTCATTACTTGTTCTCCTCTAGTTCTTATTGAACACTGCACTTCTGGGAAAATAATTAGTAGTTTCAGCTTCAAATACCATCTGTATGTTGATGACGCTCAAATGTACATTTCTACACTTGCACTTTCGCCCTCTATAGAAAAATACAGTACAGACTGTGTTTCTTTTATCTCTTTATTAATGGTTTCCCTTCACCTTGAAAAGTGAACTTCATGAAGCAGCAAAATATACTGTTGAATTACACATCTGTGAACTGTTTTACTTTTCATAACATTTGTAATGAATCAGGAACCCCTGCCAGACATTATAGCTAGGATAGAGACCTCTTTGTTCTCTAGTACACTAATGAAATCATCACTTTGATTAATCTGTTGTCACCACCTGTCAGCAGGGCTGTCTTAATGAGTGGGCACACCCGGGCACTGCCCAGGGGCCCCAGCTGCATGGGGGGCCCCTGCACTTTCTCCAAAGCAGCTGGTCCTTGAGCCCATGCTGCCCCAAAATTGGGGGACCCATGATGGCACTGAGAGTGATGGATACACAGGGGAGGCATGCTGGCAGTGGTGCGCCATGCAGAAGGATACCTATTATTTTACAGCCAGCAGGGAGGGGCAGGGCCGGAGTGCCAGTGATGCTCTGACCCCACCCCATGCAGCTTGAATGTTGGCAGCACTGAGAGCCCACCTGCGGAAGTAGCATTGCGGATGCTGTCATGGTGAGCCCAGCTGTCCAGCACAGTTTGCATCGAAGGCTTGGAATGCCCGGAGGGATGCTCTCTCCTCCGCCCCTACTTCCACCTGTTTGATTGGTATAGATGAGTCCAGTGTTGGAGGTGGGCACATAGCCAAAAGTTTACATGCACTGTATCTCCACTGGAGAAGGGGGTACTACATAGATGGAATAATGGTGCTGGGGGATATTAAGGGTGGATGGGGGAAAACAATACTGAGGGGGGATCTGGCATATATATGGGGGGTAGCAATGCTTGGGGTAGCTTGGGTGGCTATAATGCTAGAGGTATCAGGGATGTAGAGTGGCCACAGTGTAGGGGGTATCAGGAAGTAGTGGGGTCACAATACAAGGGGTATCTTATGGTATATGGTAATAGTGTTGGGGAGAATATCTAGGGTGTAGAGGGGTCAGAGTGCTGATGGAAATACCTGGGGTGTAGAGGGGGTCAGAGTGCTGGGGGGGATATCTGGGGTGTAGAGGGGTCAGAGTGCTGGGGGATATCTGGGGTGTAGAGGGGTCAGAGTGCTGGGGGATATCTGGGTTGTAGAAGGGTCAGAGTGCTGGGGGATATCTGCGGTGTAGAGGGGTCAGAGTGCTGGGGGGGGATTTTCTGGGGTGTAGAGGGGTCAGAGTGCTGGGGGCATATCTGGAGTGTAGAGGGGACAGAGTGCTGGGGGGATATCTGGGATGTAGAGGGGTCAGAGTGCTGGGGGGGATATCTGGGATGAAGAGGGGTCAGAGTGCTGGGGGGATATCTGGGGTGTAGAGGGGTCAGAGTGCTGGGGGGATATCTAGGGTGTAGAGGGGCCATAGTGCTGGGGAGGCATCAATCTAGCAGATATATTATATGCACAGGACAGCTTTGTTACTTTATGTATGTAATATCTTCCCACTGTTTCTTTGCTGTACAGAATGATTGTTCAAGTAGTTAATGCAAAGCTCCACATAAAGTGGAATCTGCACTTGTCTGCCTCCTACCTACTTGATATCTGTTTACCTGCACTGTCTCCATTGTAGGGGCCCCAGAGCATTACTTTGCCCAGGGGCCCATGATGCTAATAAGATGGCCCTGCCTGTCAGCAAGCTCATAGTAATAGACTAATAGCGATTTGTAATGCTGTATGACCTGATTGACTTACAGCTTTGCTCCTCCCTCTCCTGGTCTACAGACTCAGGAACTGATACTAGTGCTAACTGAAAATAAATCAATATTTTTAATTGAATAAATAACTGGATTAACCACTGCAGCTCCGGAAGGTTTTACCCCCTTCCTAAGCAGAGCACTTTTTACAATTTGGCACTGCATCGCTTTAACTGGTAATTGCGCAGTCATGCAATGCTGTACCCAAACGAAATTTCTGTCCTTTTTTCCCCACAAATAGAGCTGTTTTTTGGTGCTATTTGATCACCTCTGCGGTTTTTATTTTTTACGCTATACACAAAAAAAGAGCGACAATTTTGAAAAAAAAACAATATTTTTTACTTTTTGCTATAATAAATATCCCCAAAAATGTTTTTAGAAAACAAATTTATTCATCAGTTTAGGCCAATATATATATATTGGTTTGCGCAAAAGTTATAGCGTCTACAAACTATGGGAAAGATTTATGGCATTTTTAAAATTTTTATTTGTTTACTAGTAATGGCGGTGATCTGCGTTTTTTTTGCGGTATTGCAACATTGCGACAGACAGATCGGACACTTTTAACACATTTTTGGGACCATTGACATTTATACAGCGATCAGTGCTATAAAAATGCACTTATTACTGTGTAAATGACACTGGTAGGGAAGGGGTTAACACTAGGGGGGTGATCAAGGGGTTAAATGTGTGTTTCCTCAGTGTGTTCTAAGTGTATGAGGATAGGACTGAGTAGGAGAGGAGACATATCGCTGTTCCTACTTACTAGGAACAAACAACATGTCTCCTCTCCTCTGACAGTACAGGGATTTGTGTGTTAACACACACAAATCCCCGTGCTGGCGTTCGTGCACGCGATCGCTCGTGGCCGGTGGTGACCACGACTGCCTGCCACACGCATCGGGTCCTTCGCTGTGCAGCGCTTAAAGGAACCCCATACTCGTACGGGGTTTCGCGCAGGGGAGCCATTCTGCCACCGTAAATACACGTGAGGCTGTCGGGAACCGGTTAAATGATGGTCTATTTTTACCTACCTGAAATTCCATTTTAAAGTGTTACTAAACCCAGGACCCTGCATTCACTATATTTGGTCTCCCACAGTACACAGAACATGGAAATGCAATTATTTTAGTAAAAATAAACTGCTAAATACCTTTTCTCATCAGCATTTAGCGCAATCTTGTGACTTCTCTTAGTGTCCATCAGATCACTGGGTAAAGCATGTAGAAGGAGTTTTCATTCTTTAGTAATATACACCAAACTGAGCATGTGCAGCTTGCCCCCATAGCTCTGTTCTATAAGGAGATGGGTTGGGGACAGTGGAAGAGGGGGAGGATCGGAGAAGACAGAATCAAACATCCTTTTTACACAATGCAGAGAATTAACCCCTTAGGTTCCACAGTAAGTGTAACAAGCATGCTTTACTGCACATACAGGCTGATTGTACTGTTGTGGGTTTAGCAACACTTTAAGCTGTTACCAAATACAAATGATGAACTTAGCTTTATTTCTGGAAGCACTGAATGAGAGCTCACATTAGTTGAATGAGAGCTTGTAATGTTTTTTTGGAAAGGGGGACTATGTGTAGAAGTAATGTGCCTGGGTAGATGCCCACTGCCCAGTCGTAAATTTATCAGTTTATAAATGAAGCACCATCCTGGCCCAGAGGGTAGTTGTGATTATATCTTTGTTTTTGCACCATAAGGTGCTGAGGAAGTGTCTCATCTGCATGGCTTGCAATAGTTTTGGAGATGGATCATTAGAGCATGTGAATCCATAATATTTTAAGGGCCTTGGGGGGGGGGGGATAATGTTTAGATCAGATTTTCTTTTTCTGTAATTAGTGGCTTGTACTGCCTATCTGTAACCTCAAGGCTGTATTCCAGATGTACCCAACACAGGGGTCATGCCAGTAATAAAAATTGCACAAGTACATCTGATTGAGTTACAGTATTACAGGCAACATCATACCTATCAAGGGGCAATTCAATAGATTATTTGGAATATTGTTTGACTTGTCACAGGAGACACTTAAGTGGTATTTTGATATTCTTTTGTTCCAGATATCTTGCTGAATTTAACCCACCTGACCATAAATTCCTCTCAAATAAGCCTCTGGCTGTTTTTTTTTTTTTAAACTGGCTTCAACTTACAGAAATTTCCTGACCCTGTTTGCACTAAGACAGCAACTGAGTTGTTTTAGCTACCAAAGTCAACTATAAATATTTCTTCCTAATGATACTTATATGATTGTTCTACTGCCTTTGATGCCACAGATCAGCATGTTCTTATTTAGTCTCTAAACACCTTTGGTCTAAAAGACACTGTTTTAGCATAGTTCATTTCATACCTGTTCAACCATTCTTTCATATTTTCTTCAATGGTTCTACTTTCTTATTTATCTCTAACAAAGGTAAAAAAAGTTTTAAACAGTCAATCACCCGCGCTACATACTGTATAATAATTGGTGTTAGAATTGCCACTGCTGTTCATGACAAAAGTCAAAAATGTGAGAAAAATATATATACCACAGCGCAAACAAACCTAAATAAATAATAATAATGATAAAGTGCTAATACTGTGCATGAAATATGTGTGCAAAAAACAAATGAATAGTGAAAAATATTGAACAAGCACGTAGCCAGTGAAAGTTCAAATAAGTGTGCAAAATTACATAAATAAAGTTCCAATTGCCTTCACAAGTGCTGCTGTGCTGACAATTCCCAAAGTGCTGCAATAATACATAATATCCACAGAGATTATAACATCCTCAACACCCCCCTAAGTGGTTAGACTCACCAGATACAATGGACCCCTCAAGCAGTACTGCATTGTGGGCCAAACAGGCTTAGTCTGGTGAGCAGAGTGATGAGATGCCAACTCCAAGATACGATTCTTCCTGCGTTGTTTCTAACTCGGACATAAGGAGAGAGAGCCCACATAGTGTAGTACGTCTTGTTTATTCAGTAGAAATCAAGCTTACAATGTTCCATAGTAAAAAACGAAAGAATGTAGCATTAAAAGACAGTCCGCTCATTTCAGGAAGCAGCAGGTTCTCTCACAACCTCATCTGCGTTCCATCATACATCGGACGTGATGTCACTGTGGTGCCGTAGTCTGCTACTGATGCGTTTCGCCCCTCCCACAGGGTGTTATCAAAGACAAAGACTCCCGGCATCACTGTGAAATAAATAGCCATGTGCGGACTCCGTCTGCTCACATGACCATGACCTCATCTTACTCTGGGTGTACTCAGCCTCAAGTACACCCAAACAGGAACACTTCCTCATTCACAATAAAAAGTTAAAACGCCATGCGTGGGCTCAACCCGGTTACATGACCATGGGGTTTAAATTTTTATTGTGAATGAGGAAGTGTTCCTGTTTGGGTGTACTTGAGGCTGAGTACACCCAGAGGGAGATGAGGTAATGGTCATGTATGAGTGGGTGGAGTCCGCACATGGCTATATATTTCACAGTGATGCCGGGAGTCTTTGTCCTTGATAACCCCCTGTGAGAGGGGCGAAACGTGTCAGTCACAACATAGGGCACCGCAGTGACAATAAGTCCGATGTCACTACGTTGGAAAGTAGATGAGGTTGTGAGAGAACCTGCTGCTTCCTGGAATGAGCGAATTGTCTTTTGATGCTACATTCTTTCGTTTTTTTTACTTTGGAACATTGTAAACTTGATTTCTACTGAACAAACAAGATGTGCTACACTATGTGGGCTCTCTCTTTTTATGTCCAAGTTTGAAACATCACAGGAAGAATCGTATCTTGGAGTTGGCATCTCATCACCCTGCTCACCAGACTAAGCCTGTTTGACCCACAATGCAGTACTGCTTGAGGAGTCCATTGGATCTGGTGAACCTAACCACTTGGGGGGGGGGGGGGGGGGGGGTGGAGCACATTATCATCTGTATGGATGTCAAGTATTATTGCAGCACTTTGGGAATTGTCAGCACAGCAGCACTTGTGAAGGAGTCTTTGCAATTCAAACTTTATTTATGCAATTTTTCACTTATTTGAACTTTCACTGGCTACATGCTTGTTCAATATTTTTCACTATTTCATTTGTTTTTTGCACACATATTTCATGCACAGTATTATCACTGTATTATTATTATTATTATTTATTTAGGTTTGTTTGTGCTGTGGTATATTTATTTTTCTCACAAAGGTAACAAAGTGCCACGGAGTCATTACTTGTTTTTCTCCAGTTCTTTATTGCAGACTGCATTTCTGGGGAAAATGTATTAGTCTCAGCTTCAAATATCATCTACGTACTGATGACGTTCAAATGTACATTTATAGACGTACAATTCCACCCTCTATAAAAAGAAAAGTGCAAACCATGTTTTTTTTCTTTCTTAATTAATGGTTTCCCTTTACCTTTAAAGCTGAACTCCATGAATCTGCAAAATATGCAGCTGAATTACCATTTATGTTATTATTTACAAGCAGCGGGAGGGGACGCCCCTCCTCCTGCCACCTTCCGCGGCTTTCTTGGGCTCTCCTGTCCCATCGGGATTGGCTTTGATCGCTTCTCCGCTATGGTAACCCAGAAGCAACGACCTTACATCACTTCCGATTTACCCAGATGTCAAATGCACCATTTGAAAAAAAATAAAAAGCATTTAAAACACAGATCTTGGTGTTTTGAATTCTTTTAAGGGCAGACAACGGATTTTGGGGTCTTATAGACCCCAGATCTCCCCATAAAAAGTACCTGTCACATACTTATTGCTGTCACAAAGATGTTTACATTCCCTGTGACAGCAATAAAAGTGATAACATTACTTAGATTACTACTGAGCTACAGTGCCTTGAAAAGGTATTATATATATATTGTGGGCATGGGATATTCACTTTGCTTTTAGGATCATAGATATCCCTATTTTCAAGCGACTATTTTGTTATGTTGTATAGTATATACGAATGTCATTATTATTAATCAATCTATATGTGTCTTTAAAAATTAATATTGACACACAGACTCTCCTAATAATACTGTTTGCACTTTTGTCTGCACTTAATTTATTACTTGTTATCAATATTTTGTTTTAGTTTAATACTAACACAAGTTCATCTCCATAGCGCTTGAAATTTCTCAGGACCCATTAACAGATTAGGTGTATAGCAACGCATCTCGGCTTGTTTTGTTAGCCAAAAAATAAAAGCAGTGGCCCAGGATCCAAATGATTCTTTTATCACCTATAAAAAAAAATCAAAGAGAGAAATCGATGAGATTCCCATTTGCCTATTTTTTAATTATGGCATCCTCCAGACCCATTTTAGCAGCTTCTGTCGCTGCCTCAATCCTAAATGAATGGGTGGTAAGATTAAATGATTGTAACCCTAACTTCCGCATTCATTTTTTGAGAACCATGCTAAATTGATATCCTGTAGGGATGACCTATCCAAATGAACCAAAAAGGTCCCTTTTAATGTCTCCACAACCATAATTCCATATCTGATGAAAATACAAATTCTTCTTGAAGAATGCTCATTATATATGTTAAAAAAATTTCATCCATACCATAAGGTCTTCTTTAAGATCTGCTGTTAAATCTCATTTTTCACACATTAGGTTAAGTCCTGACAAGGATAAATATAGCCTTCATGAGAATATCCTGCCAACCGGCATTATTCTGGTCGCAAATGCTAGACGCCTTAATAAAGATTGAAGTTCTTTTAATAAAAAATGTTTTCGTCTTATCATCAAAGCAATCATAGCTTGAATTTTGTTAACTTTATTTAATGGTAACTGAAATTCTAACAACTCTGGGTCTATTCTAGAAATTCAATGGACGTGGATGGAAAAACAGTCTTTTCTGTAGCAAGTGGGACTTCAAATTTTTTAGTGATCATACATAACAATTGCAGCATAAATAAACAAATAGGAGAGTGAGCGGGGCCAAAAAATAAGAAGTCATCAAGGTAGTGTAATATTCCATCATGACCAGATTAAAAAGAAACCACCCACTGAAGAAATTATGCAAATTTCTCAAAATACGCACATGATATAGAACGTCCCATAGGGAGACACATGTCGTAACATTTTTCTTCGAATAACATACCAAGGGAATTATAAGAAGCTGGACTAATCAGAAGCAATCTGAATGCTGCTTTAATGTCCGCTGTAGCGAGTAGTGCAGCTTTACCAAACCTCCTGATATGCTAGATGGCACCTTCAAAAGTACAGTATAAGATGGATGCTAGATCCTCATTGATCTTTTGTAAGGGGACACTGTAGCTGAGGTCTGTTGTTTAGGGTATATTGATTTCTGAGGCACTATTAGGTTTAACCATAAACCTGTATCTTTATCATCCCATTTTAAAGACGAATATATAGATAATTTTTGTCTAAATGATTCGTCATACTGGTACCAGCCTAATCCACCAAAGCTTTTGTATGCTTCAAGCATGTGCTCAAGGTGCTGGAAAAGGCTGCTACAGTATTCCGGATGTTTTTCTCCTAGACACTAGCATAAATGGTAAATGACTGCAGCCAATTATGAAATGACCTTACCACTGGCTTACTCCTTTCTTCCTCAGGCTTATCCTCTAATTTTTGGTCAAGTCTGTTGATAAACAATTTTGCAGAGGGAATTAAAGACAAAATGTCAATAAACTGCCCTTTCCATATCTTATCTTTTACCTGAGCAGAAAGGTAATACCCAAGTGGTGAGATCTCACATGGTAGTATTTCTTTTAAACAAGATTCTGGAACTGATGAATTGGTAATGTTCAGTTCTGCTGGCAATGTATTAATAGTATTCAAATTAACCGCTGAAAAGGTAGAATTACTGTTAGCATTGGACACATTTTCAAGCCTATTCCTGGTTTCATTAGCCCATAAATTGGCTTAATTATTATTGTCATTCGCAGGCGTATTAATGCTGTCAGCTAACCGATTAATAGATACCTGCGACAACTCACCTTGACCACTAGATGTTGCTGGTGTATTACCCTGTATTGTATTATCCAGCTGTTGCTCTCAATAGCCTCCTGTGATCACCATAGGTATTACTTGATCGTGTTCCCTGTCTGTATGTGTGATTCTTCCTTGACTGACACTAGGCAGAGCTCTCTGCATGTCAATTAATGTTGAAGCCACTGACTCCTCAGCCATCCTAGTGGATGCTGTTCTATTCGCCCGCCTACCTCTGTTTCTGGGCGGCGATGGAGATGTCCTCCTTCTCCTCTTCTCTTTTAGGCTGGCTCTTCTAGCTCCTGCACTTATAGCTGCCTCTTCCAAGGGCACCATGCTGGATTCCTCTTGAACTGAGGGGGTATGCGTCCGTGGACCGGCCGCCAACCATGCTGATGGCTTTCTTCCTTTTGCGCCTGTTCTACTTCACACAGCTCCAGGCACCGTCTCAGCCATGCTTCTCCCCCGCTGTCCCCGGCCTAGTCCAACACATGCCACATTAGGGTTTTTATGGTCAGGTAAGCAGCAGCTCTAGTAACAGCAGCTCTAGTAGCACAGCCTTTCTGAGCTTGTCGTTGACTCTGACCAACTGTGAGGTAATCCCGCGGGGGATGCCTTATATAGATGAGCCCCCCTTCCAGGAAGTTCCCACTGGTCATGTGACCTTCTGGGAATTTCCCCAGCAGTCATGTGACATTCCAGACTATTCCCCAATGTCACATGACCTCATTTTTCCCACCTTACATTCAAATCTATTTTCTTAAAGTGACCATACCCCCTTTATTTAAAAATGATTATTAATTTAAATTAAGCAGCCGGAAAGGGGGGCGGCCACATGTCCATGCTGTTTGGGCTCAAATACTTAAGCCCTCTCCGTCCATTGTTGAAAGAATGTTCAGTTTGCAGTTTGCGATAAGCCTTGTGGGGGACACAGCAAACATATGGAAGAAGGTGCTATGGTCAGATGAGACCAAAATTTTACTTTTTGGCCTAAAAGCAAAACGCTATGTGAGGCAGAAAACCAACACTGCACATCACTCTGAATACACCATCCCCACCATGAAACATGGTGGTAGCAGCATCATGTTGTGGGGATCTTTTCTTCAGCAGGGACAGGGAAGCTGGTCAGACTTAATGGGAGAATGGATGGAGCTAAATACAGGGCAATCTTAGAAGAAAACTTGCAAAAGACTTGAGACTGGGGTGGAGGTTCACCATCCAGCAGGACAACGATCTTAAACATACAGCCAGAGCTACAATGGAATGGTTTAGATCAGGGGTCTCAAACTGGTGGCCCTCCAGCTGTTGCGGAACTACAAGTCCCATCATGCCTCTGTCTGTGGGAGTCATGCTTGGACCTGTCAGCCTTGCAATGCCTCATGGGACTTGTAGTTTTGTAACAGCTGGAGGGCCACTAGTTTGAGACCCCTGGTTTAGATCAAAGCATATTCATGTGTTAGAATGCCCAGTCAAAGCCCAGACCTAAATCCAATTGAGAATCTGTGGCAAGACTTGAAAATTGCTGTTCATCATTATATCATTTTTCTTCCACTTCACAATCATGTGCCACTTTGTGTTGGTCTATCACATACAATCTCAACAAAATACACTTAAGTTTTTGGATGTACCATGACAAAATGTGGAAAATTTCAAGAGGTATGAATACACTGTAAGAAGAAGATGGATGGCATATTCAGTGAAGCTAGAAGATCAACAACAATGACATGGAAAAAAGTTTTTGCCCAGAGTTCTGCTTTAAGTTTTTGGATATTTCATAACATGAAACAAAGGTAAGGAAAAAGGTATGTTCAGTCACACAAAAAGGCAAAAAAAAAATAGAACCTTACATTAGGCAATGAGTAGGCCTCCAAATAAGAAAACCACATAGAAGTAAGGGTGACATATAAAATACTCAACGATGTTCACCGTACTCACGCCAGGACATTACTACGTATATTATTATTTTATGCACTTAAAACCATCCTTATGCACTGGAAGGATGTGGGCCCCCTTTCAGCCCATGCCTTCTTCTGCATTGTTCCCAAATTTAAATTGATTTTCAAGAGTGGGGCATGCCCTAAGAAGTTCACTAAAATCTGGCAACCATGGCTTGATGTATCGGAGGATTTCTGGGGGGATGTCCTCTCTTCACAGCTTTCCCAGTAGACCCACTACTTATGTACTCTAATATTATTGTCTGGCAAGATACCAAAAAACTGAGAATCACGAGACGTCTTTCATGAAGCATCTACTACATAGGGGGACTCTGGACCTCTGCTGTCCTTACGGGGTCGCATGTGTTGCAGGTTCGAATGGCT
This sequence comes from Lithobates clamitans, assembly GCA_037952925.1. NCBI lineage: Eukaryota > Metazoa > Chordata > Amphibia > Anura > Ranidae > Lithobates > Lithobates clamitans. The sequence continues at coordinate 100,007 of JBBGZY010001223.1, forward strand.
GTATGTATGAAGGTATAAATGTGTGTTACTGGGGTATTTCTGTTTCTTGGACTTGTAAACTTGTTCTAGTGTTTTTACTATGTAGGTGCTCTACTAAATGCACCTTTCGCAACTGTAATTACGATCCCACTTTTGTTATCTTCTTTTGTATTTTTATGTTACAGAATCAAAATATAAACACCTTTTTAAAAAAAAGGGTGACATATAAGGATAGGCAACAATGATAAATCAAAGGGTAGTATGGTTATCAGACACACCCTGATTTCTAAATGGATACATCCTCTGATTGAGGTACCGCTAATCCAGGGATATGCAATTAGCGGACCTCCAGTTGTTGCAAAATTACAAGCCCCATCATGCCTCTGCCTCTGGGTGTCATGCTTGTGGGTGTCAGAGTCTTGCTATGCCTCATGGGACTTGTAGTTCTGCAACAGCTGGAGGTCCGCTAATTACATATCCCTGCTCTAGTCTGAAAAAAAGGGGGGGGGGAGAAAAAGCAAAAGCCACCTTAGTAACTAGCCAGTAGTCTACAGGAAGCCCAGGCCAGTTATAAATAGTTGCTGATGTTATCTGCAGGTGTGGTACCAACCTCACCAGAGGAAAGTCGTGTTTAGGTCTACAGAAAGGCATGCAGAGAGATCCACCGAATAGGTAGAGGAAAAGGTATAGTCAAGCCAATAAAACCAGGTTCTGCGAAACTGTTCCTCTTTGTGATTAGAGGAACCAACAATGTCTTCCATTGCATTGATTTCACTTATTTTATGCAGCCAAGCACTCATTTGGAAAAGAAAGATATATTTTTCCAATACAATGGAATGCATGCTTTAGCTGCATTAAAGTGGGGGTCCACCCACACCGCCAAAAAAAATAAATATTAAAAGCCAGCAGCTACAAATACTGCAGCTGCTGACTTTTAATACATGGCCACTTACCTGTCCCAGGGTCCAGCGATGTCGGCTGGCGACGCCGAGAACCCGCTCGGTTCTCGGCAGATGCCGCCGCCATCCTAGGTGAGGGAATCAGGAAGTGAAGCGTTGCGGCTTCACTTCCCGGTTCCCTACTGCGCATGCGCGAGTCGCGCTGCGCATCGTAAGTGGTCCCCGCTCTCTCCTGGGAGCTGTGTGTTTCCCAGGAGACAGCGCGGTGGGGACGGGAAGAGGCGTAGACTCCCATGGGAGTCTATGCCGGAAGTGGGTGCAAATACCTGTCTTAGACAGGTATCTGCACCCCCCTCCCCCCTGAAAGGTGCCAAATGTGACACCGGAATGGGGGGAGGGTTCCGAAAAGCGGAAGTTCAATTTTTGTGTGGAACTCCGCTTTAAGCACGTGAATAAAGATGAAAGGGGAGCCAGGTGAACCAGGTAGGCCGTGGAATTGTTTCTGAGTTGAACAAGAATCTTTAGGCATTAAACAAATGGGTGAAGTTTGCGGCAAAATTTTATGAAGGGTCACAGAGACCCTGTGGTACATGCATTTAAACTACTTACGAACCGCGATAACCCTGATATCTTTTTAAACAGCGGACGGTCCTCTTTCAGATAAAAGTGGTCTCTGCGGCGGATTTGTGGCAAGATCACTTTTATCAGCGGAGGGAGAGGTACCCCCCTCCCGCCGCTCCCCGGTGGTCTCCGCCGCTTGCTGGAGTCGACGGTAGTGGCGGAGATGATCGGGTCCTTTCCCCTCTGAGGCATGGAGTTGAGTGAGGGAAAGGTGGCCCCCACTCGGCTCCATACCATTGAATGACGGAAGCGACATTAAACATCACTTCCGCCCAATGGTCTTAATGGGGACTTTTTTTATTGAAAAAAAAAACAAACATTTTTTTATATTTTTTTATTGCTTTTAAGTGTAAATATGAGATCTGAGGTCTTTTTGACCTCAGATCTCACATTAAAGAGGTCCTGTCATGCTTTTTTTCTATTATAAGGGATGTTTACATCCCTTGTAATAGGAATAAAAGTGACCCAAATGTTTTTTTTTTTTTCTTGACCGCAGAACCAAATACATACGGAAGTCGCGCCCGCATATGAAAGTGGTGTTCAAACCACACATGTGTTCAAACCACACATGTATTGCCGCGATCGTTAGTGAGAGCAATAATTTTAGCCCAAGACCTTCTCTGTAACTCAAAACTGGTAACTGGTTTGTCGCCATTCCACGAGTGGGTGCAATTTTGAAGCATGACATGTTGGGTATCAATTTACTTGGCGTAACATTATCTTTCACAATATAGAAAAAAATTGGGCTAACTTTACTGTTTCCTAATTTTTTTTATTCAAAAATGTGTATTTTTACCCAAAAAATGTGTATTTTTACCCAAAAAATTGCGCTTGTAAGACCGCTGCGCAAATACGGTGTGACATAAAGTATTGCAATGACTGCCATTTTATTCTCTAGGGTGTCTGAAAAAAAAATATATAAAAATATATATATGATGTTTGAGGGTAATTTTCCAGCAAAAAAAATTATTTTAACTTGTAAACAACAAGTTTGAAAATAGGCCTAGTTCTTAAGTAATTCATGTGAATGAGCCCAACTAAAAAGAGTTGTTTGTCTGTTATTGGTTTTTAAAATATGGACATTCTCTTTTCTCTGTAAACTTTTACAAGAGCCCTCATAAATATATTCTGTATTCACATGTATTTACTATGTCTGCAAATTTACAGTACTCCCTTCTGTAAAGTCCCTCAGCATAAGATGATTCACTATAAATAAAAATAGTACACTACTAATTTGCAAGATATTTAAATAAAATACTGTTGCATAAAATTTGTGTTGGATTTCAAGAGAGTTTTTTTCCCCTGAACCTGCCTGAATGGAGACAGCTTTGCTTGACAGATTTATTCTTTAGTAAATTGCCCCCAAAATATATCTCTATTCATATTGAAGCACACTAGCTCCTTTTAACTTCATTGGGTATTTGAAGAGAACACAAGGTTGTTGGTCAAACTTAAGATGAATAATTTAGTAGGGTACACAAAGTTCTTACCAACTGAGGAATGGTTCACAGCAGGTACATAAAATACATAAATATATGATAGAAAATGCAGAATAAACATTTGAAATGTAAATAGCTATACCAAAATACCATGATATGAATACATATTAGATAGAAGGAGTGATTACCTGGTGTATGGCAGGAGGCAAAAAGCACAATATTTGTGTTGTATTTTAAAGGTTTGAAGCAAAAGCCTCGATTTTTTTTTTTTTTATCTGCGGGTATATGAAATGCTGTGGTACTTTTGTAAAGCAGGATGCCTGGTGGCTATGTACAACTGAATTCATCTTGTACATTTTGTCTTGCAACATAAAGACTAAGAGGACTGTGCAGTAAACATTAATTCAATCTTATGCTACTTCCAACTTTTTCCTTTTAAAGGAGTTTTAAAGAATGTCTGGGTTTTGCATACACAGCTAGTTAAGTGTTGATGGATTGATTGGCTCTATAATCTGTGAGGAATAGTGTTTAAGACAGAGGAAAAAGATGGAAATGCTTGACCACTATAAATCTGTAATGCGTTTTTGTTAGTAGCACATAAAGTACATTAATACTTCTGACAAGAGCTGAAAATAATGCTCAAATCCCAACTGAATGGGGCTTCCCTGTTGCTGGCTTTTTTTTTGCCAGAAGCAAAAATGTTATATAATGGATAATGCATTTAACTCTTTCTACTGGCATAATAGAAAGAAAGAAGCAGACATTTCTGAAATATGGTCTGGGACACTACAACATAAACAAAAAACTATAATAAAATGATTTTTGTCCTTAAGGTAGATCCCCAGATTATGCCCAAAAAAATGTCATTAACATTTTCAGGACCATGCTGGACTCGACTCAAAAGTATGCTGTAGTATCTGGCACAAAGCCATAAGTAGCAGATCCTTTAAGTCCTGTAAGTTGCAAGGTGAGGAATTGTAGTTGTTTTTCCAGCACATCCCACAGATGCTCGATTGGATTGAAATCTGGAGAATTTTGAAGTCAACACCTCGGACTTCTTGTGTTCCTCAAGCCATGTTTTAATCAAACCAGGTCACCTTTTTACATTGCTCCCTTGGTCCATTTCTGATGCTCACACACCCATTGTAGGTACTTTTGAATGTGGACATGGGTCAGCATGGGCACCCTGACTGGTCTGTAGGTTTGCAGCCCCAAACACAACAAACTGCAATGCACTGTGCTTTCTAACATGTTTCTATTGGGACCAACATTAACCTTTTCAGCAACTTCTGTTGGATTGAACTTCATGGATCAGCCTTAGCTCCCCACGTGCATCAATGAGTCTTGGCTGCCTGTGACCCTTATGCTGGTTTTCCTTTCTTGGACCACTTTTGGTATGTTCTAACCACTGAAGACCGGGAACATCCTGTTAGAGCTGTAGATTTTGGAGATGCTCTAGTCCAGTTGTCCTGCTATTACAATTTGGCACTTGTCAGTCACTCAAATACTTACGCTTCCCTTTTTTTTGCTTTCAACATAATAACTTCAAGCTCAACATGTTCACTTGCTGCCTAATATAACCCATCCACTTTCAGATGCCATTGCAATGAAATGATCAATGTTACAGTAACAACATTTTGCACCTGCTAAAGTCTTAACAGGTAAATTAATTTATCCATCAAATACTATAATCAAATACAACAATCAAATACTATAACCGATACTGAGCATTTGCACAAGTACTTGTACTCATGCAAATGCTCTGATAATAAAACCAAAACCTTCAGACTCGGTTCGCATATGTGCGGGTTGGTTTGCAGTATGATCTCGAAACCCGGTCCAGTGCGATTTTGTTCAGGTACAATTCCAATGCAAGTAGTGTATGAGATCAGAAATCACACCTGAACTAAAATGAAATTGCACAGGACTCTCTTTCAAATCACACTGCGGCTGGCCCACACATATTTGAACAGGCTGTAAAGACCCACTGAAATGCACATGAAAACTGACGTGAAACTGATGTTTCTGCAAGTGAAATCTGTGCAGTTTTCCCATCAGTTTACATGTATGTTTGATGTGAACGAAGGCATCGGTAATTGGTATCGGTGAGCGCTAGGTCTTAAAAAAACTGGTATTGGTGCATCCCTAATCAAAATAAGGGAAAATTGTTACCAATACTTACTGTAATTTTCCTTTCCTGACCTGTCCTCACGTCAGCACACAATGGTTTAACCCCTCTCTACAGTCTCTCAGGACCACCTTCTCCTAGCTGATAAAAAGGGAGCCCTTCCTTCCCCGCCCTTGTTACACTAACTAGCGGACAACAGGCTTGTAGCTAGAGAAAAAAGATTGTGCTGATCTGAGGACAGGCCAGTAAAGGAAAATTACAGTAAGTATTGGTAACAATTTTCTGTTTTCCTGGCCAGCCTCACTTCAGCACACAATGGGATTTGATTTAGCTGATATAAGGTGGGATAATAAAAAGACTCAAAAAACAACTAGTAATGCTGCTTTAGTGAATATTTTATTTTGCTTGGAAGGGTGCTGACAGCACTGCATTTCCAAAATTTGCTACGCTAGCCGCTGTGACATCCAAACTGTAATGTTTGGCGAAGGTTTCGCAGGAGCTCCAACTAGCAGTCCTGCATATGTCTTCACCCGATATTTTAGCAGAAGCTGCCCATGAGGCTGCCACCCCTCTTGTTGAATGAGCTCTAATAACTTGTGGAGGTGTCAGCCCCTGTTTCTCATATGTGAGGCTTATCACTTTGGTGATCCAGGTAGCTATGATTCTAGCTGATGCCGCTTCTCCTCTTCTAGGTCCTGATGGCAGGACGAACAAGGTATAAGTTTTGCGCAACTGCAGAGCGAGGTGTAAGTAAGTTGAAAATAATTTAACCATGTCCAATGGTCTGAGATCTAGTTCCTCCTCTTGTCTCGGCAGTTGCGTGAAGCTGGGTAGGACCGCCTCCCGATTTCCATGGCACTTGGAAACTACCTTAGGGGTTAAGGCCAGCGAGGGCCTAAGGATCACTTTGTCCGGGAGAATGATGCAAAAAGGATCTTTGCAAGATAGAGCTGCCTGCTCTGAAACTTTCCTTGCTGACGTTATGGCTGTGAGGAAAATCAGCTTGACTGTCAGGAACCATAGTGGGCATGTCTCCGCAGGCACGAATGGATGTTGGAGCAAAGCTTTTAGCACTGTGCCCAAGTCCCAGGCTGGGAACAGGGACTTCCTTGGTGGTCTTATTCTTATGGCCACTCTAAGAAATTGCTTTATTAGCAGCTCGTCTGCCCACTTGTAGCCTGTGAAGCAAGACAAGGCTGATGCCTGCACCTTTATGGTGTTGTATGCTAAACCCATACTTAGAGCTGACTGTAAAAATTCCAGCACCTGCACAATGTTTGCAGACAACGGGGAGAATTTCTGTTGTAAAGCGAATGCTGTAAACTTCCTCCAAATTCTGGTGTATGTGGCATTAGTTGTGGCCCTTCTTGACTTCAATAGTGTCGAGATTACTTCTTCTGAGATGCCCTGAGACTGCAGTCTGGCTGATTCAACAGCCATGCTGTCAGTTGCAATCTGACTGGGTTGGGGTGATACCACTGGTCCTGCTGTAGAAGGTCCCTCTTCAGCGGCAGCCATATTGGGGGAAATGCCGCCAGCTGCAGCAGCAGTGGGAACCAAGGCCTTTGTGGCCAGAAGGGTAGGATTGCAATTGCATGGACGTTCTCCCTCGCAAATTTTAATAGGGTTTTCATTATCAGAGGTACAGGTGGGAAAAGGTAGACTAGGGGAAATTCCCACGGAATTGAGAAGGCGTCTTGAGCTAGCGCTTCGTTGAAGTGGAATCTTGACACGAACTGGGGTATCTGAGTATTCCATGGGGTAGCCATCAAATCCTCTGAGGGTGTACCCCACCTGTAAAAGATTGTTTTCAGATAGTCCTTGTTGAGTGCCCACTCGTTTTTGTCGGGAAAATCCAGACTCAGATGTTCTGATATGTAGTTTTGACTGCCCGGAATGTAGGCTGCCGTCAAAGCTTCCACATGTGCCTCAGCCCAGACCAATACCTTGGTTGCCAACTGCAGCAGTGACAAGCTCTTGGTTCCTCCCTGTTTAGCTATGTATGCGACCGCCATCCGGTTGTCCAACATAAGCTTGACCTGAGCTCCCTGAATCAGGTTCTTGAATGCCAGTAGGGCTAGGTATGCTGCTTGTAACTCCAAAAGGATGGAGTATCTGGTCTCCATCCTGCTCCATTTGCCTTGAACCTGTCTGCCAAGGTGGTGAGTGCCACAGCCCCGGAGACTGGCATCCGAGGTTATCTGGATCCAATCTCCGGGGCTGAGAGGCACGCCCCACAACAGAGTCCCTGGCGCTATCCACCACGCCAAGCCCTGGCAGATTCGTATTTGGTATGAAGATCTTTTGGTGGAGTGATACGCCATCCCACTGGTTCAGGAAGGACATTTGAAATGATCTTGTATGGAATCTTGCCGAGGGAACAGCTGGGGTTTCTGCGGTGAACATTCCCAGAAGCGTCATACAGTCCCTCGCCAACAGCGACGAGGACTCCATCATGCTGTTTATGCAGGCTACTTGCTCAGCTATTTTGAGATGTGGTAGCGAGACCTGCCCTTTGCTTGTGTTGAAAACAAGCTTTAGGTACTCCATCTCTTGGGAGGGAATCAACTGGCTCTTCTGCTTGTTGATAATCCAGCCGAATTCAGATAGAATCTTCAGCACCACCGCGCGTTGTGCCATTAACTCGTCCCTTGCGCGGGCCACTACCATGATGTCGTCTAAGTAGTGGAAAATTTTTATGCCCCTCAGACGTATAACAGCTATGGTAGCTAGCAAGATCTTGGAAAAGATTTGAGGTGTTGTGCTGATCCGAAGGGCAGACATTTGAACTGGATGTGATCTTCCCCTACCATGAATCTTAGGTTCCTTTGGCATCTGCTAAATTGACTGATAATAACCAGTCCCCTGGTTGCAGAATTGATATAATTGTATATATTGATTCCATTTTGAATGTCTTGGGATCGATGTAGTGGTTTAAAGACCTTAGGTCTATGACCAGTCTGAGATCTCCGGACACTTTGGGCATCAGAAAAATTGGGGAGTAAACTGTTCCCTGCTACTTTAGAGGCACTGGCAAGATTGCTTCTTTTTGAAGTAACTCAGTCACATATTCTTGCAAGCACCTTTGTTTCTTCTGGTCTTGTGGCCATTCTGTCTGGACAAGGATGTCCGGTGGTTTTTCTCTGAACATTATCTTGTACCCTCGCTTGACTGTTTTCTGGACCCATTGGTCCTTGACTTTCTCCACTCATACTTTCCAGAAGGACACCTGGCACCCACCTGGGGGGGATGGGCGGTCAACCCGTCAAAAGGACTTCTCCGGTTTCTTAGCGGTCTGAGCGGCCTTAGACTTCACATTCTGAAGAAAGGAACATTGTGAGCCTCTCCTTTGGGGTCTCATATATTCTCGGCCTGGTCTATGTGACCTGGCCTCCTGCACCCTTCTGAACTCTGATTGGCCTGACCAAGCGGTTTGCTGTCTCCTTTTGGGTCTCTGTGGTAGCAGATCTGACTTCCCTCCAGTAGCTCGTTTGGATGTCCCAGAATAGCATCCTGCCATTGTATGGAATGTTACAAAATGCCTGTTTGGAGGTACTGTCCACCACCCAATGGCGCAACCATAGGGCCCTTTTCGCTGTTACTGAAAAAGTCATAAGCCTTGCGAGCCGTTTTACTAGGTCTATAGAGGCTTCTGCCAAAAAGGCAGCTGAGAGATGAAATTCCTCCATCGCCGAAATGATTCTGGCCCTCTCTATATCAGACTTCAGGGCCGTCTCCACATTTGTGACCCAGACCTTTAGAGCCCTGGAGATCGAGGTTAGGGCTATGGCCGGGCGGCAGGCTGCACCAGCCATTGAATAGATCTTCTTTATATTTGTGTCTGTGCGCCTGTCCATTGAGTCTCTGAAGGTTGTAGAATCCTGCAAAGGCAGGGACACCTGCCTTGCTAGGCTCTGCAAAGCTGCATCTACCCCTGGAGCTGATTCCCAAAAGGCAGCCCCTGAGGTCTTAAATGGGTATAATTCTAAAAAGCGATTTTGTACGTTTGCCTTCCTTTCTGGTTTTTCCCATTCCTCCTCGAAGAATTTGCGAATCCCTATCATGAACGGGAAGGTTGCCCCCTGCTTCTTCAGGTTAGGGAAATACCTCTTAACCTTTTCCGGTAGTTGGGTGTCTTGTTCCCAGTCTATGGCCTCCTTCATTGCTACAATGTAAGGCTCTATGAGCTGAAAGTCGAATAAATATTCTGACGGTTCATCAGAGTCTGATGAGTCTCCTGAAGATATTTCCAGCATCGGTGGTGAGTCTCGCTTTTGCTTAGATGCGCTCTTGACTCTAGGCTTAGTCTCGGAAGTACTTGCGCCTGAGACCAACTGCATACTCTCAGTCACCGCCTCATGAATATATTCCTTTATCCTTAGCTCCTCTGTTTCTCTATCTGTGGCTACATCTCATATGCATTCTGCACACAAGCTTTTCAGGGGCGGATGGTACTGAACAAACCCAGCAGAGGCCTTCAGCCGGACGGCCTCTTGTCGCACTTTGTTCTGCCGCTATAGCGGTCTGAGCAGTCTTGTGGCCTGGGCTGGCCGTTTCTTGGGGTCTATGCCCTGAGCGTGACCCAGATGCCTGTGGAGATTTTGAGCGGTGGCGGGACTTTTTCCTCCGCAAATGTCTTTTTTTAGGGCTTCTGCTCCTATAAAGACAAAACACCTTATTAGCTTGGTGTATTGCACTCTTTTGTTTGTGGCCCCCGTAGACCCCTCCTACCTTTCCGACGATCTTCGTGCACTTTGGGGCTGTGGTAAGCTCATACTGCAGCAATAAAAAGGCAGGATTTTAAAATAAGAAAAAAGCTCATATTCGATCCTCGCCTTTTTTTTTTTAACTCTGGCATTTGAAGGAAATAACTTTACCTTAAAACAGGATGTGGAGTCACTCGGGGTGGCAGCAGATTTAGAAAATATCTGAAAGCTGTAAACACATGGGTTATGCATTAAGGATTTTCAGTGGTCACAGCCTAGTAAACACTGACACAGCCCAGCCACCCCTGCCTCCCTCTCCACAGGAAACTCACCAGTATACTCCCCTCACTTGCTGTGGCAAACAGCCTGGAGCTTCCTGGCCCTCCAGGCTTCATGGTGAGTGTTGCTAGGTGATGCCTGTCACCTCCACCCCCACAGCCCCGCCCCCGTGATGTCATAGCCGACCAACAGAAAGCACAGGGGAGGCGGCCGGCGTGGCTTCTAGGGAGCTGGAAAAGAGTACACGATCTTCCGGCAACACCACAGCCTTAATGGTAAGCTCTTTAAGCCTTTAGTCTGCCCGCATTGCTTCGGCACCTAGAGCGTCCAGTGTGATAAAAGGATCTAAACATAAAGAGAGCAGTGGAGTGCTGGACAAATATCATAAGTGAAAAGTATTGTGAAAAATAGTGTTGAAAAATAAAACTTAATCAACAATAATAAATGACAACTAATGATGATGACTAATGAAAAAAACATTCAATCAAAAGTCCATGTGATAAAAAAAGCAAGTACAGTGAATGCAAATATAATGAAAAAAAGTTCTGAATTGTGATGTGAGTGAAGTCCAAAGGTTATTCCATGAGGAGTTCTGGATCCATAATCCACCGCCAGTGCTACCCACCACCTGGTGATAAAGTAATGAAGGCTTACCAGAAAGCCTGCGACCGCCCTTACTCAGGGGGGTCAAAACAGGCTTAGTAGAGGGAGATGTGAGATGAACTTCGAGGGATGTCCCCTGAGAGACTCTGTAGGGAATGTTGCCAACCTGCTTTCTGGGCGACTACTCAGCAACAACAGGATGCCAATTCGGAAGAATTGGCATCTGCCGGATGAAGTGATAAAAGGATCTACCTTTATTGTTCTGGACCTTCCAACCCAGGAGAGGCTTGAACCTGGGCGGGTAGGTTCGGTAGGGGGGTGTAATCTATTCCACGAGTATGGTGGCCTGGAGTCCGACCAAAAAAAGAGAACACGGGCGGGGGAGGAAGGGCTCCCTTTTTATCAGCTAGGAGAAGGTGATCCTAAGAGACTGGAGAGAGGGGTTAACCCATTGTGTGCTGATGTGAGGCTAGCCAGGAAAATTAGTTGTTGCCATTGTAATGGCTACTTTCTGTGAAGTTAAGTGCAGGTATGTAAATAGAGAGACAAGGGATGCAGGGTTTCTTCTACTTGTAAAACTAAGAACTACCAGTAGTGGAGTGCAGAAAAAAGAGCAACACAGACATGCTATGTGCTTTTTATTCTACATAGAAAATTGACAGCAGAAAAGTCCATCGAGTCTGCCCATTTTATTTTGTTTTTGTTTTCTGGGGTTTTTTTCATTAACCTTGTTGTCTGACTATAGATCTATGTTTATCCCAAGCATATTTGAAGACCTTTTCTGTTGACTGTCTTACTACCTCTGTTGGTAGTTTATTCCAATCATCAACTACCCTTTCAGTAAAATAATAGTTTCTAAGCTTTGTTTTGAACTTTCCTCCAGATAGTTTGAGGTCATGTCCCCGTGTTCTTGATTTTGGTTTCATATTGAAAAGACTGCCTTCCTGAACCTTATTTACCCCATTGATGTATTTAAAGGTTTCAATTATGTCTCCCCTTATTAAGTTCCCGAAGTCACTCTTGATATGTTTTATCCCACAGACCTTTCACCATTTTTGTTACCCATCTCTGGACTCGTTCTATCTCATCAATATCTTTCTGTAACTGAGGTCTCCAGAACTGGACACAGTATTCTAAATGTAGTCTCACTAAAGATCTATATAGGGGAATCAGGACCTCCTTTCTTCCTTCTGGTGATCCCGCTGGTGATGCATCCTAGAATTCTATTCACTTTTCCCATTGCCTGGTCACACTGTTTGCTCATTTTGCAATTATCCTAGGGACTGTTGAGGCCAAGTGGATGCAGCTTAGATTAAAACATTCCTAACCATATTTTTACCTAGATAGCGTCTTAACACTAGGTTACAGGAGTAAACAGAAGGGAATGAGCTTTGGGTTCAGGTTGACCATGAATTCAACCTGAACCAAAGCTGTTTTCAGTTTGCTGAATGGGTGAACTGAATAGATTTGGCCAGTTTGCTCGCATGACCTAACCTCTGGCTGCTAAATCTGGAAGTCATTAATTTATTGGCAGTATTGCTACCGCCATTAAATGATCACTCCCAGACCCTTCCCACCATCTAATTTCAAATTGTTTAAAAGGTAGCCTCACTGGCTGTTTTATTTTTTTAAATGCTTTTACATCACCTGGGACTTTACGACTGCTATGTTTACAAACAGAAGTTAGCAGATAAGAATCTAATTTCCACTGATAACCCACAAATTTAAATCCCAAAATATCAGTTTAACATCAGTTCTCCCAAGTTGAGTGAAATGATAGTGAATAAGGCAAGATTGGCATCAACACCAGGCCCAAATGGTGTTCTGTATTATGTTTACAAGCATACCAATGAGGTCATAAAATTCCTTTGAGGGTTGTGGGGCAACAACAAGTAATCCCCAAAGCCTGGTGAAGAGCAGGGAAGGACCGATTCCAAAGAAAAAAAATGTGGTCACCGTCTAACAGTTTCTCCAACATTTGCACAAAGACCAACAAAGTATTTGACACATTTCTTCGGATGCTTAGAACATACCAACATGATATGGCATCAAATACAAACTGCTTAGAAAGGAGAGAATCTACATGTCTTTTTCCTTGACATGGCCAAGCCTATTAATCAGTTCCCCATTCCCTAATGTGAACTGCTTTTGAATTTTTTTTTTAGGTGCCTCCTAGTAATAAAAAATCTGGTAAAACATTATTACAAGGACTTACAAGTTTTTCTTACAACATCAGACTACAGCTTGGCAGTCACTGGAGGTGGGCGTTATGGCAGGGTGCACCATCTCCCCATAAATCTGGTAAAACATTATTACAAGGACTTACAAGTTTGTTTTACAACATCAGACTACAACTTGGCAGTCACTGGAAGTGGGCGTTATGGCAGGGTGCACCATCTCCCCATTGCCCTTACTACAGCAATTGAGCCACTAAATGGGTAGTGGAAGGGGAACAATCATAATGTGGTCAACTTACCATCAATACAAAACTATTATGTATATAGATTTTATCAGTAAGACCTTGCTGCTAGGGAAACTCATGTGGTCTGTATTAGTATATGAAAGCTCCATTTGAAAGAATTCAAATGCCCAAGGAAAGTTGGGTCATGCCCTTCACTGAATCTTAAGATACTGTTATTTGAACAGCAGCCCTTTGTGTGGCAATTGGAAGGAATTTGACTCCATCTGAAGCCATTCAGGGTGCTAAGTCTGCTCTTCACTGTAGGGAAAAGGTTGGCCGAATTGAATATGAAAGAGTCCGGCTACTCCAAAAAGCCTATGAGTGGTACTAGGCAACATCAGTACAGAAGAGATTGTTGGTAAGGTAGGAACGTGAGAAGACAATAGGAGGCAAAGTGACATGTCATTGGTGTCTCACGGCCAAGCAGGGCCAATTGAACAAATGGGAGAGCCTGGAAAAGACTAAGCTCAGCTGGTATGAAATCTGATTGTTGGAGGGTTCTTGCCATTAGAGCCATTTGTGATCTCTTATCCACACCCCAGAACCTGAAGCAGTGATAAGGAGAAGATGCTGTCTTTCTCGATAAAACACCTACGTCACTAAGGCACATTCTAAAGCCTAGTACACATGGGTTGAATGTCGGGTGGTATCGGCCATTTCAATAGCAACTGTCCGACATTCGAACCATATGTACTGCAGCCGGTCTGACAGAAGGCGGCCACTTGGCTGGCTTCTGTCGATAGGACATGATCGAAAAAGGTCTGCCGACCAGCTCCCTCCCTAACATTGGATAGTTAGTACAGAGGCTCCTTCTGAGCTGTCAGGTTTTTTCATTCAGCCCTGCAGGGTTGAATGAAAAACAAAACTGCTAGTGTGTACTAGGCTTTACAAGATGCTTCGAGAGCCTACTTTAAGAGTTTTACACTTGGCAGCACAGCCAGGTTCTCAGAATGCTAGCACTAATCTTAGAACAGAGGCAAACCACCATAAACGCTCCTTCAAAAACCTCAGCAGGGAAGGTTCATATTACATGATTTGTACCAACAGGCCAACATCTTGAGCAAGGATCTCCAAACTATGGCCCTCCAGCTGTTGCGGAACTACACATCCCATAAAACTCTGACATTCACAGACATAACTAGGCATGATGGGAATTGTAGTTCCTGAACAACTGGTGGGCCATAGTTTGGAGACCCCTGATCTAAAGCATCAAATAGGAATTATAGGAGACAAGTATCCTACAGATTGTTTGGCATGGGAAAATGGAGATAAACTTGTATTTCCCCTAGACATTGTGGCTACAACGCCCTGGCCAGACATGGTCCTGTTGTACACACTAACCAAGCAGTTAAAATACAGTGTAGAACATAGAACTGACAGTACCATGGGAAGATGGTGTTGAAAACATTTGCAACAGAAAAAAGCTAAATATTTGGAATTGACAATTGAAGCTAGTCAGAATGCCTGAAAAATCTGTATTTTCTCTGTAGAAGTAGGATGCAGGAGTTCCTTTGCTAAATTTACAAATGGCCTTATAAAGAAGAGGGGAGGAAGGGGTTGCTCTTAGCAACTGCAACATAAAAACAGCAGTTGGATTTGGATTTGAAGGAAATACAACAACTGGGCTGCAAGATAAGATAGGATGGCATGGAACTGAGGGGGTGTACCTGGGACATCAGATATCACTGTTGATCCCTTTGGAAACATAGTGTGCTCATCAATGAAACGTCAAAGAAGGTGTCCACACCACACTAATGCCGACATCAAGAGTGTTGACTCAACATAGAGATTGAAATATTAAGTCCTATTAGCTCTACTCTACTGGAGTTTATCCTACAGGTACGATACTTCACATACAAGTTTAAAGTGGATATAAACCCGATTCATGAAATTTGAGCTGGGCACATATATCTGCAGTGTTTTCTTATCTCCATTCAAAGCCCTAAGTCCCGTGGCTTTCTCCTGCTCCATTCTTCTGTTATCAGAATGATAACTTCTGACAAGTTCTCTGACACGTGATAAAACCAGGCTGAATTTTGTGTCAGGAAGGGTGTTATAAATAGATTAGCAGAAAGCTGCAATACTTACAGGACAGTTCTGAATGTCTCTGCCTATCTGGAGGGGTGTGTGTGTTCTTCCTCCAATCAGCTGTCTCACAGTGTATGGCAAGAATCCACACCCACAGGTGAATGAGGAAGAGAGAATTCTAACACGATCTGAACTTTCTAAACAGTATATAAAGCTGAAGACAGCAGATATATAGTATCTCACAAAAGTTAGTACACCCCTCACATTTTTGTAAATATTTTCTTATATCTTTTCATGTGACAACACTGAAGAAATGGCACTTTGTAAAGTAGTGAGTGTATAGCTTGTACAACAGTGTAAATTTGCTGTCCCCTCAAAATAACTCACCACCATGCTTGACTGTATACAGTTGTCACTTGTCTTTGTACTCCTCACCTGGTTGCTGCGACACACGCTTGACACCATCTGAACCAAATAAAATTATCTTATACATCTATTTCCCAAAGACAACCTCTGGATATGACGCTGAGCACATGCACTCAACTTCTATGGTCAACCCTGGCAAGGCTTGTTCTGAGGGGAACCTGCCCTGTTAAACCGCTGTATGGTCTTGGCCACCATGCTGCAGCTCAGTTTCAGGGTCTTGGCAATCTTCTTATAGCCTAGGCCATCTTTATGTACAGCAATAATTCTTTTTTTTCAGATCCTCAGAGTTCTTTGCCATGAGGTGCCATGTTGAACTTCCAGTGACCAGTATGAGAGAGTGAGAGTGATAACACCAAATTTAACACACCTGCTCCCCATTCACACCTGAGACCTTGTAACACTAATGAGTCACCTGACAGTGGGGAGGAAAAATGGCTAATAGGGCCCAATTTGGACATTTTCACTTAGGGGTGTAGTAACTTTTGTTGCCAGCAGTTTAGACATTAATGGCTGTGTTGAGTTATTTTGAGGGGACAGCAAATTTACACTGTTATACAAGCTGTACACTCACTACTTTACATTGTAGCAAGGTGTAATTTCTTTAGTGTTGTGACATGAAAAGATATAATAACATATTTACAAAAATGTGAGGGGTGTACTCACTTTTGTGAAATACTGTACATGTAAAACTTGTAGAGGGATTTGTTTCATCTGTGTATCCTCTGAGGTTATTCACTTCACTGGGTATATGTGAGGCTTTACATCCACTTTAAGGCATGTCCCAAGCATGTTATTTAATGCCCTTTAAGTCAGGTTACCAGACCTCCTCAACACTAAATGGTATTGATTCTTACATTTTTTTTTACCCCCGTGGCCATTCCCAGCTACTAATGCTTTTTTAGAAAAGCTTGCAAAGTGACTTTTAAAAGGCCACAAATAATTACAGGATTCAGCTCCTATAGACTTATTTTTATTTTATTTATTTCAGGTACTTTTATAGCGCTGTCAATTTAAAAATATATATCGTACATTCACACCAGTCCCTGCCCTAAAGGACCTTACAATCTAAGGTCTCTAACTCACATTCAAGCATACACGTAGTAGGGCCAGTTTAGACAGGATCCGTGATTGGGATTAAAACCGACCATCCTAATGCTGCTGGGTGGAAGTGCTAACCACTTAGCTGACTTCAATGGGGTTTGGACACTATGTTTGACATTTGCAGATTTCAAACCTGGACCAGTTCACTGATCATTAGTAAACAGATAAAGAAGAACACAATGCAAAAATAAAATTAAAAATAGATAGCCCATAACATAACAAAACCAGATTTTGATACAATATTTACTTTCAATACAGAGGTTTCCTCCACTGTACTTTATCTGCCTTTTCATGTTTTTTTTTTTTTTTTCAGTCTGATGGCCAGCATCATTCAACCCACTTCATCTGAACCCAGGTTGTCCTGGACCTGCCCCAGCCTGTGATTGTACAATGAAAGGGGAAGCAGCACAGTGATGAGCTGCTGATGAACTATTTGACTGAACTTGATTGTACTGTTTCTTTCTCTCACACCCCAACTCTGCTATGCAGTGAGTGAAAGGGGCTTACACATCTTGCAGTAATTTGTATTTTTTTATATCCATAACATTCAGCTTTAAGATGCCTGATTTAGACAGCCTAGGCACTGCTTGGGTTAATAGGGTAAAATCTTACTATCTATGACTGCCACTTGGAATTATGTTAGATGAACAGCTGGTGCTAGTTCTCTAGTACCGGCCTTAATGATTGAACTGAGACACTAGCTGATGCCTTTCACCCAGCCTTAATTGTATATAGAAGAGCTATCTACATTTGGCCTGTGTATTGCATATTTATAGAGGAAACTGCTTTTCTCGCTTCGGTAAAAAAATGTATAAGCAAATATATAAGGTATAATATCCTAAATATATAGTGTAGTCATACTGGCTCATATTGTAGGACCATTATACAAAGAGCCAAGAATCACCTTTCACCTGTCTTGTTAAAACAATCCTGTCAGTCACATGTAAAAAAATCTACAGAACATTGTAGTGATGTAATGGTCAAAGGATGCACTACAATATGTAGTGGGGGAACACAGGTATCTGAAACTCCCGGAAGAGTTGAATGCTGAAGAGTTTGATGGAGGCTGCAGTGCTGCAATGGAGCAAAATTGAGACATGGGCTGCAGAAAAGTAGAGTTTATTCTTCCTATTTTACAGGGATATTTGGATTTTTTAATAAACAGAAAGGGCTACTTTAATGTAGCTCCACATGTTACAGTTTTTACAGTTTAAACATTTGTTGCTACCCCTGGGATACAATCTGGACAATGTAGAGTTTCTTTAGGGGCTGACAACAAATATTTCCAACCAACAAAAGCATAGACTTTTCAACTTAGAACGTAGAAAACTTCTATGTGACAGGGGCTAATTCCTAATCTATACAATATTGGCTAAGGAAAATAGAAGATCATGATTGGCTCTGCTGGTTTGTTCTTTTGTTCAATGTTTACTTTTCAGTACTTTTGGAGGGATGTATGATGTCATATAATGTCAGGGGGTGGCTTCTTACACTACTCATTTGATTGATGGATGGTACTTTAAATGTTCTTGCATCATTGTATACGCAGATGCCTGACGAAGTAGTTCTGTGTGGCCTGGAAATGTTGCATTCTTCCACTGTGATGTGATTACTTTGAATAAAATGTTTAGACAATATTTGAACATCTCAGTGTGCTGGAAATATGTACATTAATCTGTGATGATATGAGTTTCCAGCGGGCAGTTGCTGCAGCACCCACCTACTTCTTAGCCTTCTCCAGGAACATGTGCAATGCGGACAATTCTTATTGCTCTTGTGGTTCTGGTGATACAATGTGAAGACAACGAACATGTGTCAACGAAGTGGCCACATTCTACAGCCTCATCTACTAAAAACTTAAATTTCAGTATACACAGGACTCAAAATCCACCTACCTGACAATGGCTGTTCAGCAAAGTATTCTATGTGACATGTATCCTACAGTGATATGGAAGTCAGTGGGAGGTACCGTTAAGTGCCTTGGGAGGCCAAGGAGATTGACATTCCTGGAAGTGTCACTTTTCAAGTGGAGCATTTTTGTGTGCTAGCTGTGGTAGAAGCAAGAAAGATAAGTATTCACTTTCTTTTTTATTAGGTATGCCTTTCTGATTTTTTTTTTCTGGTAGTTACCGGGGTTGCTTCAAAGTTATTTTTTTTTGTACATAGTTGCTTCTGCTGTTGCTGCCATTGCTGACCCGACCTTTGTTTGAAAAGACTCTTTCTCTGGGTTTGTCTGCAGTAGTTGCAAATCACTGTCCAGAGCAAGCATGTAACAAATAAAACTTAGAGAACAATAAAAAATTTAGATCTCTATGCTTGTTCAAGATCAAATGTCCTGTAAATATTGACACCAAAACATCAACATAACAGCCAGGAAACTAGCATATTTTAATGGAGGTTGATATTGACAGGTCTTTTTAAAGTATGTTGCACTGGTCAGAATGTTTTATATGCGTATGTTAGTAGAGAAAGCCATACACACATACGTTCAAATTCAGTTGGATAGTGTCACGTACCTTCAGATAGAGCCTGATGAGCAGAGGAAGGCCTCTCGTACAGCCCCAGTTCAAGGACCACTGAGGTTGCAACAGCAACCGCGTGAGCGTGGTGGGGTAGGAGTGCCTGCAGTGTTCTCCGTTAGTAGATATATGGGAGAGGCAGGTAGCAGCAGTATCAACAAGTGCTGGTTGACTCGGATGCAGAGATGATGCAGATGTCAGGTGCTGCAGATGCAGGGATGAGGCAGGTGCCGGGTGCTGCGGATGCAGGGATGAGGCATGTGCCGGGTGCAGCGGATGCAGGTGTACTGCGGATGCAGAGATGAGGCAGGTGCCGGGTGCTACGAATGCAGAGATGATGCAGGCTTGTGGGGTTGAGAAGACTAGTGCAGAGTCAGAAAAGCCAGGGGCATACACAGGAAGGCAGATACAGCAAGATGTTTAGACAAAAGAATAGTTAAAGTTCAGGCAGAGGTTTGGCATCAGGAGATCAAGCAGAATAGCAGAATCAGAGTCAAGACAAGCCGTGGTCAGGTTTGGAGATAATCAGGATAGTCAGGAAAAGCCGGGTCAACAAGATCAAGGATAGGCACAGAATACAGGATACAGGGAGAAACTGCAGATCAAACAGGAAAGGCCATAGTGCAATGGTCATCCTTATATATGTCATTTGGCGCCAATGTTAAAGGGCTGCATGCACTCGCACTGCACGCGCATGTGCGGGCATGCACATATGCGTTTGCATCGTGCAAATCCTAGTGCACATGTGCTGGCCAGTATTTCCCTGACAGATAGTCTTAGCTGAAGTTAGTTTTAAAGAATATAAACAGGGATATTTATTGACTGGCATGGTCACCTGTGTCTGATATATTACCTATTATCAGCAGATTTGGTTTGAAATTATTTAACCTTAACAATAATTGGATTGTGTGAGGGCACACCTGAGGCTTCCTGTAGTATGTTTCAGAGTTTGCATTAAGAAACCAGTTTTGTCCTCAACATGACTATAACAGATTGGGGAAAGCTGCACAATTTGCTTTGCTGTAGAGAGAGGTCTGTTAGCAGCAGACTACTACATCAAAGGGCAGTAATAAGGAATACGTACACATACCGTGAATAGTGACTGTACATGTTGGGTGAAGCAGGAATGACTAAAGTGTCTAATCATTCAAATCCACCTTATGATATCCAGCTTCAAATGTAACTCCAGTTTTGTGGAGAAAAACAATTATCTCTGGGTGAGGTCTATATACATTGCAAGGATTTTAGCAAACTTTGTTGCTGATACCTACCTTTTTTTTACACCCTGAAGAATTAGCTGTTTGTCTCACCATATCCTTTTCAGATTGATTCTTGAGTTGGAGGGTCAGACTATTACATTTATGGAGAGTGTACAGAATGCCTTTAGGCTGCCATATTGAAAACAGGCGAAAATGGCAGTGGTTGCAGAGTGGAATATAAAGATAATTTGTAATATTACATGAAAAATGCAATTACATATGGGTTTTTTGTGAAGTATCTCTTCAAGAAAAGGTCTCTGGAACTGACCACTATCTGTCAGTTCTGATAAGTTCCTGAAATCGTTACATGTTCTGTAAATATAATATGCTCTCCCATATATAAGAATGCAACATAGGCTACTGCCCATTGTAAGGATAAGTAAGCCAGTAAAGTACATTTAAATTATAAAGGGGTATTGGACAAGAAAGTGCAGATTTTAGTACTTTAACCCAAGTCTTTTATATTTCTAGTGTAAAAAATCCTCAGAGTCTGATCATGGCTATGCAAACCCATTTTTTTCCTAGCATGCAACACAGTTCTACAGTGTTAAAATATTGCAGAAGCACAACTGAATTTTGGGATGCATGCAGCATACTGTTTATATAATGTATATGGTCCCTGCAGGATAACTAGTGTTTGTCTTTCAATAACTAGGAATTTATAATAGGAATAGGAAAATAAGAATTTCTTTGAACTTTAGATCAGAAGCCCGATACACTTTTATTCGTAACCGTAACGGTTCGGTTCCAGGTTCGGGTCTCCCAAATAGCATCTTTGGAGACCCTGTGAATGTGTGTCCTAGTCTGCAGTGCTGTACCCTACTCTAATACTCCACTAGTGTGTGGTAGCGTTCAAAACATTCACCAATGCAAAGACCTGGATGGTCAGGACAGGAGGAACAATAATAGCGGGAGTCACGCCTATATCCACGTCTTCTCCAGACACAACATTTTCTTTGGGGGGCTCATGGGTAGGGGTACCAGGGAGCACATATGGAAAATGCCTCTCATGCAGCCGGCTTGCTGCATTTGGATTGGGAAGTTGAGCCACAGCACCGTCTAGAAACACAAGGGCTGTGATGATCTCTTCCTCGAATTCAAGGAAGGATCCAGTTCATCCTGAAGCTTTGTATAGCACATAAGCATTTAGCAGAGCCAATTGAAATAAGTATACAGACACTTTTTTGTACCAGCGTTTGGCCTTACGGGCAACTAGGTATGGCACCAGAGGGATTTCTCCACAACACCACAGAGGGGTTTCTCCACAACACCAGTCGCCGTAGGAATTTGGACCGTCGTGTCTGCGTGAACGGAGGACAGAACGAAAACATTCCGATTATCCCTCCACATTACAGCGAGCAAGTTATTACACTTCAAGCATACTCTCTTTCCCAGCCTAAGACGGGAATCTACAAGCCGCTGGGATAAGCCCCAGCGATTAGATCGCATGGTGCCACATGCGCCAATTCCGTGATCAAACAAGTGACTAAAAAGTGGCACGCTCGTGTAATAATTGTCCACATACAAGTGCTACCCCTTTCCGAATAAGTCCCACACAATCTTACCAGCGCTCCCTATGTAATCTGGGCAGTTCTCCGGCTCTACGTGGCTATCTCTTCCCTCGTAAACCATAAAACTATATGTATAGCCTGTGACCTTGTCACAGAGCTTATACATCTTGACCCCATATCTGGCATGCTTTCTGAGAAGATACTGTTTGAAAGACAAGCGGCCAGAAAACTTAATCAGGGACTCATAAATGCAGACAACTTGATGGGGTGTAAACAAGGCTGAAAACTGTTGGTTGAAGTGGTTTACGAGGGGCCGAATTTTGTAGAGCCGATCGTATCCAGGGTCACCCCGAGAGCGACAGAGTTCATTGTCACTGAAGTGCATGAACCGCAAGATCAGCTAGCGTGCCCTGGCCCTGGAGGCAGAGAACATGGGCATATGGTGAATTGGGTCAGTGGACCAATATGACCGCAACTCACTCTTTTTAGTTATGCCCATGAGGAGGGATAGGCCCAGAAAGGTCTTAAATTCGGAAACCGTAATAGGTTTTCATTCTCTGGGTCAAATGGGGATTAGCGGCGATGAATTGACCAGCATACAAATTGCTTTGGTCCCAATAGATCTATAGAGATCTTCGGTGAAAAACAGCGAATAAAAATCAAGTGACGTAAAATCAATTCTTTCCACTTGAGTTCCGGGTTGACCAGTGAATGGGGGAAGTACGTATGCTGCAGAAGTAGTGGGCTCCCAATTAGGATTAGCAAATGCAGCAGGAAGGGCACTATGGGCTCGACTGGCCCGTCTTTGTCTTCTTGGTGGCTGCGGGACACTAGTTGTGCTAGCCGCCACACTAGCTTGAACTGCACTTATGGGACTCGCCACGTCACCATGTGTTACTGCAATACTGGTTTGACTACAACCAGGGTGTACTAGGCTGTTGGTACTAGCCAGTCTACCAGAAGGATGAGTGGCACTAGTACTGGCTCTCTGCTCCATACGAGAGCTCTGCGGTTCTTGCACCTCAATGACAGCAGAAGAACAGGGTCGGATACGCCTGACCTTGGCAGGGACCACAACTCCATCGTCAGAGCTATCTGTCAGGGTGCCGCTGTTGTCTACAGGATCGTATTCTGAGCCTGAATCTGACAGATGAGTGACTTCCTCTTCACTATCTGTCATGCTCAGAAACGTGTAGGTCTCTTCACTACTGTACCTTTGATTTGACATTTTGGTCTCTAAATTTACTGGTACAGTAGTGAGACTCACAGGAAAAAGAGCTCCTGTCTGTCAGCAACTGATTCAAACGCTACAAAAAAAACTGTTATGCCGCGTACATGCGGTCGAATTTTGCGATGGAAAATGTTCGATGGGAGCTCTCTGACGGAAATTCCGACCGTGTGTAGGCTCCATCGGACATTTTCCATCATAATTTCCGACACAAAATTTGAGATCTGGATCTCAAATTTTCCAACAACAAAATCCGTTCTCATAAATTCCGATCGTGTGTACACAATTCTGACGCACAAAGTTCCACGCATGCTCTCAATCAATTACGAGACAGAAGCGCTCGGTCTGGTAAAACTAGCGTTGCCCCTCCTTCATTTCCAGCATTTTGCAGGCTGCCATGCAGGCATAGTCCTCTAGAATATTGGGGGGGGTTCTGAGGGCCGCAGTAGCCTTCCAAAATAGGCCAAGTGCTGCCTCCTCCAGGTTACTCCTCTTCCTGGGATTTTTTAGTGGAAGGCGGAGGGGAGGGACCTGGGATTTGGGCAGGCTACTGGGCCCAGCCACCTCCTAGCTGCCACTTACCCCCGCCACCTCCTGTCTGCCACTTTCCACATCCTCCTCCTGGCTGAGACTTTCTTGTGTATGAAAAAGGGACTTCGTTTTTGGTTCATCAATCGCACACAATTTTCAGTTCATGACTGTTGCAAATTGAATGTTAATAAATAGAAAAGTCTATCATTCTAACCCTAGCATTTTTCATTCTTGTCCCAATCATTTGTGACCACTACTGTCTATTGATATGTAAAACACTTTGTAAAATCAGAAATTACTGATCAATAATAACATCTAATTAACATCATTAATGATTTGACTAGAAATATGTTGAACAATGCTATAACTGGCTCAAGCTGGGCTCCTCAACATCTTCATGGCTGGAAGGCCCAGGTTGGATGTCTGAAGCCTCAGCTGAGGTGGAAGTAAGCCTTGAAGGAAGACTGGAGAGTGCTGGCCTGGGTTCAGTCTGGGCTGCCAGAAAATGCAGTCTGACATAGTACCACAGCCTGGGTACATAAATGTAATCTGCTACAGCTCCTGATCTCTGGGAATCCTGGACCTTCTTGCACTCCCTATTATAAGTGCTCCTCATGCCACCAATTAGGGCCTTCAAATAGGGGATGTATGCCGTGGGGATCACCGGCTTCATAATTTCCAGAGATTTGATCTAGCGCTGCCTTCCTCTTTTTTGATTGTTGTAAAAGGGGTGGATTACCTGCCACAGACAGGGCAGCTCCCTGTACATATCAATGAACATGGGGATAAAGTCCTGATCATTCAATAGATAGTTACATAGTTACATAGTAGGTGAGGTTGAAAAAAGACACAAGTCCATCAAGTCCAACTTATGTGTGATTATGTGTCAGTATTACATTGTATATCCCTGTATGTTGCGGTCATTCAGGTGCTTATGTAATAGTTTCTTGAAGCTATCGATGCTCCCCGCTGAGACCACCGCCTGTGGAAGGGAATTCCACATCCTTGCCACTCTTACAGTAAAGAACCCTAAAGAACCCTCTACGTAGTTTAAGGTTAAACCTCCTTTTCTTCTAATTTTAATGAGTGGCCACGAGTCTTGCTCCATTTTCTCTGCAAGACACAACACAAGACAAACCCTAATGTCAGGCTAAACTCTCCTAATCTTTTCCCAATATAGGCCTCAATCTATAGGCCACCTAGTTAAAAGTGTACCTTCGTTCAAACGATCTGCGTTTCTGATACACCTTCCTCCTCTCACAGATCGTACGCATGTTATGCTTTATATACACTGCGCATGTGTGAAACTCCCCCCACCCCAGACGTTCTTTTTAGTCCATTCCCCGCCCCTTGTCTTTCGGCACAGTGGGAGAAAACATGGCGGAGACAGAGCAGGTGCCTAAGAGTAGCAGCAACGACGAGGAAAGCCTGGAGCCACAAATGTCCCGCTCCCGGAGGATATTGAAGGCCTCAAATATGGCCTTTATAGAGATGGTGGAGATGGTGGACATCTTCAAGAGGGCCAACTATGATGGGAAGCATGGACCGTACCCAAACCCAAATGTGAGAAAGGCCAAGATCATGCCTAAAGTTGTGAAAAGTCTGCAGAAGAATTTTAGGGTACTGCGATCCAAGGATCAACTGAGGAAACGATGGTCAGACCTCAAATTGAGGGAGCAGGATCAGTACAGAAGAATCAAGGGAGTGCTGCAAAAAAGTAAGTATTTTGTCGCGCGTTCCTATTCTTCTTATTACGTTCGTGCTGCTCCATGTGCTTTTCTTTACTGTTGTACAGTATAAAATGGCAGGTTTCAGGGTCATGGGCACAGTAATCGTTCGTAGTAAAAACATTGTTTGTTCGACTAAGGCGATGCTTTTTGCAGATGCAGGTTAACTACATTTGGTCATGCCTATTTGTCTTAAAAGAAGTTTAGTACATTGTTGTCTAAATGGGTTTGTAACTAGAATGAAATGTAAACTTGATTCAGTGTAAGGAGAGGACACTCAGCAGCTGTTTACACATCTTGACGCAGGAGCACTAGTGTGGGACACCAGAACAAACTTTTTAGGGTGCCCCACACAGGTGCTCCAGTGGGTACTAGGAGTGTCTCCATGTGTGAAACTTTACCCAAAAAGGTCCAATTCCAGCTTGAAGAAAGTGAAAAAATGTGTTCAGCTTTGAACTCTGCCAAAACAAACAATTGTACGACACTTCCAAGCAATGTTTCATATTCCTATTTCTTGCATCAAATATCTGTGTGCTAAGTATACCTTTATTTTATTCACATAGAGGAGAAAAGACTCGGGACATCTGAGGTCACAGGGACCTCCAACCTCCTAAAGAAGGGAAAATCCAAAAACAACAACCAGAGGATGTGGAGGAAGGAGAGGTTTATGAAGTGGGCCAAATAGTGACCGGTGAGTGTCTGAGAACACAGCTTCAGGTAATAGATGGATGCCTGCATATTTCTAAAACATAGTGTGTTTTTTTTTTCTTTTAGGTGATGTGGATTTTGTGGAAGAAGAATCTCATTTCCCAAGTGCAAGTGCACACGTCCTCATCGGGGAGATCATGGTGTGCAATCGGGATTTACAGAAGATCAAGGAAGACATTAATGATGTTGAAAAAAGACTCAAAAACATCATCAATGTTTTCGGCAGAATCAAAAACACACCAACATTTCTACAATTGTTTCTCTTTTTCTAACTTTTCACCAAAATTTTGAAAGCCAAATTTTGAAGATTCACACAGTGTATCAACATGTGCTATCTGCCATCACAGGATATCAAGGTACATGTTTTGGGGGTGCAACCCCTTCCTCGCAACTATGGTAGCTGAGAGGAAGGGGTTGCACCCCCGAAACACGTCCATTGATCCCCCATGATGGGAGCTAGCACATGGTGACATTAGGCATGGGATCAGGAGGGAAATCCCCATTTTGACGGTTAATTTGTGTGCATCTTCAAAATTTGGCTTTCACAGGGGTGACCCCATCTGATGAAGGCAATATCAACACAGTTTGGACATACTAATGTCTGATATTGCCTTCACTTTGTCAAAATTGAACTTTGGGAGTTCCTGAGTTGTGTATTGTTTTATGGTTTTAAACATGCCTGTTTTAACACAAAAAAAGCTATTTGTACGGTCAAAAAAAAAATTTTTCTTACTAAAATATGTTGGTTGTTTCAAAAACCTTTTTCTAAAGCACATGTGAATGTGCACAGAGTAAAAAGTTTTCTACTCAACAACGTGTGGCTTCTTTCTTTCTTTCAATGCTCAATATCATTTTTTGGACTAAGTTGGTGTTTACACTGAAATGGGTGTTATTTACTAAAGGCAAATCCACTTTGCACTACAAGTGCACTTTCAGTGCAGTTTCAAGTGCAGTTTCATGTGCACTTGGAGTGCAAAGTGGATTTTCCTTTAGTAAATAACTCCCACAGTGCTTTATAATTTGCCACAATCATGCCATTTTCTTGACTCCACAAAATTCATTCATGGTGCTGAAAATGATGAATATTTTTCTCAGTAATGCATTACATACATTAACAACAAAAACAAGGTGTGTGTAGCAGACCCACAACATAATAATATTTCGCTGAAGAAGAGATTGTCACCTCATGTATCAAATAAATTACGTTTGCACTATTAAAGAAAATGGCCAAAAAGAAAAGCCCATTGGAGAACCTAGGAGACAGCTAAAGGAAACCCATGCAGTAAATCAAAGGAAATATTCTTTCAGTTTAAGTAAAAATAGTTTTGATAAAATGTTTCTTAAACAGTTTCTGGCATATCAATGGCCCCCCTACCTGCAAACTACTTGACATACTTCTGTCTTACTTCGCGGGCGCTTTGGGGGGGCAGGGTTTCTTCTTGAAGTCCGGCCTCAGGCCCAACTAAGGCCACATAGTTCATTGAATTTCTCCTTAAAAAGTTGTGTAGAATGCAGCATGCAAGGATTATATGGTTACGTTTATATTCCGCCATGTTGATTGGCGTAAGGAATAGGCGGAACCGGCTGGCCATTATCCCGAAAGCGTTCTCCACCACTCTTCTGGCTCTGGCCAGACGGTAGTTATAAACCCTCTGGTCCGGGGTGAGGGTCCTCATGGCTTCAAAACGGTCAGCTGGTCAGAACGAACTAACAGAAAGCACTGAAAAACAGAAAGGCCGGAGCTGAAAATCAGAAACGAGCGGACAAGAACGCACTGATCATCAAATACGTAATATAAATACGAACCCTCAAGCACAAACTGAAGAGCAGTAACGATAGGAAAAGCACGAGACTGAAAAGCGTGAATCATCTCTCACCAAACTTCTACTAACACGAGATTAGCAGAAGGAGCCCAAAGGGTGGCGCACTGGCTATTGCACTTCCTCTTTCTAGTGCCGTCGTACGTTTGTACGTCACCGCTTTCTTGACGTACGTCGGAAAAAATCCCATGGATTTTGTTGTCGGTATGTACGATCATGTGTACACAGCATTAGCGTTCGCAGGGATCAGGCCAGACTCTGCGAACGCTGCAGTTATGTGTGTTGTGTTTTTGTAAGTGACAGTGATCGATTTATATTGCACTTGGGTGGGCTGGGCTGGGCAGAGGTGCTAATCGCAGGTGCTAGCAGGTATCCTGGCTGATCCCGCTAACACTGAGTTTTTAGGAACCCTAAACTGCTGGGGACGCTAGTATAGATCTGATCAGATCAGATATTGATCCGTTCAGAAACTATACTACTAAGGGAGGTGTATGGTGCCTGCGTGGGTGTTAGCGCTACTGGCACTAATCTGACGCTGCCTTGGGCGACGCAGACCCTATCTGACACTAAAACCTAGCTGATAATACCCGCCGGGCGATCACGGGGTTAAACCTTTATTAAGTAATATA
This sequence comes from Lithobates clamitans, assembly GCA_037952925.1. Classification (NCBI taxonomy): domain Eukaryota; kingdom Metazoa; phylum Chordata; class Amphibia; order Anura; family Ranidae; genus Lithobates; species Lithobates clamitans. The sequence continues at coordinate 128,609 of JBBGZY010001223.1, forward strand.
CGGCGGGTGCCCTGATGCTATAAAAAACAAACTAACTAACCAGCGCCACCCGTAACACTAATACGGTGATCACTGGTGACGGGGTGAAAAGGTTAACTAGAGGGCAATCAGGGGGTGAAAACCTTTATTAGGTAATATATGGGGGTACCTGACGCTATAAAAACCTGACGGTGAAATTAACTGGCTAACTAGCGTCACCAGTGATACAAATACGGCGATCGATTAGTGACACTGGCGACAGGGGGTGAAAGAGTTAACTGGGGGGTGAACAAGGGGTTACACCTTTATTAGGGGGGTTTAGGGGGGTAACCTAGACCTAACAGAGCGTATTACTAACTGCCCTAACACTTATTTCAGTCACAAATTACACCAATGCAGTGATCAGTGAAAGGGGTTAACAGGGGGGCGATCGGGGAGTGATCGGGGGGTGGCAAGTGTACCTGTGTGTACTGGTGTTAGTGTAGTGTTATGCAATGCACGGTTAGATGTTAACTCTCTTCTCTCTGGAATTGAGGAGAGATAATATCACTTCCTCCTGTCTGTGTTTACACTTACACAGACAGGGGAAGGTTTCCATTCGTTAGGAGCGATCACCAGGTCCAGACCATAAATCATTGGTCTGGTCATGGGGACTGATCAGTCCGGGGGGGGCGCAATCGTGGGGGGGGCACGGGGAGGGACGTAAAGGTACGCCCATCTGCCCACCCGTACCATTCTGCCTACGTTCATCAGCCTGCGGCAGTCGGCAACTGGTTAATGAATAACTTTTCTGTTTATTTATACGTTAAGCACATTTATTTGGTGACTTTACACTGGGCTCATGTCTGTTTTTGGACTTCTCTCTTAATCTATATTCCTAGGACTGCGGGTCCTGACTCAGCTTGACTGGCCATCTTGCCTAGGCAGCATGATACTCCTGTCATGCAGTTTTTTTTTTCTCTGACATCTGTCTTTAGTGCCTGGATTTGGCTTTTTCCCTTATGTCTACTTTGTATGTACTTTCCATGTTGTTTCCTCCCTCTCACACGTCACTGTGTCACCCACTGAGCAGAGTATGCCTGTGTGTGGACGGCAGGGTCACCTGAGAGGCTAGTATGTGAGGAATGTAATGGGACAGATCAAGCCTCTCCCCTCCACACAGGTGCCAGGCAGGACAGGGGCCACTAAGTGGAGGAGGTGGGTTACGTGCTGAAGAGAACGATAACCTGAGTAGTGCACAGTAGCAAGTGATACAGTCTTATCCCTGTGTCCTGCCTGTCCCTGCCCCTTGGTGAATGGGTCCTGCCCCTCTCCTCCCTTGTCACCTCCCCTTTCCTTCAAAGTCAGTTCCCACTTGTCTCTCCTCACCTCCCACTTTTCTTATTACCCCCTTAACCTGTCCTCAGTGGCGGGGGCACAGCCGTGGGTACACGCTCTCCAGCTGGGGTAAGTTCAGCTGCCAAAAATGCTACAAAGGGGCAGCAAGTTCATCAATTGACACAAGGTGAGAGTGGAGCATGGAGGGAGGAGGGGGGATGCGGAGAACATTCTACAGTCTGGACACAGGGTTGGGGGGACTTCTACACATTAAGGGGGAGTTAGACTTCCCTGGACTCCTCCTATACTGGGGACATCCCATGTGTGGAGGAGTGACAGGAGCCAGCATGGGGGAGGGGTGGGTCCTGGACATGCTGAGACTTGTCATGTGCAGGCGTCAGCGGGAACCCCTGAGTGACATGAAGGTACCCCAACACAGGCATAGTGTCAGGAGTTGCAATTGTGACCCCACCTATGCTCCAGGGGGTCATGCGTTCTCCCTGTCACATTTGGTTTTACACCTGGACAGTAGGGGTAGGGATGGTGGCATATACAGGAACAAATTCTCTCAATTTTCCTCTTGCAGCCGCTGAAAAATTTTTAAAAAAAAATATTTAAAAAATAAAGTAACAAGAATAAACAACTACTAACACAGCCTTACTGACACTGTCCACTGCTCTACTGACAAAATTTACTACCATACTGATGTCATCCACTGCTCTTCTGACTGACACCATCCACATACCGTCCACTGCCCTACTGACAGCAGCCTCTGCACTTCTGACACTGTCCACTGTTCTGGCTGACACTGTCCACTTTTAAAGTGGATGTAAACCATCACATATACCCAGTGAAGTGAACAGCCTCAGATGATACACAGGGATGAAACAAATGTCCATACATAAGTTTTACATGTACAGTGGGGACAGAAAGTATTCGGACCCTCTTAAATCTTTCACTCTTTGTTATATTGCAGCCATTTGCTAAAATCATTTAAGTTCATTTTTTTTCCTCATTAATGTACACACAGCACTCCATATTGACAGAAAAACACAGAATTGTTGACATTTTTGCAGATTTATTTTTATAAAAAGAAAAACTGAAATATCACATGGTCCTAAGTATTCAGACCCTTTGCTCAGTATTTAGTTGAAGCACCCTTTTGATCTAATACAGCCATGAGTCTTTTTGGGAAAGATGCAACACGTTTTTCACATCTGGATTTGGGGATCCTCTGCCATTCCTCCTTGCAGATCCTCTCCAGTTCTGTCAGGTTGGATGGTAAACATTGGTGGACAGCCATTTTTAGGTCTCTCCAGAGATGCTCAATTGGGTTTAAGTCAGGGCTCTGGCTAGGCCATTCAACAACAGTCACGGAGTTGTTGTGAAGCCACTCCTTTGTTATTTTAGCTGTGTGCTTAGGGTAATTGTCTTGTTGTAAGGTAAACCTTCGGCCCGGTCTGAGGTCCTGAGCACTCTGGTGAAGGTTTTCGGCCAGGATATCCCTATACTTGGCTGCATTCATCTTTCCCTCGATTGCAACCAGTCGTCCTGTCCCTGTAGCTGAAAAACACCCCCACAGCCTTATGCTGCCACCACCATGCTTCACTGTTGGGACTGTATTGGACAGGTGATGAGCAGTGCCTTGTTTCCTCCACACATACAGCTCAGAATTAAGGCCAAAAAGTTCTAGCTTGGTTTCATCAGACCAGAGAATCTTATTTCTCACCATCTTGGAGTCCTTCGGGTGTTTTTTAGCAAACTCTATGCGGGCTTTCGTGTGTCTTGCACTGAGGAGAGGCTTCCGTCAGGTCACTCTGCCATAAAGCCCTGACTGGTGGAGGGCTGCAGTGATGGTTGACTTTCTACAAGTTTCTCCCATCTCCCGCCTGCATCTCTGGAGCTCAGCCACAGTGATCTTTGGGTTCTTCTTTACCTCTCTTACCAAGTCTCTTCTCCCCCGATAGCTCAGTTTGGCCAGCTCTAGGAAGGGTTCTGGTCATCCCAAACATCTTCCATTTAAGGATTATGGAGGCCACTGTACTCTTAGGAACCTTAAGTGCAGCAGAATTTTTTTGTAACCTTGGCCAGATCTGTGCCTTGCCACAATTTTGTCTCTGAGCTCTTCAGGCAGTTTCTTTGACCTCATGATTCTCATTTGCTCTGACATGCACTGTGAGCTGTAAGGTCTTATATAGACAGGTGTGTGGCTTTCCTAATCAAGTCCAATCAGTATAATCAAACACAGCTGGACTGAAGGTGTAGAACTATCTCAAGGATGATCAGAAGAAATGGACAGCACCTGAGTTAACTATATGAGTGTCACAGCAATGGGTCTAAATACTTAGGACCATGTGATATTTCAGTTTTTTTTTTCTAAAAATCTGCAAAAATGTCAACAATTCTGTGTTTTTCTGTCAATGCTGTGTGTACATTAATGAGGAAAAAAATTAACTTAAATGATTTTAGCAAATGGCTGCTTGAATTTCATGAATCGGGTTTATATCCACTTTAAAGGTAAACTAAGTTTATATTTTTACAGTGACATTATATTTTTCTAACATTTCCTTACTAATTAGTTAGGCCATGCTAGTTAATTTCTTGGTGCATAGTGGGAGTATCTTGGCACACAGACAGATTGCACCTCATCAAAAAGTCTAAATAAAATCTTCACTCTGAGTTCACCTCTCAAGACCAGTGAGTGCCGCTTTCTCTTTTGGACAAAATTATATGCATGTATACCTTATTAGGGATATATAAAGTATCTCACAAAGTAGTACACCCCTCACATATTTGTAAATATTTTATTTTATCTTTTCATGTGACAATACTGAAGAAATTACACTTTGCTACAATGTAAAGTAGTGAATGTACAGCTTGTATAACAGTGTGAATTTGCTGTCCCCTCAAAATAACTCAACACACAGCCATTAATCCCTAAACCACTGGCAACAAAAGTGAGTAAACCCCTAAGTGAAAATGTCCAAATTGGGCCCAATTAGCCAATTTCCCTCCCCGGTGTCATGTGACTCGTTAGTGTTACAAGGTCTCAGGTGTGAATGGGGAGCAGGTTTGTTAAATTTTATGTTAACGCTCTCACTCTCTCATACTGGTCACTGGATGTTCAACATGGCACCTCATGGCAAAGAACTCTCTGTGGATCTGAAAAAAAGAATTGTTGCTTTACATAAAGATGGCCTAGGCTATAAAAGGATTGCCAAGACCCTGAAACTTAGCTGCAGCACGGTGGCCAGGACCATACAGAAGTTTAACAGGACAGGTTCCACTCAGAACAGGCCTCGCCATGGTCGACCAAAGAAGTTGAGTGCACGTGCTCAGCGTCATATCCAGAGGTTGTCTTTGGGAAATAGACATATGAGTGCTGCCAGCATTGCTGCAGAGGTTGGGGGGTCAGCCTGTCAGTGCTCAGACCATACGCCGCACACTGCATCAAATTGATCTGTATGGCTGTCATCCCTGAAGGAAGCCTCTTCTAAAGATGGTGCACAAGAAAGCCCACAAACAGTTTGCTGAACACAAGCAGAATAAGGACATGAATTACTGGAACTATATCCTGTGGTCTGATGAGACCAAGATAAACTTATTTGGTTCAGATGGTGTCAAGCGTGTGTGGCGGCAACCAGGGGAGGAGTACAAAGACAAGTGTGTTTAGCCTTCCTACAGTCAAGCATGGTGGTGGGAGTGTCATGGTCTGTGGCTGCATGAGTGCTGCTGGCACTGGGGAGCTACAGTTCATTGAGGGAACCATGAATGCCAACATGTACTGTGACATACTGAAGCAGAGCATGATCCTCTCCCTTCAGAGACTGGGCTGCAGGGCAGTTTTTCAAGATAACAACCCCAAACACATCTCCAAGACGACCACTGCCTTGCTAAAGAAGCTGAGGGGAAAGGTGATGGACTGGCCAAGCATGTTTTCAGACCTAAACCCTATTGAGCATCTGTGGGGCATCCTCAAATGGAAGGTGGATGAGAGCAAGGTCTCCAACATCCACTAGCTCTGTGATGTCGTCATGGAGGAGTGGAAGAGGACTCCTTTGGTAACCTGTGAAGCTCTGGTGAACTCCATGCACAAGAGGGGGTTAAGGCAGTGCTGGAAAATATTGGTGGCCACACAAAATATTGACACTTTGAGCCCAATTTGGACATTTTCACTTAGGGGTGTACTCACTTTTGTTGCCAGCGGTTTAGACATTAATGGCTGTGTGTTGAGTTATTTTGAGGGGACAGCAAATTTACACTGTTATACAAGCTGTACAGTCACTATTTTACATTGTAGCAAAGTGTAATTTCTTCACTGTTGTCACATGAAAAGATAAAATAAAATATTAACAAAAATGTCCTACACTCACCCCTAAATGTTGTTCCCATAAAAATGTTGATCAACCAGGTCTATAGTTATATTTGGTGAAAAATTGTCCCATAAGCTTACATCCTGGGAATCATTGTTGACATCAAATTTTGGATGCCCCAACTATGGCGTCATAGGGAATGTATGCACTGTGCAGCGCACATCATAACTTTATTATCTCCATTCCAAAAAGAGAGCTGAATGGTGGGGACAATGTAAGTCCTGCAAGTTGTCGTTTGGATTGACAATGTCTGCTATCGCGGCTGAGATTGTAAGTGATAGCTAGCTCGCCAAAACTGGATCAGTTATATAGATCACACTTGCAATGCTTAGATTGCGGAGACAGCACGCCATCATGGTGCTGTTTTTTTAAATAATTTTAAATAAAATATTCTAAAAAATATTACAGTGTACAAATAATATAAAAAGCACCTATTACTAGGGGGATAGGTATAAAAGATTAGCTTTGGAGCTCGCTGAGTATTTTCCCAAAAGTCAAAATAATATTGTAGTGTCTGTAATATGTGTGTAATGTCAGTTTTTATTTGTTGTCTTTCACTGGGTGAGTGTAACACTCCCTAAGATTCAATATTACTGGGGGAACTTGTCCTAGCCTCATCTGTGATGTGAGTGGACATGCGTAGGGTGTGATCTGGCTTTTACATCCTCTGTCATCCTGCTGATTAACTCCCTTTGGCTATCCTGGTTCTAGGCCTTATCACTGGCCGGTGGGTGTGATCCTTCGCAGCCTGGTGTGTTGTTTCTCTCACCATTCCCTGATCTCCCAGATAGCAGCTACCTGGTGGAGTCTTCTCCCTCTTGTGTTATCGTTTTTACTCGGCTGCCCCTTGTCATCCGCTCTCTCTGCCCCTGGGCTGTGCCCAGATTTGCGAGGCTTTGTGAGGACTCTTTGATTGGCGGCACTCGGCAGGGTATCGGTAGACATCGAACAGAGTAGGCAGTGCTCAGAGACACTTCAGTAAGCCTTGGGTGCAGCTGGAAGGTGTCGGTGGGGATTGGAGCAGAGACTCACTAGATAGCCTGCAGTGCTCAAGCTAGACTCGGTGAAGTCCTTGGAAATAGGACAAGCTCAGCATAGGAGCACAGGATCTTAGCATAGGAGTGCTTCTCTACTTCTTTATCTGGATAAGTGTTAATAAAAAAAAATACCCCCAGAGTCTGTGAGAAAAAGTGTCAATAAATGAATAAACACCAAATAATATATGTAAAGAAGTATATAAACTCCCGCGCTTATGGTATGAAACAGACAAAAAGAACTGCAGCCTCTACCAATTAATCCACCAAAAAAGTGAAAACAGGAGAAATTAGAGGAAGGGAGGGTAGGAGTGATGCTGTTCTGGGGTATTTTAAACCTCTACTAGCGTGGTGAAATCCTAATATAGTACCTGTGCAAATAATGCAATAAAAAGAGCAAAAATGCAGAAAATGTGCAAAATCTGATTGTTATCACATCCGTATAAGCTGTTGCTGGAATATATAAAAAACTGCTATGGTAACTGTGCAAATAAGGTAAATAAATGTGCAAATCGCCTGTGCAATAACCGCAAATTAGGACCAATGCTCTGCTGTGACAATAGTGTATGACAATGAGCACAACATATATATAATGCCCTTTAATAATCCGTGCTGGTGCACTAAATAGCCCAGATATTGTGACAATAATAAAGTGACAAGTGCTCTTCACAACTGCTTCTTAAAAGCTGCCCCATAGGAAATGCACTCACCGCAGTTATTCACCCCACAAGGAGGTATTACGCCTTCACAGTATTTGCCACTGTGTAGCACATGGGAAAACCTTTTCGTCCTGTGTCAGCTGTTTGCTTCCGTGTTTGCGGTATAAGTGATCTCCTTGCAGCTAGCCTCTTATTACTCCCACATGTAGGGCTGCATAGTGTATTACCCTAAAATCTTTGTATGTTTATTCGTATAGACAAAAGACGTACTCAGACTTGGTCTGTTAGTACAGAGCGAAAGTTTAAAAACACTAAGCTGGGACGATTTGCGTTCCACGGCCCGAAAACCGGACGTGATGCAATGACACTGTTAGCCCTGCCCTACGTGTTCCGTCACTGGGACGTCATCTGGAGCAGCGCCATCTTGCTACACCGTACGGTTTTTATAGTATGATGTGTATCCCAATTAGTGGCCATGTGACCACGGCCATTTTTGGTTAGTCCGGACTTCGGCATGGTGGCAATAATAGTAGTATGGATCAGACAACCAATGTACATATGATACTACTCCGCAACATGACGAGATATAAAATTTGAAATTTAAAAGGACTAATTACTAATTTTGTTGATCCATATCGTATATATGGGAACACCGCATATTGTCTGGTCTGGTAGTTCTTTCAACATACTGCTTGTGGCAGGGGCATTCTAAAACGTATGTGACGTGTACTTGTACATGTTATAATTCATTGATTTTGTACTCTTTCCCTGTGGTAATAGATCTAAAAGCCACCTTTTTTCGCTCAGTTTTTTTTACTTTTTCTATAAGGAAGACTTTCCACATTTAAAGAACTTGTTTGGGAGGGTCCAGTGCGTTATGAACTAATCTATTTCATAAAGCAGGAGCTCTTCTATGGATAAAAGAAGGTTTGTTTGGAAGGATGCTTTTTAAAATGTTGTCAGACTGTAAAATAGGCCAGTGCTTCTTTAGAACTTTTCTACTAATTTGCGTTGCCTATTAAATCCTGTAAGAAAGGCTGTATCATTATACCAATCATTCTTCTTATCTTTTTTATGTTCTATCATGTTGTTTCTGTCTATTGTTCTGACTTGATTTTTTAGAAGATCCAGGTTTTTTCTCTTATATCCTTATTCGACAAACCTTTCGATGAGTACATTGGCCTGGAAGTCATAGTCCTGAAGGGTACTGCAATTGCGACGGATACACATCAGTTGGCCTTTTGGTACATTTCCTACTCATTTGGGGAGGTGACAGCTGCTCGTGGGAATGTATCCGTTGCGGTCAGTTTTCTTGAAAGAAGTTTTAGTATGTGATTCGCCCCCTACATTTTAAAAATTGGAAGATCTAAATAATCAATGCTTTGTTTCTTCCATCCTCCTGTGAAAGTGATACCATAGATATTCTGATTTATTTCATCAAAGAAACCCTTCAATTCCTCTTCTGTGCCCCTCCAGATAATAATAATGTTGTCAATGTACCATCTTTATAGTTTTAGATGAGCTCTTCCGACACTATAGATTTGTTCCTCTTCCCATCTGTTAAGGAATAATTTTGGTACAGAGGGGCATATTTAGCCCCCATAGCTACTCCCTTAGTTTGAGTATAATACTCTCCTTTATTCCAGAAAAAATTGTGGCTCATGGCCATTCTTAAACCTTCCAGGATATAATTGATTTGAGCTTGTTGTAACTTGGTTTGGGTTTGCAATGCCCATTCTAAGGTTTGGGTTTGCAATGCCCATTCTACACTGCTTATACTGTCTTCCTGTAAAATGTTAGTATACAGGGAATTGACATTGATTGCCACTAGAATGTCTTCTTCTGTTATCACAGTGTTTTTCAGGTCTGAAATCAATTGTCTACAGTCCTTCAGGAAAGATTTCCCTTCTGGTACAAGTGGTTGTAGGATAGTGTCTAGATATTCTCCCAATCTAGAAAATAGAGAGTCTATACCACTTATTATGGGTCTGCCCGGTGGTTTTTCTTGATCTTTATGTATTTTAGGTACATAGTAAATAATTGAAGTCTTAGCCGCTTCTGGAACCAGATATCTCGCTTCCTTCATATTCCCCTTTCGGGTTACCTGTGAGTTTCTTATAGGTGTCCACTACATTTAGCAACTTCTTCATCTCATTCTCATAATCAGTTTTTAAAAAATAACCAGTTCTCCCGCTTTATCGGTGGGGCGGATGATCACTTCTTTCTTTTCCTCTATATCCTTTATTGTATTCCATATTTTTTCTTTTCTGAATTTTTTCACTTTTAAATTCTTGACATCTTCCTTTACCATCTTTTTGAAAACCTTAAGGCTTTTATTATTTTTGGTTTTGGGATTAAAAATAGAGTTGTCTCTTAATTGGGAGTGTTTAAACTCCGTATTAACTGGCTTTTTTTGAAAATCTTGTTGTATATGGAGAGTGAAGATTAAATATAGATAGAGAGAGAGAGAAGAGTGTTTCCCCCCCTTCTTCTCTCTTTTTTTTTCTGTTTTTTGCACTTCTTATTTCTGGTCCCTTCACAACTAAACTCTGAGATATGACTAGGAGAAAAGAGGGACAGGGAGATTTGACTATTGCGGCTCCCACGCAAGATGCCAGCGGGCCTTCTCAACAAATACAAGCAGGCAAAAGATAAGACTAAAGAAGCTACAGCGGTTAAACTTGCAAAGCTTGCTTTAACCTCAATAGATAATGAAAATGAAACCTTCCAGCAAGCTCCTAATGAGGGATTGGAATATAATTGTACTGCAACAGACGCTAATCTTCTGGATCAAGGGGTATGTGATGTAGAGGAAACATTGAGTAAGAGCGTAAGGCAGTATGCTAATAAACAGCTAAAAGGCTCACAAACGCCATCATCATTATCACCACCAGCAGTAGAACCCACATCACTAGATGTGCTTAAAGCAATACATCAATGTCAAAACTCCATTGGTACAGAGCAAAAATTCTTGTTGGTGAGATATATATGACCTCTTAGTTAAGCTTGCTCTCTCGATCTTCCCTCCTCCTGCCCACCCCTCCCCCCCCCCTTTTTTTGAACTATTCTACAGTTTTGTAACAAATACAGTACTTCTGTTATTCTAAGTTTATTCTGTTGTCGTCTGTGTACGACCCAATAATCTATTAAGATTTCATTATTGAAAAACACACTGCTTTTATTTTCTGACTGGAATGTTTTATTTCCTTATGAAAATTTCAATAAAAAATACAATTTAAAAAAAAAACTCCTTTGGTAATTTAACCGGTCGAGTGCAAGGACTTAAAGAAGAATCTATTTTTCTTCGTCAAGACGTACAGAAAATACGGGACCGTACCTCTGACTTGGAAGGCCGTGTTAGAGAGATAGAGAACATCATCCAGCCAAAACGTAGACATTAAAGAAGTATTGAAAAAATCTGATATTAATGCCCATAAACTAGAAGATCTGGCTGGTGGGCCTCCTAGAACATGCTGAAGGCTCTAAATCTATGGAATTTGCGGAAACATGGCTGTGGGAGATTATAGGGAAAGACCATCTCTCCATGACTTTTTCGGTGGAAAGGGCAGACCGAACACCTACTAAATCTTTGCCACCAGGGGCTCCCCCACGACCGTTTCTAGTGCGGTAACCAACGTGATAGAGATTTCATTCTTTGAAGAGTTAGGACACTGGAAGAAGTCTTTTTCAAATGTGTTAAGATTATGTTTTTCCCTGATTTTTACCTAGAAGTTAAAAAAACATGCACCAAATTTCAGGAGGTCAGGAAAAGACTGCAAAGACTACAATCGATATATTCAATGCTATACCCTGGTAAGCCAAGAGTGGAGGCAAATGAAGTTGTCTATTTTTTTGACACCCCACAAGCTGCCACTGAATGGCTAGATAAGCATTATAATAAATATGGATAGTAGTGCACAATAATGTTTATATATGTATAGATGCAAAGTGAAAAGGAGGGGGGAGGCCTAGTTTATCTATTTGAACAAATGGGAGTTGATTGGAAATGATTCCTTCTTACAGAGCCGGGGGAGTGAGCCCATTTAAATTTAGAGTGGGCTCTCTCATTTCTTTTTCCCGTGCGGATTGTTCAGTTGTTTTTTTTTTTCTTTTCTGTTGCTTTTTTAAAGTCCGCAAATACCAAATGGCATGGAAATGTTCATGCCCTTTGGTCTTAGTTTTGTTACATGTTGATCATTTGAAGTTTTTTCAATTTGCTTTCAGAATGAAATGGATAGGGTTAGACTATAGGTTACTTATGCTTTTTTTTTTATAATTACCAGGTTTGAAGTTAAGGTACTTTATGCATATAGTGCAGTTTATATTGATGAGGTTTATCTGGTGCTAGCCACTGAGTGGTGTTTTTTCTTATTTTTATGGAGTCTTGTACACATTTGTATTTTTTTCTTTGTTATTTTCTTTTTCTTTTTTTTTTCAGTTTTTTTTCTTCCTTATAGTAATATACTGAGTATGCACACCATATATCAAATGTGATCACAAAGAGCTTCCTTGCATGTGCAGATATTAAGAACTTTTTATCTAGTGGCAATATTTGTATGATTATTAAATTATATAGATGTTTTTTTTTTTACTATTATTATTTCTCCTATTATAAGGTTCTTTCCATTCAATATAGGATTGAGAAAGACTTTACCTGCAAAAATCGACTGCCTGTAATAAGAGAAATGGAAAATTGGGGCTTAAACCTGATATTACCATACTATGTCAGTTAAAAAGCAAGTTTTGATATCCTGAAATGTTAGAGGTCTTGGAGATCCAGTAAAGAGACAAGCTATGTTTACAACTCTGAAACAGTTCTCTCCTTCCATTATCTGTCTGCAGGAAACTCATCTAAATTTGTATACTTTAAACTATCTAAAACGTGCACAATTTAGTACGCAATATCATTCTACTTATACTACATATTCTAGAGGTGTTTCAATATTAATTGCAAATGATGTTTATTTTACCTGCAGACAGATACAAATGGACACTAGAGGTTGCTATATTTTTTTGTATTGCACTGCTGTGCAATGTTTAGAAAGCCATATATATTAGCTAATATATATATATTCCACCCCCATATTCACCAGAGGTACTTAAAGAGTTTTTCCTTTTTGTCTCTGATAAATCTGATAAATCTGATGTCCCCTGCTTATTAGTAGGGGACTTTAATAATTATCTTGACCCTTCCTTAGATAAATATGGTACAGTCAAGGATAAGGCGACTTCAGTTTGTACTCCCTTCGCTGGTTTTATTCGGGAGATAGTCCTCATGGATGTCTGGAGAATATTACACCCTCGTGATAAACCCTTCTCATGTTTTTCCAGCACCCATGGGGCCTTATCCAGAGTACACCTGGTGGTAGTTACTTCTGCTATGCTACCTGTAATATCTGAGGCGACCTATGTGGCTAGGGGGTTATCATATCAATCTCCGTTTGTTCTTAAGTTAATCTTGTATTCATCTCAGACTTGCACTTTTTGGAAAGTGAACCCTTATTGGTTTGAACTTTTTCCATCAAGATATTCTATCTGACATATCTGTCTATGGTACAAGCCTTCTGTTTCACTGCAGGTTTACTGGGACTATTTAAAAGCCTATATTACAGGCTTATTTATTTCTCAAATTTCAAAAATAAAAAATAAATCTAAGGCTTGGGAACATTCTGTTGCTGAAGATGTCCTGCAGGCTGTATGTGAATGTATACATTTTTAAAAGGCTATTATAAGGATGTGTGTTGGGGAGGTGAAAAAAAAAAGAATAAAATATTAATAAAAAAAAAAAAAAGTTATATATGTAAAAAAAAAACAGGAAACAGGAAATGAGAAAAAAGTTTGAGTGGCGTCACAGAGGACCTACCTTGCATGTGTAAAGAACAATGTGAAACCAGTAATGTGGTGTCTCTCTCATGGTGAAGGATTGAAGAGTGATTTCCCGGCCAAACCCCAGCTGATATACATGTAGCAATACTCACGGTGGAGCTGCAGGTTTAAGCGGGCCTGTCCTCTTTTCTCTACACCCTTCTTAAATTGTTCACTCCCCTTGACACAACTGTAGTGCAGTGTTGAAATAATATGAGCATTAACTTTAACCCACAATATACACTTACAATTAGGATTACCTCTCCCTGGGTACTGGTAGCTCTACCTGTAGGAGAAATGACAACACTGCACACAAACTTCAATAATGACCAAAAATAACTTCTTTGACTAAGAGGCTCTTCACAATGTAACTCTCATCCCCACCCAAAATCATCCTCATCCATTTTCACAATGTAACTCTCAGTGGCGGCCTGTCCATTAGGGGCCCCGACCCCCTACCCATACATCCGGCCCCCTAATCTACAGGCAGAGTGCCGGAAGCATGGATTCCAATGGGGGAATTTGAAGCCAGTCATTAGAGTCAGAGGCTCTAATAGGCTTCAAAATAGTGTGGGCTCGGGGAGCAGAGCGCTGCGTCCGAAGCCCACCCAGGTGTGGGACAATAGCGAATGAATATTCACTATTGTAACACTGATTCTCCTCCCAGCCAATCAGGAAGTGGGTCATGAGATCTATTTCCTGATTGGCCAAAAGGATAAGCGATCCCATTGGCTGAGGAGGGAGGAGACGCACGGCATAGGACCGAGAGACTGACCCACCAGCCGCCAAGTTCCGATCCTCAGGCCACTCCATGCAGAGTGCTGACAGCTCCTCCTGTGGCTGCGGAAGTGAGGAGCACATGCCGAACGGCCCTGTGACACCTTGGACACCTCATCGATCCACACTGACATCGATCCCACCTGCTGCCGACCTCATCTGGAATCCCTGGGCATAGAGCCTGCACAGAGCCCCCTACACAGGGTAGGAGAGCCGGGGTGGGGGGGTGGTGACTGGTCGGTGGTGGCTTGCTGGAGCAATGGGGGGTCAGGTCCATCTCCCGCCCCCCCACCGATAGAGCACCAGTCGCCACTGAACTCTATTATCCTCATCCCCACCCAGAATCATCCATCTCTCTGCACAATGTGTCCCCATCCCCGCCCTGAATCATCCATTCTTTCCTGGAGAGGGATGTGGATAATTCAGGGTGGGTATGGGGATACATTGGGATAAAAGTGTTAAAAAGTGGGTGCACTGAAGGACTCGGTGGGATGTCCAGTGGGCAGGCCCTGGGGAATGTTGGCGGTCAGGCCCAGGGGGGCCAGGCCTAAAGCGGTGTAAGGGGCCCCAAAATTTCTGATGGCTGCCCTGCTGATATACCCGAGATCCAGGGTGGGTCCCCACCTGCATTATACTACACTCTGTGGGCTGAATTGGGCAAAGACACAGATCACACATCCAGCAGGACTGCCGGACACGGATCCGCACCTGCCCGCCCTAAATCATAAGATGGATACAAAGCGTAGAGGTTTTCTATTCATGTGATGCCAAGAAAGTTCCGCTTTTATACAGCATGTACTCAGTTATGTATACGTATAATTATGTATCATCATTGTATACAGTGTATGTGTTCATGGTATATTTTTACCAATATGTCAGCCTTTGTATATGATTATGTTTATGTATTGAAAACATTATCATGCATTTCTAGAGCACGGAATTGCTTTTGATACAATAAAGGTTTTATAATATATTACGCCATACACTCATTTTTGCAGCAATAAGTCTCATTTATAGTCCCATTTTTTTCTTTGTTTCTATTTCAGAACTTCTATTTATTTATTAGGGACCACGCTAATCTTCTCTGTATCATTCTAATTTTAGTATAAGTCCTGCCGAAGTGATGACGCAGAAATTTTATTTTAAGGAAAAAAACACTGTAGCTTGTTTGGTGCAAAATAACGGGTCTGCTTTATATAGAAGTATGAGAAGTGGAGCAATGGAAAACTTTGAAGTAAATGCAGAGATGTTTCACATAGTAACCAGCTAGCCTTAGATTCTTAATCTCTTCTAAGATTGAAATAAATAAACTGTTATGGCAACAGCTTTGATTTTTGCAAAGTATGATGGGGTTCCACGATTTCTCTGGCTTGTTGGCAGTTGCATCTCTTTTATTTATACCTTTTGTCTTGGCAAAAATATGAGTTCACAGCAATGATTGTAATGATTAGCATATCATGCGTGCTGCGTGCATCATCTCCATGTTACTTTCCAATAGATCAAGACAGCTGATTGATCTATTTTAAGCCCTTTCAACACAATCTTCTTTGTTAACAAAAATGCGGTACAATAAAGTGATAGAAAATAGCATTTGACATGTTGCACACAAGAACAATTATGCAGGTAATTTTAGAGTGTGACAATAATTGTAAGGGCTTTCTACACCCTGCAATATGTTATCTAGAGCTTTGATCTTTTTTTCCATGTGAATGCTTTCAAGTCAGCTTGGAACACACAACTGATTTAGACAGTTGTACAAACACGTTTAGTAAGGAAACAAATACTGTAGTGTGTATATGATACTGGGCTGTATAAACCTGCATGCCTTGAATTTAGTATATTAAAATGTTTATATGCTAAAGTATTATTTCAGGATTTTTAATTTTATTTAATGTCATTAAAGTTGTTTGGTGTAAAAATGTTATACATTACAAACTATTGATAGTATTATAGTTCCTTCAACCTAAAGTATTTGTAAAGGCAAACATTTTATTTTAGTTTTAGTATAGTAGAGAAGGATGAGACTAGTTGGCCAAGTTTTTATTGCTGTCTGTGTCTCTGCTGGGGAGATTCACCCCTCTATTTGTCCTGATAATCATTGTCACCAGGACAGAATGTGATGGGAAAGTTTAAGTTGTCACCAAACATGGGGTGCTGGAAATGCCTTCAGCCTAGGTTCAAACTGACAGCAGGAATGAAATTGTGTGAATTCAGCTAAAGTCTCACGATTTCATTCCGGCATGTCAATCCCGACTTCAGGAATGATTTCAGAGACATCTGTGTGGGTTTATGCACAGATGTCTATTGAAATCGCACCCCAAAGTCACCAAAAGTAGTACAGAATGGCACCAATTCGGACAGTGCTATTGCCTGCAATAGCTGCCGATTTGGCATGCTATTTGACATGTCAAGTTGCATGCCAAATCGCTGCAATGTGAACCATGGCTTAATTTGAGACCTGTTCTGCTGACAACTGAGAAGGGAACTCTAAATGAGAGAGGGGAGTTTTGGGACTTTAAACGAGGCACAATAAATGTGCCTCCATCCCTGGTTCAGGTAAACAAGAAAGGAATGTGGGACTTTGAATGAGGCGATTGACTTATGGAGGTAGAGTGGTTAGTAAACATTATTTATTTGTGACAATAGTATGAAACACGTAAAAAAGTAATTTCATATATATACATACACATGCACACATGGCATGAACATAATGGATACATCGATACATATATGTCAGCTTGGCAGCACATGAAAAGTAACAAATAACTATTGATGAAATGGTATAAATACATACATGTACACATAGAAACAGCATTTGGCAATAAGGTGAATGATATACAGTAAATATTGAGCATGATTATTGTAGATATAGTACAAGATATTTCCTATTAACAGGCATTGGTACACCATATGCAACAGAGCTGCTGTAAAAACAAAGGAAGATAAACATATACATTAATAATCACATAGTACTCAATACATTTTGAATGTATGAAGGTATATATGGGCCAGTGAATAGGTAATGAGCCAGACTTGACTGAACACCCCATGGAAACTCGACGCGTTTCATGGCTATGTGCCATTCATCAGGAGTTGGGTACAGAGATAAACTGTAAATAGAAATGGGTATGTAGTATTAGGTAATATATTCTACCCCTAAGGGTTACATAAGCAGATGAGCTTAATTTTTTTTTTCTCTTCTTTTTTTTTGCCACATCAGCATTTTTTCCCCGGGAATAGATTTTTCAATTATTTAAAGTTCAAAATCTTCCCACCTTGTCATCACATCATAGTGGCAATATAAATCCATTTGAACGACAATACCGTCATATTACAAAAAGCGTTGACTCAAATAAGTTACTTGCTTCCCTCCAGAACCTTTCCCCCACCCTCCCCCCGAGACTGTACACCACCTGTTTCCCCCCACTCTTCTCCTCCAGCCTCCTCCTATCTACCTCCCCGTCGGGTTCCTCTATGTGCCTTTCAATGGTGCAACACAGCCACCCCTAATCTAAGTAGTCCACATCTTAACTGCTTTTAGGGATTCTTTGAATTTAACCCATACACTCCACTTTGTTTCATAGGCCCCCATTTTCATCCCTTCACTAAACCTTACGTTTTCTAAACTATGTATCTTGTTAATTTTCTTAAACCAGTCCCTCATCGTGGGTCTTTCTTTCTTTTGCCAATACTTAGGGATTAGGCTTTTAGCCGCATCGATAAGGTGTGGTAAGAGCGTTCTAAGGTAAGTTTTAGTGGGCATGTCACTCAGATGAAATAGGCAGGCCCAGGGGTCATTGGGTATGTCCAAATTTGTGATCTCTTTGCTATACTTTATTACTTCACTCCAAAATATTTTCATTTCCGGGCAAAACCACCAAATATGAGCCATTGACCCTAATTCTTCACAACCCCTCCAACAATACTGTGAAGTTTCATTTTGAAATTTATGTACCCGATCCAGAGTCAGATACATTCTGGCCAGACATTTAAAGTTTAGCTCTACCATTTTCCAATTGACCGACGTGGCCGAGACTCTCTTCAATACCAGTGAGACTTCTGGAGCTGTAAGCATTCTTTCTGGTTCCTTTTCCCATTTTCCAATAAAGGCCGGGGTGTCTGCACTTCCCAATTCTATTAAAACTTTGTAGATCCGAGAGAAGCCGCCCTTCCCCTTTTTGTCAGTACATAACTTCTCTAATGGGAGTAAATTATCCGACGATCTAGTAGGTTGCGGTAGAGAATCTATAAAATGCTTTAGTTGATTGTAGCGCCAAGTGTTAATGACTATCATGTTTTTCTTATCTTTGAGCTCTCTCATTTTCTCAACTGCGGTGCAATCCATATTATTTTATTCAATTTAGTGTCACTAATTTTATTTTCCATTTCTACCCAGTGTTTTTCTTTACTCTTCACCCATTCTACAACCCTGGCTAGTGCTAGGTGAGCTTAATTGCCTTACCATTTCCCTATATGTTTTACACCAGGGAGGTACCACACACAGCCCATTCACTGGATACGCACACGTAAGTTATGCACACATATTCGTTTTTGAGCCCCCTTTTTTGACACATGCAACATACCCATTTATAATATATATATATATATATATATATATATATATATATATATATATATATATATATATATATATATATATATGTATATATATATATATATATATATATATATGTATATATATGTATATATATATATATATATATATATATATATATATATATATATATATATATATATACACACACTTATTCAAACATTTATTTGTATTTATTTATTTTTTCTTCATCCCAGTCATTCATCATGTTTTTTTCACTTTTCACATTTTCTCACTTTTTTTTACATGTTTCTTCACATATTTTATACATTTTTTTCAGAACACTATGTTTGCAATCATCCCCATACATGTGGAATGTGATTATTAACGTGTATATGTAACTTCCTTTGTTTTTACAGCAGCTCTGTTGCATATGGTGTACCGATGCCTGTTAATAGGAAATATCTTGTACTATATCTACAATTAATCATGTTCAATATTTATATCATTCACCTTATTGCCAAATGCGGTTTCTATGACATGTGTACAGAAAGAAAGGGAAAAGGCAGCAAAATATAACCTAACAGGGATTTAACCTTTTTCCCATTACACCTATAACTAAAACTTAAAAAAAATGGCATTACAGACACTTTGTGGTTGATTTTCTGAGACTGGAGAGTGCAAAACCTGATGCAGCTCTTCATAGCAACCAATCAGCTTCCAGGTTTTATTGTCAAACAAGGAAAAGGAGGCGCCTCTGGGTGCAGACTTTAAAACAATTTATTGTAAAAACAGCAACAGCAAGGTTTGCACTCAAATTTGAGAGGAAGGTTTCAAGCATAAAATAGTCCCAAAGCAATCCAGGGGGTCCGTGGAGTCATCTCTCTCAGCTGGTGGATCTGTAGCCTCTGGGTTGTCCGAAGCGCTGGATGTATGCCGGCCGACAGCGAGGAAAAACACCAAAACGAGGCTTGAATGGCAAACAGCATCCAGGCGAGGGATGATGACGTCACACGCTGTGCGACGCGTTTCCTGAGCTGGCTCACCGTGAGTGACGTGACAGCTGCGCTCCTTTGTCAGATGTCAGGTTTTATTGTCAAAGCTTAATTGAACAAGCTAAAGTTAGAAGCTGATTGGTTATCATGCACAGCTGCACCAGCTTTTGCACTCTCCAGATTAAGTAAATCAACCCTTTTATGTATCTTTACTTTTATGTCTCAATGCGTAGCTTACTTCTGACACCAATAGACAATAAATAAAAAAATAAAAACCCTAACATCCTCCAGGGATAGGCAAAAAAGTTGTACAATTTGATTTAACCTGGGGAAAAAATCTTTTCTGTTCCCCGAAGGCAATTATATATTTCTCAGATGAATATTCTTCAATGTTATTTCTTACAAACATAAAAAGGCATTTAAAGTTTTTGCATTTCCAGTTTTTTTTTTAAAGCAATCTACTGAATTGGCTAGAACCAGCTCCTCTAATAATAGTTTTGTATTGTACTTTGATATTTTTAAATTACTAGATTGGGTGGTACTTCTATAAACTTCATAACAGACTGCTCCTATGATGTTCTTAATTTATACTTGATCTTTCTTTTATAATTATTGATCATGCTATAAGGTATATTTGCTCTTATAATTTTTTTCAGTGCTTTCTAAAATTAGGTCTTATTTTCCTAAATGTGTTAATTGGTAAATGCAAATACTTGCACAATATTATATAGTAGTTCAAACATTTGCTGACTGAAACATATTAAAATAATTTAATTTCACTTTTTTATAATATAGTTATACTTTGTATTGGTTATTTGCACTTTATATAAAAATATGGAAAACATGAGTTACTATTGTAGGTTAAATTAAACAAGTGAAGACAGCTGAAAATAACATAAATATTCTTGCCAGTGGGAATGTGTTAAATTACCAAATAACTATAGCCACCCTCTAGTGGAGAAACAAAATAAATGCTGATGGAGATAAACTAAACTGATAATCAGAGGAAAAATGTATTTTATTGCATACCTATTTAAATGATTATTTGCTCATTGTGTTTATTTGAGGTTATACGAATCCTCCTTCACAATCTCATAACCCTTCTATATTTAAAAATGATTAAGTAGTATTTAATCATTGACATAAAATATTTACATAGAAAATATCATCAAGTTAGATATGTTCAGTTAGTTACTTTTCTGTATTTATTTTGTTACTTAGATCCATGAAATGTACCGGCGCTACCTCGAGAAACTTATTAAAGATTTAATGCAGACTAAACTATTACTTGAAAAAATACAGGGAGAGTACTAGCAAATGACATTACTATAAAATATTAAACATTAAAACATAATTGTGTATCTTATTTTTAATTTTTTTTTATTCACTGTAACATTTATTTCATCACCTCATATTTCCATTACTAATCTGTAGCAATGATCCAAAATGAAACCATAATCTATGGAATGTTATATTTAGAATAAAGAATACTATAGAAGTTAATGTTTGGCTGTTTTTTCTATCATGCATAGTGTGATGGACTCACCCGGGACAGAGGCTTTTGGAGGGGACTGAATGCTAGCTTCTTTCCTACCAACTGGGGGAGCTACAAGCATTTAGGAAGATATTCTGTTATGTAATGAAAAAGGACATTATTAAGGAGGCCATGGTGATTAATGAGATCTGGAAAGCCCGGGTCCTTCACCCAATAGTTTATTGTCTCATTAACACACCTTTGTCTCCTAGTAAACTATTGGGGGATGTGTTTATACTTATGTGTATTGTAAGTTGAGTGAGGAGATGGCAAGTCTACCTTGAAAGGTCATATCTCTGAGTCACCAAGTCTGGGTAAATGATTAGTAGGGATGGGCCCTACGGACCCCTGTTCAGGTCGCACCAGAACTTCCGAACACTGCGAAAGTTCAGACCCGAATAACGAACCCCATTAAAGTCAATGGGACCCGAACGTCGAAAATCAAAAGTGCCCATTTTGAAGGCTTATATGCAAGTAATTAGGCATACAATGGTTATAGGGGTCCGGGTCCTGCCCTAGTAGCAGTATAGTCAGTGTTTATCTGGCGCTTCAGATGGAGTAATCCTTAGGGGTATAGTCTGTGACTGTAATAGCTGGATGGTGATGTATCCATAGACAGGGGTATTAAGGGTAAAAAGAAACGCAGCCATCTTTCAGAGTGTGTCCAGAACTCTGCAAGACATGTAAGGAAAAAACAGGGAGGGGGAGGCGCCGACCTGAGTGTAGTTTTAAAATGATGACTTTAATAGGGTAAGATTAAAAACACTTACAAGATGATAGAAGATGCATGCTCGTCAAAGTAAAGTGCAGTCCTGGCATTCCACATGGCTCTATGAGTCCCACCGCTGATCCGGATAGCTGGAAAGGATTGAGCAGCTGGCCGAAATGTATCACAGTGTTTCTCCAGGAGCAAAGGAACCAAGCAGCTCCACACAGACCAACATGGACCGTGGAACAGGAAGTGATGTCACCGGCGTCTTATTGGACCTAGGCAGGGCTGGAATCTTGTCAATCAGGGCTGCAATGATGAAAGGCTACGTGCTCGGAGCTGACTGCTCCTTCTATTGGCCTGCTGCCCTCTATAGGAGGACAGCTATATACACACAATGAGGAGCATGTGGGTGTGGCCGTGGAACTGGAACTTCCAGCAGACCAATCAGTAAACAATAAATTATAGCAAGGGGCAAGGTGAAGCAGGGGTTAACAGTCTCGGATTGACAAAAAAAAATAAAAATAAATAAATATATATATATATATATATATATATATATATATATATATAAAAGAAAAAACATTTAAAAACTGATACACATGTAAATATTTGAAGCATAACTCTCTTCTATATTCATAGAAGCCTATTGAAGAGATTAACGATGTATAAAAGGCCAAGCAATTAAAATAGAAAAAAAGGGGGGTTAGTATGCATGTGAACATGAAGAGGTGATGGAGGGGATGGAGGGGAACAGGTTGTAGTGTAAAGAATAATAATAATAATGAACAGTAAAGATACAGTTGGTGCTGTGTCCCCCCTAATTAGTATACAAGGGATGTATTTGTGTGTGTCCCCTCATGATGTGGACACCAAGTGGGGAAAGTGGCGAGCACCTAGTGATGGATCATGCAACATGCATATATGCCTGCACATACACATATACATATATACATGCACACATACATACACACACACACACACACATACATATATACATACACACACACACACACATATATATATATATATATATATATATATATATATATATATATATATATATCATATTAATGTAATATATTTACTATACCACTCCCGACCGGTAGAGCAGAGACAGACCTGTTTGTGAGGGGGAGAGACAGGGGTAAGGGGAAGGGATGAAGGAGGGGGGGAGAAACAAACCAGAAAAGGGTATTGATCTGGGACTCTCAACTTGGGACTCTCTTTCACCTTCGTAGCGGACCCCGACAAACTGGCATTCTTGGATCTAGAACTCTACCACAGTGACACACAAATAGATGCCACCAACTACGTGAAACCCACTGCAGGAAACATACACTACCAGATTATACATACACTACCAGAGTTGCCACCACCCCAGATGGAAAAACAATATCCCCAAGAGCCAGTTCCACAGGATTTGACGCAATTGTACCAGAGATGAGGATTAACCCAAAAATTTCTGGACAAGGGATACCCCCCAGCTCTCGTAGATGATGCTTTCCATCAGTATCAGGCTAAACCGACACCTAAACCCAACATGCCAGAAGGGCTCCAGCCAACAAGGTTTACCACCCAGTTCCATGACCGCTACAGACAAATGGAAAAAATCTTTATCAAGAACTGGCCCATCCTGCTGGAAGATCCTTTTCTGGGTTTCATCCTAACATCCAAACCGAAAGTTTCCTACCACAAGGCCAAAAATATCAAGAGCTGAATTGCGTCAAGTAAAATCCGCAAACCCAAGTCAGGTCCTACCACCTACACCCCCCTGATCCCATTAGTGGGCATATTTTAATGCAAGAAAAAATTATGCATGATGTGTAAATTTGTCCAGCATGGACAAAAAAGTTTCTCTACAAAAGGAAAAACTTACCCTATAAAAGAGTTTCACAATTGCTCCAGTGATCATGTAGTATACTGTCTGACCTATCCTTGTGGCCTCCTATATGTTGGCAGAACCATCCCTCCCCTCCACCAATGGTTTGGCAAGCACAGGTGGTTCATCAAACAGGGATGTGATGAGCACAGTGTGCCAAGACATTTTGTGACTGAACATCAAAAGTCCACCGAAGGCCTGAAGGTGTGGGTCATAGAGGCCATCTCCGGAGGTTTGCCTGCTGCAGAGCATTTCAAACGACTCTGCCAGCGGGAGATTTTCTGGATATATTCCCTCAATTCCCTCTCGCCAG
This sequence comes from Lithobates clamitans, assembly GCA_037952925.1. NCBI lineage: Eukaryota > Metazoa > Chordata > Amphibia > Anura > Ranidae > Lithobates > Lithobates clamitans. The sequence goes on from JBBGZY010001223.1 coordinate 152,601, forward strand.
GGAAACACAATGAGGAGTTAGATGCATACACCTTGTTATAACAGATCAATGCCCATTTCTGGTTTGTTTCTCCCCCCTCCTTCCTCCCTTCCCCTTGCCCCCCCCCCCACAAACAGGTCTGTCTCTGCTCTACTGGTCGGGAGTGGTATAGTAGGGTGAGAAGGTGGCGGTCGCTTCCCAGCAGCATATCAGGATACAGGGGGAGAAGGGAGAGGGGGTGTTCTAGTTACAGGTGTATTGTTAGAGTAATATGAGCAGGAGGGTGGAACCTCCTCTTCAACTGTATATAAGACTGGATTCTTGTTCTAATAAACAGTCAATGTTCAGCAAGCAAACAAGTATTGTCTTGTTTTGTTGGTTGTTAGCAGTGGTTGGAATATCTGATATCTATATTCAGACTGGGAGGAAGCGGTATATGACGAAAGCACTCAAGCGGAATGTGGGACGTTTTGTTACACAAAGTAACATATAGCATTTTTTTTTTTATTGTTAACTTTACCAATTAAATAGTCTGTGCTGATTTGCAAATACTGTGAACGCCCTACATATAGCATTAGTTTACAAAAAAAAGTGAAGAGGAAAAGCTATAAAACACAGTCTCAAAATTGAGGTCTTCACCTGTATTTAATAAAGTGTAGCTTATTTGCAAAGTGGGGCATGTACACCACTGGTACTCAGGCTCTGTGTTTTGGTTTTCATTGTGGAAGAAGGGCTTCTACTGGTGTTGTCTGCAGTGGTAGGCACTGGAGGGACAAGCTGGGGTAGTCTGTAACTAGAAATATTAGCTTTTTGGAGTTTTAGTAGCTGGGTTGTGAGGATAGTTGCTTCATGATAAAACACTGGCTCTCTCTGTAGGAAGAACAGTAGCTATCATTGGATGAAAATTAAAGATATGCACAAAACACTGATAGGCTCAGGCCATACATCTCACAAGTGCCTCCCATCACATCTTTTTATTCTCCCAAAACAAAAAATCATGGTAATACCAAATATAGAGATAAAGAGAGATACTGGTCTTTTGTAAATACAAGTAGTTTTCTCTCTCCCACTACATTATGAGGTGGTATCAAAAAGTTTTGAGACTAGTTTTGTAATATGCCAAAAGATGGCAACACAAGGCATCATGCACAGTCACAGGAAGCACTGAACTTCATAAGTCAGTGTGTCAAAAGACATCATCCTGTGTACATCAGGAGCTGTGCAGCTGGTGCTATCATGACCATGTGTGTTACCACATCTGCTATTTCATCATGGACAGCAAGTTAGAACAAAGAGCAAATGTGAAATTCTGCGTGAAATTGGGCAAATCTGCCGCAGAGACATTTGACATCATTCAGGAAGTTTACGGAGCTGCTGCATTGAGTCGTTTGAGGTGTTTTGAGTGACACATGCGCTTCAAGAGTGGAAGAACGACGAGAGATCAGGAAGACCTTCAACAAGCTCAACCCCCAAAAATGTTGAAACCATTCAGCAACTTGTTCATGATGATCATCAGAGAACAATCAACAACACTGCTGCCATTGTTGGTTTGTCATACGGAACAGTCCAGGCAATCCTCACGTGTGATTTGAACATGCGCCAAGTTCGTCCCCGCCGCACACTGATGGAGTTCCTGGCAGACTTTGATGCAGTGTTCCTTCTGCTCCTGGGTCAGCAGCCTGGGGCACCTCAAACTTAAAACACAGTTACATAGTTACATAATAGGTGAGGTTGAAAAAAGACACAAGTCCATCAAGTCCAACCTTTGTGTGTGATTAGGTGTCAGTATTACATTGTATATCCCTGTATGTTGTGGTCATTCAGGTGCTTATCTAATAGTTTTTTTAAACTATCCATGCTCCCTGCTGAAACCACCACCTGTGGAAGGGAATTCCACATCCTTGCCGATCTTACAGTAAAGAACCCTCTACACAGTTTAAGGCTGAATCTAATTTTAATGAGTGGCAACGTGTCTTATTAAACTCCCTTCCACAGAAAAGTTTCATCCCTATTGTGGGGTCACCAGTGTGGTATTTGTAAATTGAAATCATATCCGCTCTCAAGTGTCTCTTCTCCAGAGAGAATAAGTTCAGTGCTTGCAACCTTTCTTCATAACGAATATTCTCCAGTCCCTTTATTAGCTTTGTTGCCCTTCTCTGTACTTGCTCCATTTCCAGTACATCCTTCTTGAGGACTGGTGCCCAGAACTGGACAGCATACTCCAGGTGAGGCCGGACCAGAGTCTTGCAGAGTGGGAGAATTATCGCTTTATCTCTTAAGTTAATCCCCTTTTTAATGCATGACAATATTCTGTTTGCTTTGTTAGCAGCAGCTTGGCATTGCATGCCATTGAGCCTGTCATCTACTAGGACCCCCAGGTCCTTTTCCATTGCCTACTTTAACAGATCTCAGATATCAGTGACCCAGTATTCAAATTGTAATTTTAGTGCCTGCATTTACTGTACATTCAAGAGCTCTAGCAGACTAAGGACCCTTTTACACAAGCTGTCCGATCTGGTCCGCCTGTCAGTTTTTCAGGGGGACCTGATCGGATTTTGCACCGTCCGCTGACATCCGCTGCTATCCAATCCTGTCCAGACAGATGGTGGTCCATATCAGATATGATTGGATTAAAACAGATGGGTTTTCCGTTTTTATCTGATTTCTCCATAGAGGAGAGCGGGACTGGGTCCGTCTGTGCTCTGCACAGTGAGCGGAGACGAATCTGTCATCTGCCTGCTCAGCTGGGATCAGAGGAGCGATCCCCCACTAAGCATGCGGAGTCCGTAAGGGCCCTTTCACACTTGTGTGACTTTTCCTGCGACTAAGGACATTAGAGTCGCGTGACAAGTCATACCCCATGATTCCTAATGATAACCATTCATATCTGTGAGACTTCAAGTCCCACCGACTTCAAAGTAGTCACTGTACTGGTCTGACTTTGATGTGAGTTGAGGTCCATAGACCTCAAGTTTACACATGCATTCCGTAAAATCGCATAAAAAATGGCACGACTTTCAAGTCGCAGCAGTGTAAGGCTCCATTCACACCTTGGCGATTCGTTTTGCAGGCGGAATCGCCGTGATTCTGCTTGCGATTCGGAAATGCCACAAATCACAGGACGCCCTTGTGATCTCCTCTATTTTGAATGGCATCAAATGACGGCGCGATTTTGCCATGATTGCATCGGGCGAATCGCAGTAAAATCGTGGTTAGGCCTGGTTCACACCTATGCATTTTTTTTGTACGTTTTCAGTTTTGCAGAAACACACTACAGTCTATTTAATATATAAACAGGGCCTAAGGATAAATCCAAGGAAAAAAACAAGCTCACCTACCGACCAGCCCACTGACAAACAAATCAACCTGTCTAACAGTATACGTTAAAAACAGGGGTTTAGTCTGGGCGCATTTGCAAATGCATGCGTAAGCTACAGAGCCTTGCCAAGGCACCCTGATATCTGTAGTACCTATCACTAATTAATGAGTGACCCCACAGTGGAGCCACATGCATTCTGATGGATAGGTGGAGGGCAGATGGTCTGAAGGGGAGCCCCACTGCTTCTTAAAAGGTACAGGAGCACACTGCCTGACCAATACACAGTGATACAAAAAATGTGACCACTGCCCCACCTATAGCTGGCCATTGCAGTAAGCAGCATTGGAGGGCACGTAAGCTATAAACACAGTCTATTTAACATGATTTCCTGTTAAATAGACTGTGGGACTTTTTTCTGGTTCTTGGTTCCATAGACTTCAATGGATCAAAAGCGTGTATTGAAAAACGCAAAATGCACCTGCAATATGCAAGCTGCAACCTGCATAGGTGTAAATCAGGCCTAAATACCCTATTTCCCCCGAAAATAAGACCTAGCATGAGTGTCAGTGATGGCTGCAATATAAGCCTTACCCCCCAAATAAGCCCTACCCTGTTTCCCCGAAAATAAACCCTACCCTGAAAAAAAGACCTACAAGGACTTTAACTAGGGATAATTTGGGGGGTAGAGCTTATATTGCAGCCATCACCGACAATCACGCTAGGTCTTATTTTCGGGGAAACAGGGTATGAGCAAGCAGAATCGAGGAAATCCCCATGCCCAAAAGAAGTACAAAACGGAACGCCAAGATGTAGATGGAGCCTGAAAGGCTCTCGTGTGAAAGGGGCCTAAGGCTTCATTCACACCTTGGCATTATGTTTTGCAGTGATTCTGCCCGCAATTTTGGAAATTCCGCAAATTGTGGGATACCCTTGTGATCCCCGCTATTTTGAATGGCACCAAACCGTGGCGCAATTTTGCTACAATTGTTGCTCAATGAATCGTGGCAAAATCGTGGTAAAAATGCGCAAACAGAATCGCTGGACGCCCGACGCCCAAAATAAGTTCTTGTACTTGTTTTGGGCGCCGGGCGTCCCATGATTCTGCGCGTTTTTACTGAGATTTTGCCACGATTCATTTGACGACAATCGCGGCAACGATTTGGTGCCATTCAAAATAGTGGGGATCGTTTGGTACATTCTGTGGAAAGAAGAATGCACTGGTAAGCTCAGCAACATAAAAAGACCTGGATATCCACGGAAGACAGCAGTGGTGGATGATCGCAGGATCCTCTCTATGGTAAAGAAAAACTCATTCACAACATGCAGACAAGTGAAGGACACTCTCCAGGAGGTGGACGTATCATTGTCAAAGTCTACAATTAAGAGTGAAGACTTCACTAGAGCAAATACAGAGGGTTCACCACAAGGTGCAAACCATTCATAAGTCTGAAGAATAGAAAAGCCAGATTAGACTTTGCCAAAAACATCTAAAAAAGCCATATCAGTTCTGAAAACGCATTCTTTGGACCAATGAAACTAAGATTAAACTGTACCAGAATGACGGGAAGAAAAAAGTGTGGAGAAGGCTTGGCACAGCTCATGATCCAAAGCATACAACGTCATCTGTAAAACATGGTGGAGGCAGTGTGATGGCATGCATGGCTTCCAGTGGCACTGGGTCATTAGTGTTTATTGATGATGTGACAGAAGACAGAAGCAGCCAGATTACTTCTGCAGTGTTTAGAGATATACTGTCAGCCCAGATTCAGACAAATGCAGCAAAGTTATTTGGATGGCGCTTCGCAGTACAGATGGGCAATGATGCAAAACACAGTGCAAAAGCAACTCAGGAGCTTTTGAAGGAAAAGAAGTGGAATATTCTGCAATGGCCGAGTCAATCACCTGATCTCACCCAATTGAGCATACATTTCACTTGCTGAAGACAAGACTATAGGCAGAAAGACACACAAACAAACAACGACTGAAGACAGCTGCAGTTAGAGCCTGGCAAAGCATCAGAAAGGAGGAAACACAGTCTTTGATAATGTCTATGGGTTCCAGACTTCAGGCAGTCATTGCCAGTAAAGGATTCTCAACAAAATGTTAAAAATTAACATTTTATTTATGATTATATTCATTTGTCCAATTACATTTGAGCCCCTGAAAATGGGAGGACTGTGTATAAATATGGTTGCAGTTCCTAAAATTTGTACTTGATATTTATGTTCAACCCCTTGAATTACAGCTGAAAGTCTGCACTTCAAATTAATTTGGATTGTTTAGTTTTAATTTTAATCTGGTGGCATACAGATCCAACAGTATGGCAATTGTGCCTGTGTCCAAATATATATGGAACTAACTGTGTGTATGTGTGTGTGTATATATATATATATATATATATATATATATATATATATATATATATATATATATATACATATATTGGATTGCATGAGTTAAAAGTAAGTTTGCACAGCAAAGAAGAAGCAGAAATGAACGAGGATAAACTTTTTTCAGTTCATGTAAGATAATTTTGTTAAAGCCAGACAGATGACTTATGGGGAAGAAATGTTTAGATGAACACACATTTGAATGTAAAGTAGAGAAATAATGAGTGCAGTTTACACCTGTTATACAAAACAACAGAGTGTCATGCCATATTAGAGAATTCTGATCTTTAATCACAGCTATTCAGTATGAAATTGTCTATTCAACACTTTAGACGTATTTCTGCTATCTTACATTATGAAGAAATCTCTCCCATAGTGTGAGTTAGCAAAACAGGTTTTAAACCCAGCTTCTGAGAATGTTCTTGAATATGTGATGCATATTCATGTTTATACTTTGTATAATGTATTCTAAATAGAGAGTTAAAATCTAATGAGACTCAATTATTTTGGTACTATTTATTGAAAGACTTTCATGAAAATGTAAGTGAAAACTATTTTTACCTGGCCTAAAAGAATGGCCTCTATGTTTGTGATAAAAAAAAAAAAGAAAATAATTAAATTGCTTAAATAAAAAAGGCTCAAAACATGTTTAGGGAGGATTTTCTTGATTATGTCTAAATAGTGAGATGATATGGTAAAAACCTTAATTAGATTTATTTGTTATTTGTTGCTGGATACTTAAGATTTCTGATTTTGTAGGAATATCATAATGGAAGCAGTGTTTGCATTAGGGTCCTTTTACACTGCTCTTTAACACAAGCGGGGTAAAAGTGTATATGTATTTTTACTACGATTTTGTTGTGTTTCAGATGCATTTCCTGTGTCTTTCTGGTGTGTTTTGGGGTTGCCTGCAATTGTGAAAAATGTACATATGACTCAAAATAGCACCAAAAATGCAAATCGTGGTCCGTTTTTACCACGCTGTCCATTCATTTAAATGAGAAGCTGCGTTTTTGGTGCGGTTTTTAAAACTGCACTAAAGATGCAGCATGCAGAACTTTTCAAAACACTATGCACCTATAAGACAGGATAGAATTTAAAGGGGAACATTTTTCTTGCTTTTCTTGCAAGGTAAAAACTCTGGAAAAATGTATCAGTGTGAAAGGGCCCTTAGACCTGGTTCACATCTATGCAATTTTGATCTGTTTCTGCAGTGCTTTTTGCAGTGCGGTTTCCATTTTTGCACCCTATTTTTATGCATTTTGCATTCTTTATGCTTTAGTTTTTTAGCCAATTTGTTGTTGGGCAGATGAAAAAAATGCAAAACGCAAATTGTGGTAAAATCGCGATAAAATTGCGGCAAAAAACGCAATACATGCTTTTCTGCAGCTTCTCCATTAAAGTCAATTGAATCAAAAACGCACCGTTTGTGTTAAAAAAATCCCTGACCCTTTCCAAAATTGCAGCAGCTGAAAAAAGTGTAGATGTGAATGTGTCCTATAGAAAAACATGTTAAATGAACTGTAGTGCGTTTCTGCAAAAAGCACTAAAAATAGCATAGGTGTGAACCAGGCCTAACTGATACCAAATACTTAATGACAGAGTATATTTGAGTTACAAATATGAGGTGGATAATCTTAACCTGTTATTGTAGGACACCAAAGAACATTGCCTTATATGTTTACTTCCTAGTTTATGCTGCTGGCATACACATATATGTAATATAAACATAGTGGAAGTGATTCATTATTAATCTTTGCAAAAAAGTTTTTGTAAATGCTCTTTTTTTCAAATAGCAAACAGGTTTATACTTGCCTGCCCTGTGCAGTGAATTTTTTTCTTTTTTTTTCCATAAAGATTTTATTGAAAATAATAGAATTAAGCAAATACATACAATACAAATGAAGTAATACAGACACAGTGAGCAAAATGTGACATACACATCAAGATGGGTCACAAAAAGGGTTTCTGAAGAGGAACAATGTAGATATGGATGAACAAAAGACATTTGAGGGACTTACATGTCGAAAATAACATTTCAATACAACGAGCATCCACATGAGCTATGTAATAAAGGTTGAACATACAAACAGAAACATCAGAAGCATTCTTGTAAATTGTCCCTGAATAGAGAATTCAAATTTTTTTTCCAAACGATTTTTATTATTGCAGAAGGTCATAGTTTAGTACAAATGTATAATGCCGCGTACACACGGTCGGACTTTTCAGCTACAAAAGTCGGACAGCCTGTCCGACATACTTCCGGCGTACCTTCGGCGGACTTGCGGCAGACTTTCTTACGAACGGACTTGCCCACCCACGACCACACAAAAGTACGACAGCTTAGTACGCGGTGACGTACACCAAGTCCGACGAGACTATAAAACGGAAGTTCAATAGCCCGTACGACACCCTTTGGGCTCCTTCTGCTAATCTCGTGTTTATCTCGTGTTAGTAGAAGTTTGGTGAGAGACGATTCGCGCTTGTGAGACTCGTATTTTTCAGTTCGTTTTAACTGTTGTTCAGTCTGTGCTTGTGAGGTTTGTATCTGCTTTTCAGTGCGTTTGGTCAGTTGGCATTGAGAAATCTTTGTTTTATTGGCCGCTCGTTCCTGATTTTCAGGTCGTTCTTCACAGGCCTTGCTGTTCTTCAGTGCGTTCTGTTTAGTGCGTTCTGACCAGCCGACCGTTTTGAAACCATGTTACCTGTACGTACTCGTCGTCGAGCTCGTGCATTGTATGTGTTTGGTGCTGTAGTTTATTCTTCAGCCCAAGACCAGTCCATTAACAGGGCGAGGAGGAGTTCATGGACCAAGAATTGGTTGCTCCAGCGTGACCAGTTCTGTCACATGCCATTGCTCTGTGAGATCCGTGAGAATAATCCTGAGGATTTCAGGAACTTTCTCCGGATGACGGACCCTGTTTTTGACCATTTGGTGGCTTTGCTGACCCCCTATATCAGCAGGCAGGATACCTGCATGAGGCAAGCCATCACTCCGGAGCAGAGGCTGGTCGCTACCTTGCGGTATTTGGCCACAGGGAGAAGCCTGCAGGACCTTAAGTTCTCGACAGGCATCTCCCCCCAGGCTCTGGGGATCATTATCCCAGAGACCTGTTCTGCCATCATCCAGGTCCTGCAGAAGGACTATATTAAGGTAAGATATTTTGCTTTTATTAGCATCACATGTTCTTTTATGTAATCTTTGATAATGTAATGTATTTCTTGCTTCAAACACTACTTACCATCATTGCAATATAGTGTGAATGTCCCCTTTTTATCCTCACACATGCTGGATTTTTTTCCTGTTATTTTTTGTCATGCATGTATATTTTCCTTCAATAACCTCCCCAGCATGCAGTGATGGGAACATATCTACCTAGTCTACTCATTTTGAATGTATTTTGTTTGAGTGTATTTAGTGTGCTTATAATTAGCAATTAGCTAGATTTCCCAACCCCCCCCACCTAAACTCACTCCAAATAGTGTGCTGCTAATTAGCAATTAGCTAGATTTCCCAACCCCCCCCCCACCTAAACTCACTCCAAATAGTGTGCTGCTAATTAGCAATTAGCTAGATTTCCCAACCCCCCCCCACCTAAACTCACTCCAAATAGTGTGCTGCTAATTAGCAATTAGCTAGATTTCCCAACCCCCCCCCCCACCTAAACTCACTCCAAATAGTGTGCTGCTAATTAGCAATTAGCTAGATTTCCCAACCCCCCCCACCTAAACTCACTCCAAATAGTGTGCTGCTAATTAGCAATTAGCTAGATTTCCCACCCCCCCCCCCACCTAAACTCACTCCAAATAGTGTGCTGCTAATTAGCAATTAGCTAGATTTCCCACCCCCCCCACCTAAACTCACTCCAAATAGTGTGCTGCTAATTAGCAATTAGCTAGATTTCCCAACCCCCTAAAATGTAATCAATGTTCCATCAGAGGGGGTGAGCAATCTGATAAGTGTGCCTTTCCATATTAGTTTTTCCTGAAGAATTAAATTATTTAATGTTATACTGATGCTGGGGAATAATGTTTTGAATTGTCTAATTTTATTGCAATGTTAGCTTCCAAATTAATTGATTTTGGTTTTCTTGTTTGATTCCCCAGTTTCCTTCAACGCCACAGGAATGGCAGACTGTGGCATCCCATTTTGCCAGCCGTTGGGACTTTCCCAATTGTGGAGGGGCTATAGATGGGAAACATGTCCACATTGTGCCACCACCCCATTCGGGGTCATACTATTTCAATTATAAAGGGTTCCACAGTATTGTTTTAATGGCGGTGGTGTCTGCACACTATGAATTTTTATATGTGGACGTGGGGAAGAATGGCCGGATGTCGGATGGAGGAGTATTTGCCCAGACGGAGTTCTGCCAGCGTCTCCAGAGTGGTGGCCTGGGATTGCCACCTGATGCGGATAATGTGGAAGGACTCCCCTTTGTCTTCATTGCCGATGAAGCCTTCGCTCTGAGCAAGCACCTCATGAGGCCATTCCCCCAAAGAACCCTCACCCCGGAGAGGAGGGTTTTTAATTTCCGGCTGGCCAGAGCTAGAAGAGTGGTTGAGAATGCGTTTGGAATTCTGGCCAGCCGGTTCCGCCTGTTTCAAACAGCCATTAATTTGGCGGAATACAAACTTAATTTTATCATTTTATCGTGCTGCATTCTGCACAACTTTTTAAACAAACATTCTCAGAATTATATAGGCACAGTTGGGCCTGAGGCCGGACTTATAGATGACAACCTTACGGGCCTGGATAATGTCCGTACTGGCTTGGCCCCCCAAAGTGCCCGTCAAGTTAGACAGCAATATGTTAATTATTTTATGGGTAGGGGGGCCATTGCAATGGGCCATGATATTTAATTTTTTAAAATAAAAAAAATATGGATGAAATCTTGAATTATATTTATTGCTTGCCTTTCTTTTGGGCTTTCTCCTAGGTTATGGTCGAGCAGTTGTAGTGCCAACTGTATTTTCATTTTAAATGTCTAAATAAAAACTCCATTGCCACTGTAAACAACTTTTTGACAATTATAACCAAACTGATACTGAGCATTGAAATAACAAACCACACATTTATTTAATTCCTATAAGGAGATGTTTTTATTAATGGTTGTTATGCATTCAGTTCTGCATTTAGTATAAAATGTTCATAGACAAAAATATAATGATATCTTAATAATTTCGAAAAATATAATTATATTTAAATATTTAGACATAATCCACAAAAAAATATTTTTGGCTTTTTGATTTTCGCAAACAGGCTTTTTTTTTTAAATCAAGTTTTTTTACTTTTTGGCGTTTTTTAAAATCAAGTTTTTTATGTTTTTTTTTTAATTTTTTTTTGCAAATAAAGTTTTTTTATTTTGTTTTGAAAATCAATTTTTGTTTTTTTTTTGGTTTTAAAATCTTTTTTTTTTTTTGTGTTTTAAAATCTTTTTTTTTTTGTGTGTTTTAAAATCTTTTTTTTTTTTTTTTTTGGTGTTTTAAAATCAATTTTTTATTTTTTTTTGGTTTTAAAATCAATTTTTTTATTTTTTTTGGTTTTTAAAATCAATTTTTTTTTTTTTTTTGGTTTTTAAAATCAATTTTTTTATTTCTTTTTTGTTTTAAAATCAATTTTTTTATTTTTTTTTGGTTTGAAAATCAAATTTTTTTTTGGGGGGGTTTTAATATCAATTTTTTTTTTTTTTTATTAAAAATATTATTTTTTTTTTTGGTTGTTGTTTTTTTGAAAATCAAGTTTTATTTTTTTGTGGATTTGGAATGTATTTTCAAGAAACAGCCCTCCTTTTTAAAATTAGGTTAAACAGCCATTTATGTTCAGCCAAAAAAATAAAGAGAAGGCCCAGAATGGGGTCAGCAAAACAGGAAATGAAGGACATGATCGATGTTTTGGGGTTTCAAAAAGGGCATTTAGATTCGACCCAAAACATCAATCATGTCCTTCATTTCCTGCTGCATACGATCCAGCCGATTCCGCATTTCATCCATGTCCTTATTCCAGGCCATTATTTGACCAATTAGCCGTTGGGCACTTTCAGAAGTGAAATAGTCACTTTGTGTACCTAAAGTGGAATGAAACCAAAAAATGTATTTAGAAATATGCACACATACATAGTTTACCTTACCATAATAAAGCTGTTGTCTCAGACACTGACCTGGTGGGGTGCCCATGTAGCCTAATTCCTCCACATCCTCGGGGGTGGCACTGTTGCTTGAATCAAGCACAACCAGATCCCCTAAAATAGAGTAGAAAAATTACATTAAACAAAAGGCAGCCATGCATAGATTACCGTAAGCTGGTGTGTCAGACACTCACCTGGTGGGGTGCCCATGTCGCCCACCTCTCCTTCCTCCACATCCTCAGTGGGGCTTGGGCTGATTTCCCAATCATGTTTGGCTTGGGGTGGACTGTCTTCTTGTTGGCTGAGTGATTTTTCCCCTAGGTGAAACCAAAAATTATTAATCTACTTAGCACACAGATATTTTAGTACATAGTCATTTTCTAACATTTGTAGTGAAGTGGTTTGTGTAGAGTTCCTATTTTACCTCCATATTTAAAATTATAAAGACATATCGGATAGATAGATATCTAGATATCAATATCTCAAAATATAGTTAATAATCTTTTGATCTCTCTCTCTCTCTCTCTCTCTCTCTCTCTCTCTATATCTGGAACAAAATCTATAAATATCTAACTAAATGTAATTAAAAAAAGATAACTTAAAATATTCCAAAAGAATGTTTTACATTTCTATATCTATCTATCTATATATCTATATCTATATTTTTTTTTATATATATATATATATTTATATATATATATATATATATATATATATATATATATATTTTTATATATATATATATATATATATATATATATATATATATATATATATATATATATATATATATATATATATATATATATATATATATATATATATATATTTTTACATAGATCTATCTATAGATATGTAACGAGGTTTTGTAAAAGATCGTTTGAAACGATGAACAAAAAAATCGTATAGGAAGGAAAAGCACATGGAGCAGTATACAAGGTAATAAACACAAGAGAAAAACACGACAAGTACTTACTTTTTTTAAGCACTTTCCGGATCCGTCTATATTGATCCGGCTCCCTGAGTTTCAGGTCAGACCATCTTTTGCGAAGTTGATCTCGGGAGCGCTGTACCCCAAAAGAAGCCTGAAAAGTGTCCACGACCTTCGCCATTATTTTGGCCTTGCGCAAATTTGGCCGTGCGTACGGCCCATACTTCCCATCATAGTCGTCTTTGTGAAGAATGGCCACCATCTCCACCATTTCTTTAAAACTCATATTGGAGGCCTTAAATCTAGGCCTCACAGATTTTGTGGACGTTCCAGCCTCCGGGCTTTTTCCACTACCTGAGGACATGTCAGGTGTCTCCGCCATTATTTACCCCACTACGCGCCGTAACTAAAAATGGGCGGAGAACATGAGTTAAAATCGAACGTCAGGGGCGGGCGACGCAGGCAGAGTTTCACACATGCGTAGTGTATAAAGAGGGGCCTTGCGCACGTGTCGTACGTACGTTCTGTGCGTCGAATTAGGGGGCGGAGAACATGAGTTAATTTCGAACGTCAGGGGCGGGCGACGCAGGCGGAGTTTCACACATGCGTAGTGTATAAAGAGGGGCCTTGCGCACGTGTCGTATGTACGTTTTGTGCGTAGGTGATAGTGGACCAGGACGTTACAAAACGAAGGTAATTTTTTTTTTTTTTTGTTTTCTTTGTTTTTTTTTGGGGGGTTTTATGGTCATGACTTTGTAGCAAGCGGCCTATATGGCTTGATAGATTGATGAGGCCTACATAGGGAGAAGATGATGAGGGGTTAGCAGAAACCTATAATAAGTGTTTTTGGTCTTGTGACTTTCTCTTTTCCAGATATAATGAATCCCCTATTTAAGGATCCAGAGTTCCTTACAGCTTTTATTTCAAAATATCGAGAGATGAGGAATTTGTGGGAGGTGAAACACCCTCAGTATTATGCCAAGCATGTGAGGAAGTCAACGCTGGAGAGACTTCTGTCCTTTGTCCAGGCGACCATCCTGGGAGCAACAATGGAGACAGTGCTCAAGAAAATTGGGGTCTTGAGGAACATGTATAAGAGGGAGCATAGGAAGATCCAGGAATCAAGGAGATCAGGAGCATCAGCAGATAATGTTTATGTACCCAGGCTGTGGTACTACAATCAACTCCGTTTTCTTGATCAGAATGAAGCCAGGGCATCACTTTCAACCCTTCCCTCCACCCTTCCCTCCACCCTTCCCTCCACCCCAGCAGAGGCTGATGAGGAGCAAGCTGGGTCTTCCATCCTGGATGAACCGGATATGACCATCTGGAGTCAGGTAAATTATTTTAACAAATATTTACTGTACTAATATTAATGATGTTAACTGGATGTTATAATTGTCTAAAATAATTTTGCACTCAAAATTGTCTATACATATCAAATGACAGTAGTGGCTAAATATGTTTGGCACCTGCTTGAAATAATTAGGGTGTCTGATTAGACTCTTTTATTAAAGAGATGTATTCACATTGAATTTGCTAGTCATGAGAAGCAAACTGTGTGTCATTGATGAACCCAAAAAAAGAAACTAAAACTATTGTCCTTTTTTTATACACAGGATGAGTCCATCCAGGAGGAATGTGGGGAAAGTGGCAGGCAGGAGGAGACCGGGCCCATGGACAGCCTGGAGGAGGCCGGATTCACCATCATCCTGGAGGAGGCTGGGCCCAGTGTCAGGCAGGAGGTGGCTGCTCCCAGTGAGGTGGCTGGGCCAAGTGAGGTGGCTGGGCCAAGTGAGGTGGCTGGGCCCAGTAGGAGCCTGACCCAATCCCAAGTGCCTCCCCTCCACCTTCCCAAAAAAAGGGCCAGGAAGGGGATGGTCACACAGGACGCATCCCTGCGCCTCATGCAAGAGGCCACCCGTTTTTTAACGAGCCCCCCAGAAGCGGAAGAATCCTATGGCTGCTACTTAGCCAGCAGGCTTCTTCAGATGGATTGGGAGCAGCGCCTCATTTGTGAGCGACTATTTGGGGAAACAATCCATAAGGGGCTGCAGGGCACGCTAACACAAAACACCCAACTACATGAGGCAGCACCCCCTCCTCCTCCTCCTCCTCCTCCTCCTGCCACAACTGAAACACCAGAGCCACAGCCTCAAAAGAAGGCTACAGGGAAGGCTGCAGGGAAGGCTGCAGGGCAGCGTGGAGGAAAGGCTGCAGGGAAGAGAAGAAAGTGATGACCTGGGTTCAGTCTGGTCTGACAGAAGACGCAGGCTGTTGTAGGACCACAGTCTGGGGACATCTAGATCATCTGCTGGTGCTGTTGATCTCTGGGATTCTTGGACCAGATTGTGCTCCCTCTTATATGGACTCCGCAAGATCCCAATTTTCTTGTACAACGACTTTTTCCAGCATTGACTTCCTCTTTATTTTATTTTGACCATGAATAAATGGATCTTTTTTGAGTTTAGCAAAAGACTTTATGTGTTTTCTTTGAAATCATTGATTTTACACACAATGTTAAATTAACAAGGGACAACAATCTCATTGAGTTTGAAAAAAACACACCAAAAATACATTACTAATGTTAATAATGTTCAAGTGGTAAGTCTTGAAACTAAAAAAAATCTACATAACCAAAAACGGTGCTTTGGGTTCACTTTATATAAAAACTAAAAAATAATCACTAGAAAAAAAAAATAGAATAATGGGTTCTTTGTGGTAACTTTACAAACCTAAAAAAAAAAATATAAAGGGAAAAAGTATTATTAGTATGGAAACATTGTTTTTAAAAAGCATACTATATCATTCATGAGATCAAAGAGAAAAAGAATCCAGAAATCAGTTTGGGAGAACTCTGATTATGAACAGCAAAACACCTTCGTTCTTTAGAACATTCGTAAAGAAGAAATAAAATGCGCTGCATTCAACGATCACAGATTTTACAGCGTGATGAATGTGCTACCTACAATACGAACACTAGTTTTACTAGACCGAGTGCTTCCGTTTAGTTTTTGCTTATGAGCATGCGTCGTTTTTTTGTCCGTAGGACTAGCATACAGACGAGCGGACTTCGGGGTCCGTCGTAGTTACGACGTAAAGATTTGAAGCATGTTTCAAATCTAAAGTACGTCGGATTTGAGGCTAAAAAAGTACGTTGAAAGTCCGGAGAAGCCCACACACGATCGGATTACCAGCCAGCTTTAGTCCGTCAGCGTCCGTTGGACTTTTGTAGCTGAAAAGTCCGACCGTGTGTACGCGGCATAACAGAAACATAGGTACATCCAATATATATCAAGTATGTACTTAATATGAGGTGAATGGTATATATAAAAAACAACATAGCAATACAACGTAAGAACAATAATGGTGATATCCACTGGCGGCTGGTGAAGTTTTAGGATGGGGTGAGCCAGGCTCTGCCCCTTTCCGGCTGGCCCCTCCCACTTCTCATAAGCCACACCCCTTATAGAATCCACCCACTCCGTCCCCTGTGTTTCACTTGCTTCCACTCATAGTGTCAGGAGTATACAGCTCAGCATCACAGGACAGAGTATTTTGCCCCAGCATCACAGGATAGAGTATATAGCTCAGCCTCACAGATCATGGTATATAGAAGGTCCCACAAAGCCTGGCATATAGCATGTCTCACAAAGCATGCCATATAGCATTTTTCACAAAGCCTGGCATATAGCATTTCTCACAAAGCCTGGCATATAGCATTTCTCACAAGCCTGGCATATAGCATTTCTCACAAGCCTGGCATATAGCATTTCTGACACAGCCTGGTATATAGCATTTCTCACAAATCCTGGTATATAACATTTCTCACAAAGCCAGGTATATAGCATTTCTCACAAAGCCTGGAATACAGCATTTCTGACACAGCCTGGTATATAGCATTTCTGACATAGCCTGGTATATAGCATTTGTCACAAATCCTGGTATATAACATTTCTCACAAAGCCTGGCATATAACATTTCTCACAAGCTTGGCATATAGCATTTCTCACAAATCCTGGTATATAACATTTTTCACAAGCCTGGTATATAGCATTTCTCACAAAGCCTGGTGTATAACATTTCTCACAAGCCTGGCATATAGCATTTCTCCCAAAGCCTGGTATATAGCATTTCTCATTGGTCTCCCCTTCTGCTTGAGACTGTCGTATGGCTACTTAAAGTGTAAGTTCACCTTTACAGAAAACTCTGTAAGGTGAACTTACACAGGCCCCCACCCCAAGTCCCGCTGAACTGGACTGCTACAATCTCCGGTTCTAAGCCCCAGTATATCCGCATCAGTTGTCTGGAGCTTAGAAATCCTCACTCCATCCTCACGTCTTCTGCATAGCTGAGAGAATGGGCTACGCGGCTGCTGATTGTTCAGCGCCGCCCATGTGGCGGCGCTGACCAATTAGAGTGCCAAAACATCCCCCTGATGAGGGACGTTTTGGACATTCAGCTCAGAGGCTTTCTAAGCCCCGGGCTCCTGACACGGATATACCGGGGCTTAGAACCGGAGATTGCGGCGGTCCAGGTCAGCGGAACGGGGTGGGCGAGGAGGAGGACCTGTGTAAGTTCACCTTACAGAGTTTTCTGTAAAGGTGAACTTACACTTTAAGCAGAGGAGGGTTCAGAGACAGCAGGTGCACACATGGAATAGCCCAGCCATAAGCCTGCTAATTAGGAGACTGCCACAGAGGGAGAAAAAGTGCATAATTACCACCATGAGCAGTGCTGTTGGCCCCAGGGCACTCCATTCCCTCACTGCACAGTTGGAAGCAATAGAACGTGCTTACTGATGCTGGCGGGAAGAGAGGTGGGTGGGGACCAGCCCCACTGCTAAATCTCCTCTATACTGCCACTGACTGGCTGAACTGAACCAGTTTTCACATGTGCGAGGTGGGTCTCCCCGGATCTCTCTTGAGTGTCATCCAAAGGGTGTCCACATGCCACGTCTGGCACGTGTGTCCAGGGATTTCCGAGCCCTTCTCTAATGTATGGAAATCTCTATAAAAAGTCACCACAGTACTGGTCTTTGTGGTAAGGATGGAATCAGGCGTGTTTGCACAGCCCACGTGCAGAGCCCACCAGGAGGTCAGCACTGCGCTGATCACAGGCAGTGAGGCATTGTCCCGATGTGCGGCTGCAGAGATCGGGAAATGTCTCACTGCCTGTGATTAGCACAGCACCGTGCCGACTTCCTGGTGGGCTCTGCACGTGGGCTGTGCAAACACGCCTGAGCTCATCCTTACTCTGTGGTATGTAAAGTCACATATAATACACATCACACTGAAATAAGACATTACTGCAAACTTAAACGGCCCCTTCCCCACTCTCCATCCAGAAAGCATTCCCCGCAGCCGGAATGGAGAGGGGAGGGGGGAACTCGGCAGCACTGTGGGGGATGAGGGGGGCCAAAGAGTACACAGGAGCTTGGGGCAGCAGATGGTGGATAGCGGGGGGTGGGGGCTGCATATAGAGGAACCGTTCCCCCTAATTTTCCTCCTGAAACAGCTGAAAGGCTGCAGGAGGAAAATTAAGGGGATTGGTTCCTCTATATGCCACCCCTCCTTTCCAGGTGTACAGGGGGCTGCACAGGAAACCTGGAGCATGCAATTGTGACACCTGCAACTCCTGTACATACTCCCCTGCTGGGGGGGTGGGACGAGTGTCAGTGCTGGGGGGATGGGATCAGTGTCAGTGCTGGGAGGGGGGAAATGGGATCAGTGTTCAGTGCTGGGGGGGATGGGATCAGTGTCAATGCTGGGGGGAATGGGATCAGTGTCAGTGCTGGGGGGTGGGACTCACCCCCACTGTGGCCGGAGTAATGTAAATGGCACCGCCCACTCCCACTGTCCTCTCCTCCGGTCCCGGCCGCGCCAATCCCATAAGACACTACTAGGCATGCTGGCCAATCAAAGTACAGTGGGAGTGTGTGCGGGCGCACAGCTTGCGCTCTGCACACGCCCTAAACATGGGCAAATCAGCTTCCCAGCCTGCAATCAGCTGATTGCAGGCTGGGAAGCTTCCCATAGACCGCCGCATGGTGATGGTGATATCTAAGAATTAATTTTTCCTATAAGGTTATATAATTTACATCACAATTTTGTTCTAAGATTATATTTATTTTTAGGCTACATTAGGTTATATTTAGGGAAGTGGTATATTCCAAGGGGACCATTTAAAAAAAAAAAATATGCATGTTGTCAAAGTGTGTATGGTGGATACGCATTGGGAGTTTTATTTGTTCCATTCTACTCAATACCTGGGACCAAGAGAGTGTTGATGAGTGCCAGTTAAAAGCTATCATCCAGTGTATTGAGTTAAACAGTGTGTGTCATTAGGTATAGGTGCAAACAATAAACACATCTTAGGGGTGAGGGGAATTTTTTTGCCTATAATATGTTGAATCTTAGCTGCTGCTTGTAACCATATGGGTTTCAAAATGTTGCAGTTCCAGAAGGTATGTAAGATGGTGCCTTGATCTGGCCATCCCCTAAAACAAGTGGGGATACCGACGGATAAAATTAGTTTATTTTATAGGGAGTTAGGTACCATCTGGTGTGTATTTTGATGACTGTTTCTCTCACTGAAATTGAGCGAGTACATTTCAGTAGGTTTTGGGTCATAGTGGTCCATTCTGATAGTGTAAAAGATTGGTCCAAGTCAATTTCCCATTGCAGCAATGGTTTTTACTTTTATAAAGTGACAATTCATTTAAACAGTGGTAAATATGAGAGATCAAACCCCTATCTCTTGGTGAGCAGATTTGTTCAAATTGGGAATATGGGGGATGTAATGTTAAAGAGAAGTATTTTTGGTAGAATTTTTTAATGTGAGTATAATGTAATTCTGAAATTGGGAGATTATATAGTTCACATAAATCTGAAAAAGGGCGAAATTTGTTATTTAGGGATAGGGATTTCAGTAGTGAGGTTGCATAATTTCCCTATACAGAAAGTCCTGCTTTTTCTAAAGGCCAGGGGGGAAGCGGGGATCTCCAAAAAGGGATGCTTGGGGGGGTTGGGGGTGGTAGAAATCAAGTCAAATTTATCTTTATATCGGTGCCACAATTGATATGAGTGAGCCACCACCTTATGTAAGGGAAAGATCTCTCTAGGTTGAATCGATTTGGACCATAATATACCTTGAAGATGGAATGGTATAATTGATTGTTCTTCAAAATGTAACCAAGCAACTTGATTTTAAGGAGCAAACCATTTTGCTAACTGTGTAAATCTTGCTGCTAAATAATAACACCATAATTTAGAAAGGCTCAAACCACCATTGGATTGAGATCTGTGCATGAGAAAGTAACTAAGGTGTCCTTTTATGAAACTGAGATCAGCGGCGATCCCGAGTCTCACCGCTGATCTCAGCTCATTACCAGTTTATGAAACTGAGATAATCAGTGGAGAACATGTTCTCCGCTGATTATCTCAGCACAGTGAGAATTCACAGAAACGGCCAGTTTATGAAGGTGCAATCTCGGCACCTCACTGGCGATCTGTGACAGAATTCTCACTTTCTGATTCACCATTTCAGAAGTGGAGAATCAGAGTGAGAAGCCTGAAACTGGCTGATATTCTGGAGAAAGCAAGAAGTCTTTTGACTTCTTTCTTTCACCAAACAGTCATAGTACATCGTCCCCACCATTACACACCCCAAAACCAGCAGGATAGGAATTTATAGTGTGTACATATATATGAACATCTAAAAAAATATATATATATCTATATATATATCTATATATATCTATATATATATCTATATCTATATCTATATGTATATATATATATATATATATATATATATATATATATATATAAAAAAAAATATGTATATATATATATATATATATATATATATATATATATATATATATATATATATATATATATCTATATATATATATACATATAGATATATATAGATATATATCTATATATATATATACATATAGATATAGATATAGATATATATATCTATATATATAGATATAGATATATATATATTTTTTTAGATGTTCATGTCTCTGGCTGGGTTCACACTTGTGCGATGCGTGAACCAGCGGGTTTTCACATCGCACCTACATTGACATCTGCGCACCACTGCGGGTGTCAATGTAAAGTTAATGACACCCCCCAGATCATTTCACAGATCACAGTGCGAACTATGTAATGTTGCAGGAATCGGATCGCATGCGTGTTCACACCCATGCGATCAGATTCCAGTGCGGACCAAATAAAGGATCCTGTACCATTTTGGTGCAAATGCAATATGGTTTAGGGCCAGTTCCCACTGCTGCGGTGTCCAAGATCGGATGTGATTCGCACCGCACTGCAGTGCAAAATCACATCCGATCTCTGTGCGATGCGATTTCAGCCATACAGATAGTATTGCTAAATTTGCATTGCCCTCGGACCAAACTCTTACAGGACCCTTTTTTTGGTCCACAGCAGAATCGGATCGCATGGGTGTTCACATCCATGCGATTCAATTACTGTCCGAGTTTGCAGATCGCACTGCGATATGCGAACTGATTTGGGGGTGTTGTTAACTTTTAGGCCCAGTTCACACTTGTGCGATGCCCGACATCGCACAGGCATCGCATGTTATTCGCAGCACACTGCCATTCACATTACATGCGATGTCTGTGCGGTGCGATATCAGCTGTACAGATAGTATGGCTGATATCGCACCGCATTCGGTGCAAACACGCACAGGACCCTTTTTTCTGTTCGGACCAGAATCGGATCGCATGTGTGTTCACACATATGCGATCCGATTCATGTCCGGACTGTCAGTTCGCAGTGCGATATGCAAGCTGAACTGGGGGTGTTTTTAACAATGTATTGACACTCCCCAGCAATTCGCATATGGCAGTGTGAACTGACATGCAAGTTGGTGCGATGCAGGAACCCGCAGTGGATTCGCAGTGTTCTCGCATTGCACCAGTTTATCAATTTTTATGTATATCAATTATGAAATATATTTTATTTTAATTTATTAATACATTTTTATACTTGTATACTTTATTAAAATTATTTTTTTAATGATTATAAATGTATTTTGCATTTATATGAATGGTGTATAGCTGCATTACATATGTGCATTACATTCATTTACTATACACCATTCACATTTAAATAGGGACATGTATGATCTTTAAATATTGATAAAAACAATGTTTTTTTTATAATTAGGTTAATGTATATTGTGTAGGGGGAATTTAACTTTATTATTTTATGTTGGGGAATAATGTGTGCTGAATTGTGTTAAACATTTGTATTTTATGGTTCCTCATACTGTAATCCCGCTATATCACGCGAGATTATAGTGAGAGGAGCCGTTTCTCAGGAGTTCCTGGCATTTGTAGATCGCTCCTCAACTCAACATGAGAAGCGATCTACACACTTTCATAAACAGGCACTCAGAGGAGCGCGATCTCCTCTGAGAATGCCTGAGAACTGAATCGAGGTATTTTACCTCACTTTCATAAAAGGACACCTAAACCACGTTTTTTGTTGAGCCATATACATTTGGTAAATTCTCTTTGTAGGGAGTCTAGCATACTTTTAGGGATCGGTATGGGTAAAGCTCCAAAATAAGATAGTAGTTTAGGTAAAATCACAATTTTGGTAGCTGTTATTCTCCCCAAAATGGAGATGTGATAGTTAGACCATCATTTTAGTAGTGTTTTATTATTTGTGAATCGTGGTAGATAATTGGTTTGAAAAAGAGTTTTATAAGATGGGGTAAGGAGGATGCCCAAATATTTAAAAGAATGGGATGTCCAGGCGAAACAGAATCTCTCCTGCAAAGATGCCGTTACAATGGTGGAATATTTATAGGCATTGCAGTACATTTGGATAAATTAACCCCTAGGCTGGTGAGATCCTGGAATGTTTCTAGTTCTTTGATAAGGTTGGAAGTAGGGATGAGCTTCGAGTTCGAGTTGAACATGAGTTCGACTCAAACATCGGCTGTTCGCCAGTTTGCCGAACAGCGAACAATTTGGGGTGTTCGCGGCAAATTCGAAAGCTGCGGAACACCCTTTAAAAGTCTATGGGAGAAATCAAAAGTGCTAATTTTAAAGGCTTATATGCATGGTATTGTCATAAAAAGTGTTTGGTGACCTGGGTCCTGCCCCAGGGGACATGTATCAATGCAAAAAGAAGTTTTAAAAACTGACATTTTTTGGGAGCAGTGATTTTAATAATGCTTAAAGTGAAACAATAAAAGTGTAATATTCCTTTAAATTTCGTACCGGGGGGGTGTCTATAGTATGCCTGTAAAGGGGCGCATAAAAACGGCATGGGATTTCCCCACAGGGGAACCCCAAACCAAAATTTTAAAAAAAATGTGTGGGGGTCCCCCTAAATTCCATACCAGGCCCTTCAGGTCTGGTATAGATATTAAGGGGAACCCCACGCCAAAATGTAAAAAAAATGGTGTGGGGGTCCCCCTCAAAATCCATACCAGACCCTACAGGGCTGGTATGGATTTTAAGGGGAACCCCGCGCCAAAATTAAAGAAAAATGGCGTGGGGCTCCCCAAAAATCCATACCAGACCCTTATCTGAGCACGCAACCTGGCAGGCTGCCAGGACACATGCCCTCAAGATTGGGAGGGTGCTTTGAGGTAGCCCCCCAAAGCACCTTGTCCCCATGTTGATGGGGAGAAGGGCCTCATCCCCACAACCCTTATCAGTTTCTGGAAGCCCCCTTTACCAAGGGGACCCCAGATCATGCCCCCCCGTGTGAATTGGTAATGGGGTACAAATGTATCCCTACCATTTCACAAAAAAGTGTCAAAAAGGTTAAAAAACACAAGAGACAGTTTTTGACAAGTCCTTTATTAATTTCTTCTTCTTTTGGCTTCTTCCTCCATCTTCTTTCTTCTGGTGTTCTTTTGGTGTTCTTCTTCTTCCTCCATCTTCTTCTTCATCTTCTTCTTCTCCATCTTCGTCCCGCATCTTCCTCCAGGCTTCTTCTCCGCTCCATCCGCACAATCCGCCTCAGTGGGAGTCTTCAGCCGTGTGACCCTTCGCTTCTTCTAACATTTCTTATATAACGGAGGGTGAGGCCACCCAGTGACGCCTCCTCTGATGCACAGGGAATTCACGGGACTTCCCTAAAGGCTTTCCCCGTGTTGTCAGGGGGGGTGGGGTCACGTAACCGGGTGACCCCAAATTCTGGGTAACTAAGGACCACGGTTTTTTGCCTCCCATAGAGGGTTTGTCCAGGCCAAGACTCTCTCAGAAAGCAAAGATATCACGAAACCTACTTTGCTTCTGTATGTGGGAAACTCCTGGGGCAGCATCTCAAAGTATATCTCAACCTGGTTGAGAAACCCTCTGTATTGAACTGGATCGCCCCCAAATCACTGGGGAAGTGAGACATGCCTCTTATAGAGGTAATACACGAGGCGGGTGCCTGCACAGAGACTGGAGCAGCAGCAGGGATGGCCTGCAACACAGGTTGTACCGGAGCAGCCATAGTGGAAAATTCCAGGTTAGCCGTGCGACTCAGGAGCGTTTGTAACGCTAAGGCAAAATGATCCATGCGGTGATCCTGGTCATCCAATCTGGAAAAAATATTACCAACAAGTGGACCGACTGCATCTTCTAAATTCATAGCCTTCGCCTACTATCAGAAACCATGAATCAGACCGAGACAGAAGTACAGATAATCACACTTGTTTAACAATAATAAAAAGGTAAACAGAGTAAGCGTAGTCAATACATAGCCAGAGTTCAGTAACCAGATCAGGTAGTCAGCCAATGCCAATGTCAGAGAGCCAGAGATCAACGTAGTAGTACAGCAAGCAGGATCAGGAGCCAGAAGGGATGTCAGCTGAGCAAGTCTTCAACAAGAATGCAGGAGAAAAGTCTCTGAGATGTGACCAAAGGCGAAGGCAGAGATGAAGGCTTTAAGTAGGCAGGATTGACGAGCAGATCAACAACAACTGAGCCACTGCGGAGAGAAAGAAGCTGGCAATTAGCCAACAGCTGAGCGGCCAGCTCATAGAAGGAAGGGCTGAGCCCAGCACTGACAGTTATACAAAGTGCATATACCGCGCTACTAGTGAAAAATTTAAAATTAATATTCTTATGAGGAAAAGCTGCAACACAAAAAACATGCAATATCCATTCTAGAAGAAATGTGTAAAAAGAGAGAAAAGTTGCGCTATTTGAAAAAATTAATTTCCAGAAAAAAATTAAACTTATATATATGTTTCAAAGCCCATATGACATAATCTGAGTGAAAAAATGTACCTAATCAACATCCGTAAACATAATACAATTGAAAAAAGTCCACATAAAGAATTCATATAGTACAAAAAAATATATAAATAAAAAAACAATGTTTGCAAAGTCCACATAAGAAAAGTACTGAGTCCAATTCCAGAGTGAAGTGAGAAAGTGAAGATGAAAATTGAAGGTTTAACTTCCACCACAACCACCGGGGGAGCGAGAAATAGACCTCTCCTTGGGGTACACACCAAAAAATAGTGGAGACCCTTACCAGATATGGTGGACCTCCTATCAGTAGTGAGGTCATTATCGCTTGCAGATATAACCCTCTACGGGGTCTTTTGGGCTGATCCAAGGCACCAGTACCTCCGGGCTCCTATCGTCCTGCTCTCTCCTTACGCCGCTTTACCGTCCGGTGTATAGAGGAACTCTCCTTCTGATGGAAAAGCTGGATGCTCTCTCGTACTGGAATGGGTCGTATAGATGGATGTAAAAAAGGGGACTCCAATAGTGCGTTATCCTTAAACACTTTTATGTTTATTCATAAAAAGGTTAAAACATGAACATACAAAAAGATTCTAAAAGATTTGCTGGCAATAAAAAAATACAAAGTGAACGCCCGTGCTTCCGGGGTCACGTAGAGCGTGGTGACATCAATGCGTAGCTCTGCCCTGACATGTTTCGTCACACATGACATCCTAAAAGGGCACAGGCGATGCACTGAATTGTCACCTATTCACGGAGAAGCAACCAGGCCTCTTTCCTGTCTGGCGGCCATATTGGTGATAATAAACCAACCCTCATTTTCAATTGTTGTAAGCGGGGAAAAAAGGCAAATGCATAACCAGTATACCTCCCCACTGCCCGCCCTCCTTTCCAGATAGGGCCAATCGTAACCAAGCCTCATTCTCACAGGCGGCCACATCGGGAAAGAGAGCCAGTGCAATAAAAAACATATGCAAAGACAAATATCCATATACATAAACCATAATATTGAAACGAGCGTCACATCTCACTGAACTCCCGAGCCACTCAACTCTTAATGCGATAGAGAAGGACAAATGTAGAGCACATGGTATCTGTTATAAAATATAATTGGCATTTAAAAATGTTTATAATTGGCATTTTAAAAAAATAAATTTGTATCTCCACCAAAGGTATGTGCATATCTCATATTGGGATGAGGATATATATGAAAATAGATAAATAATAACTAGCCCTCCAAGGAACACCATCTGACCAAGAACAATTTTGATGTAGACAATAATGTCCAATACTCACAAAAGTATCCTTAGGTTGTTCCTGCATTTCGATTATCTAAATCTTCCACCTGTGATTGTAAATATGAGTAGTTTTTAGCTAAAAGTTCAAAGTCTTTTCTAAGATCATTTTATGCAAGTGATAGCTCATCATGTTTGGTTTCTATGTCTGTGCATCCCCCAGGGTTGCTATTTCTTGTGTGAGTGTGCTTGTTGTTTTTTGGAGCTCATACTGTATTTTATCAGCAAGCTTTTTATAAATCTTGGTTAAGCTGGAATCTAAATCAACTTTTGTGAGATGAGAGGAGTACTCACTGTTTCTTTGTGTGGAAGCAAACTCCTGCGGAGGGTCACAAGCTGTTATAGGAGACTGTACAGGCTGTGGAGAACTGACGCCTTTTTGAGCCATTTTCTTCTGCTCCTTATTGAGCAGCAGATAAGTGGCCAAAGAGTGCTGTTGTGAATGGCGACGGTGCGCCTTCTTGCCCAACGATATGCACTAGTGTGAACTGCAGGTGTAATTATGGAAATTATAGCGATTTGTGGTGGTTTCTCCCGAAGGTGTGCGTTATATCCCCGCTGATCTGATGGAGCTCCTAAATAAAGTTGATGATTTGCATCACACCGCGCATGCGCCCCTTCTTAGTTAGGATTGTGGCCTTAGCTCATCTCATCTCCTTCATCCTAGGTTGAGGTGATGATGCACTTCAATTCTGTTGTGGGGCTACAAACTATCCGATGAGGGAGCTGTGGAGCCCTGATGGGGTAAGGATCGAACACATAGGAATCAGGGAGAACAAAGATACGTTTTTGGGGTGTAGCAAGAACGGTCGCTACTCCTAGGAATGTTGCTGTGAACTGCACTGCAGGCAGTAGTGAAGGTAGAGGGGATCCCTTGATGAGGAATGTAGGTGGCAGCTCTAACAACCTTGCAGGGGGGTTAGAAAAGCCCTAGTAACCCTGCTGCCGGGTGGAGCAAGATGGCCGCTGCATGTGGCTATGGGGATAGGGCCTCGTCTGCCAACCGCGCCACTAATGGAGAAGGGACCTCTGCAATCCCCGACCAGGGTCTCGCTCTGTATGGTTGGGATGTTCCAGGTATGTGGTGGGGTGTGGATTGGGCACAGGAGAGATGAGGAGGCTGCTGGCGTGTGTCGGGGTGTAACAAGATGGCCGCATCTCACCTTGATTCCCGATGCTTTATCCGGATGGCACAGGAGGGGTATCGCGGGGGCCGCCAGCCGTGGGTATTAGGCCAGACAGCCCCGATGAGCTTGCGAGGAGGGAGTTGGGCGCAGGAGGGCTAGGAACACCAAGAGGTGGCAAGAAGCAAGATGGCCGCCGCCCAATGTTTATAGGCCAGAGCCGCAGACTGTCCCTCTGATGGCTGGAGCAGAGATGCGCGCCACACTAACGGCCCCAGGCTGGGGGACTCAGGGGTCCGTGGAAAGATCCAGGTAGGGCTGCTGGAGAGTGCAACTTTTTGAATGTGCCTCTGGAATGCTGGAGCTCTTCTCATCTAGAGAATGACATTTTAAGGGAGTCTGTAGATCTCAGGGGATCCAAATAGCCAAATAGCAATCTTAAGAAAAAAGAAGAACCATTTTCATCCAAAGGCCAAACCTTTTAGTTTGCAAATAGATGTTGCATTTGCTGGGATAACTATTGTTTATTAGGATAAAGGGGTGGAATTTTTACTTGTGTCTGTTTACCATTAATTTCTGACAGTGACAAAACTAATTTCCCAGTAAAATTGTAGCCAGTACATTACTCAGTGTGAATTGACTAGTTGATGCCTAAAAGGAGAAACGATTAGTAAGTGTACTTATACAAACAATCAATAAAACAATACCATTACTCTGAGAGATATGGTTAAACTCCTGCAATAGTCTGACTAATAGTAATTAGCTTAACTGCATTTACCTACCAACAGGATATAAAAACAGTCCTAATTTGTTATAACAGTCCCAGTTGTATCCCCCCTGGCCAGTAATTTATGGAAAAAAAAACAGTGACTGGTAAGGTTGGGGCCCTTGAAGAAAGCACAACAGTTCGCAGCAGACAACTTGTGCAATGTTAGCCTCTTACTAGACCCAGGGTGTCCTATTCTGGGTCTCCAGACATGTGCTCTGATTCAGTAAATTCAAGTTCAAGTCAAACATGGATAAAAATGGGTGTTATGTCTCATTTTCAATCCTGCAGAGACAAACCGTCTTTTCCTTCAAAAGTGGTGGGAATGCTCTCTAGTACACTCTGATCTCACCAGGCATCCAAATCACTCCCTCTCAGGGAGAATGTTCTCAGTTTCTTTACTTCTCAGAATTTTCACCCAATTGTGGTCAGGTATGGCAGGAATCCATTCACCCAGCAGCAGCAGCTCAGAAGTCACCTACAGCAAGTCTTTGGTGTGGGCCTTTGTGCATAGGTCTTAGCTCTCTGCACAGTCAGCCTCGGCCCACTATGACCATTCTTGGCTATGTAGTCTCTTTTACAGCATGTGTCCAAGCAGCTAGTGTCTCTGTCCCTGCTCTTAGTAACAGCCTGTCTCTCAGCATCCCGGCACACTGGCTCCTGGCTCACAGCAGTTCAGTCCAGATCAGCAAAAGCAGCCCCTGGGGTACAGGCTTCCAGCACACAGCAGCAAACAGATGCAGTACAGATCCCAGTACTCAATGTAGGTGGGAGCAGCACGAGTCCCTGTACTCCCTATCCTTCATACACTCAGGTTCACATCTCCAGGAGCAGCCTCCTCTCTCCTTTCTGAGTCAGCCTGAATCCCCTTAAATGTAGCATTGCACAGAGTGTGATGGCAGCACAAGTCTCTGATCATCCGACCTCTCCTGGGCAGCACAGCATCAAATAGCTCCAGCAAAACTCTGGTCACACACACGCACCACTGTTCCCCCTTTCCTTGCTTTGTTACAGCAGCCAATCACCCACATGATTGAGTCAGACCCAGCCAAGATGGCAGCCCCTGCACTGCAGACACTGCATATATATGAGCATTGCAAAGGTCTCCTTAAAAATGGTTGCTGCACTTCTGCATGAATATTCAGTTTAAACTTGTTCACACTGCAGAAGGACAATAGAGCAACAACAAAGGAAAAGGTTCCACAGCAGATAACAGCTACAGTCCAGTCCAATCCACAAGGATATAATTTATTATGCTCCAAAAAGTGGCATGCAACTGGTTGGTTAGAAGTCTGAGAAGCAATTGCCTACCGGACTTTAACCAGTTGCAGAGTTAAAACCTTCCCCGCATTTCTAAACTAGCTGACACAGCAGCTACTGAATGCGTGCATTTGCATTTGCCAATGCTATACCAGTGCATACTTCTGCACTCCCTCACATCGCATTGATAATAATGCAACAATGTGCAGTTTTGCACATGCACTTCTCCACTGGTTAATACCCAAACACCTTGCACTTCTGCACTTTCCAACACTGCAACGCTGCACTTTTCTGCTCTTGGTCAACACTGCAACTAAATACATTTTGGCACTCACCGACATGCACTTCTGTGTTCATCCAATGACGTGCACTTCTGCGGTTGCTGGCTTCTGCATTCCCAAAACTACACTTCCAAATATTTTTGCACTAGCTGACATCACCCTTCTGCATACATGTGCACAAGCCAACACCACACTTACATGCACTTTTGCACTCACTAACACCAAATGATGCACTTTTCTGCACTTACCAACACTGCAGCAATGTAAGTTCTGCATTTGCCAACACCACACCACAGCGTACTTCTGCACTCAGCAATACCACAGCAGTTCATACTGCAGTTACTGATGCACACCTCTGCACTTACCAACACTGCCATACACTTTTGTCTTTGCTAATTCTGCATCAACAAGTACTTTTGCAAATGCTAACACTGCAATGATATGCACTTCTGCAGTTGCCATCACTGCACCTTCATACATTTTTGCACAAGGCGCTACAACATGCACTTTCGCACTTGCCAAAAAAGCATAAATGGACTACTGCATTCCCCAACACCACAACCATGTGCACTTTTGCACTCATCAACAGCATAAGGACATGCACATTTGCACTTGCAAATATCGCAGCAGCATGTACTTCTGCACTTGCCAAAACAATAATTGTACACCCTTTTCTACTCACTAATACTGCAACATGCACTTTTGCACTTGCCAACCCCACACTGATGTGAGCCAATGCACACTTTTGCACTTGCTGAAACTGAAACGGAATGCACTTTTGCACTTGTTAGTACTGCAATGATTTTCACTTCTGAGATAGATAAATACCTGCTCACCAATGCTGAGACTTTAGCTAGATTTGGTTTCATAGGAACTTCTGTCACAGCTAAAACTATAATGCCCCGTATACACGGTCGGACTTTGTTTGGACATTCCGACAACAAAATCCATGGATTTCTTCCGACGGATGTTGGCTCAAACTTGTCTTGTATACACACGGTCACAGAAAGTTTTCGGAAAATCCGATCATTCTAAACGCTGTGACTTAAACACGTACGTCGGGACTATAAACGGGGCAGTGGCCAATAGCTTTCATCTCTTTATTTATTCTGAGCATGCGTGGCACTTTGTCCGTCGGATTTGTGTACACGCGATCGGAATTTCCGACAACGGATTTTGTTGTCGGAAAATTTTATATCCTGCTCTCAAACTTTGTGTGTCGGAAAATCCGATGGAAAATGTGTGATGGAGCCTACACACGGTCGGAATTTCCGACAACAAGGGCCTATCACACATTTTCCATCGGAAAATCCAACCGTGTACGGGGCATAAAGGTTCTGTCAATTTTATGTTATTTTTTTAGATTCAGGTTTTTTTTTTCAGGTGCACCCATGACATTCTATTTTCAGAGGATACTGAGCTCTCTTATGAGAAAGTTAAAGGCATAGCTTTTACTGTACACCTTCGCCAACACAGGAGCACATTCTTTATCTGATTCCAAACCCCTAAAATGCACTTTCTCTCCACTGATGCAGTAGCTCTGAGCTCAGCGTGATGAAATTTGCTCCTGTGATGGTGAAGGTGAAAAGTAACAGTTGGTGTCTTTTAGCAATGTACTTAGCAATGTCCTAGGAGGGTCAGGCTTCACGAGATAAATAAATGGCTTACAACTATAGGAAAGACATTATTCAGCTTTGTTTTAATCTACAGTTTTTTTGGTAAAAGTAAACTAACCCTTAAACCTGAATAGTTGTTGGTAACCTTAGTATAACTGACCAAGTAAAGTGGAACTGTATTTCAAAATTAAAACATTTAAAAGTAGGAATGTAGCATTTTTACTAAATTCCTTTTTGTATTGTATTGTATTGTGAATTCTGTAATCAGCAAACTGATTAGGGCTGTACTCAACCCAACTATACTTCAACAGGAGTGTTTCCTAATTGCAGAGTGTATTTTTATTTGCCATATTTTTTTAAGATTGCCCTAGCAACGTGTGCTAGGGCAATATGATTCTGTGTTATAGATCTCTAAGAGCCTGGATAATGAGTGGGCCTTGAAAATGACAAGATGAAGGGATCTTTCCTCCTAGGAAAAACACCTAATGCCGCGTACACACAATCAGGATTTTCGTTGGAAAAGCCTTGGATGTTTTTTCCGATGTAATTCTGCTCAAGCTTGTCTTGCATACACATGGTCACACCAAATTCCGACCATTCCCTAATTACCATGATTGTAATATGCTGTGAATATCCCCTTTGTGCCCATACATGCTGTAAGCTTTTAATGCTCCTTTTTTGGCCTACATGCATATTTGCCTTCACTAACCTCCCCAGCATGCTATCCTGGGCCCATACACACCTAGCCTAGTTACTTAACAATGTATTTTGTCAGCTCCATTGTAGTGCTTTACCCTAAATACCCCCTAAAATGTGTCCAAATGTTATTGTTGTCCTTAAATTCAGGCAGAGTGCCAGAGGCTTTTTTTTGGGGCCCCAAACTCATTTATAACCCTCCCCCCTAAAATTTTTCCAATGGGCCATCAGAGGGTGTGAGGAATCTGATAAGTGGACCTTATATTTTTGTCTTTAAATACTCCTTAAAATGAATGATATACTGATGTTGGCCAAGAATGTTTGTGTCTAATCTGCTTGCAATATTATGTGCAAAAGTACTAATATTTTTTTTTCTTTTTTTGACACAGTTTCCTTTAACGCCACAGGAATGGCAGACTGTGGCCTCCAAGTTTGCCGAGCGTTGGGACTTTCCTAACTGCGGAGGGGCAATCGATGGGAAACATGTCCACATCGTACCACAACCCCACTCGGGGTCATACTATTTTAATTATAAGGGTTTCAATAGCATCGTGTTGATGATGGTGGTGTCGGCAACATATGAATTTTTATATGTGGACGTGGGGCAGAATGGATGTTGGATGGTGGAGTCTTTGCCCAGACCGAGTTCTACCGATGCCTCCAGAGTGGTGGCTTGGGATTGCCACCTGCGGAAGAGAACATTGAAGGACTCCCATTTGTTTTTATCGCTGATGAAGCATTTGGTCTGGGTGATCACCTGATGAGGCTATTCCCCCAGAGGACCCTCACCCCGGAGAAGAGGGTTTTTAATTACCGGCTGACCAGAGCCAGAAGAGTCTTGGAGAATGTCTTTGGGATAATGGCTAGCCGGTTCCGCCTATTTCTTACGACAATTAATATTGTGGAGTACAAACTGAACCACATAGTTCTAGCATGCTGCATACTTCTCAACTTTTTAAAGAGAAATGCTCCTAATTGTGTTGCCTCAGTTGGGCCTGAAGGTGGACTTCCTGAAAATACACTGAGGGCCCTGGAAGCTGGCTGTCTTGGCTTGCTCCCCCAAAGTGCCCGTGAAGTGCGGCAAAAATATGTTGATGATTTTACGAGTAGGGGGGCCATTGTTATGCCAGCAAATGTGTAAATATTTTCTATTTGAAAAAAAAAATTTTATCTGAGAAAATCTTGATTTTGATGTACTGCTTGTGTCTTGTGTTTCTTTTAGCTGTCTCCTAGGTTCTCCTAGTGCACTTGTAGTGCCAAGTGGTTTTTCCATAATTAAATAACACCCATTGTCACTGTAAACACCAACTTAATTCAAAAATTGCTATTGAGCATTGAAAGAAGAAGCCACACATTGTTGAATATAAAACCTTTTACTCTGTGCACATGCACATGTGCGTTATAAAACATTTTTGTGTAAAAAAAACAACATCTTGGTTTTATAAAGTTTTACCTTAGAAAAATTTTTTTTAGTACATAAACAGGCATGTTTCAAAACATAACATACACAACTCAGGAACTTACAACAAGTTCAACATTGAAAAACTGAAGGCAATATCAGACATTATAGTGTCAAAAATGTGTGGATCTTGCCTTCATCAGATGGGGTGATGTCACCCCTGTAAAAGCCAAATTTTGAAGATGCACACAAATTGGAAGTCAAACTGGGGATTTCCCTCCTGATCCCATGCCTAATGTCAACAAGTGCTATCTCCCATCATGGGGGATCAATGGATGTGTTTTGGGGGTGCAACCACTTCCTCTCACCTACTTGAGTTGCGAGGAAGGGGTTGCACCCACAAAACACGTACATTGATATCTCTTGATGGCAGATAGCACATGTTAACACACTGTGTGCATCTTCAAAATTTGGCTTTTAAAACGCGACCAAAATTTTTTTTAATTGGTCCAAAAAATCTAAAATGGTGGCATTTTGTTGTTATTCAGATTCTCCCTAATACATCAATCATGTTCTTCAGTTTTTGTTCAACCTCATTTTTTTTTGGCTTTATGATGTCTAAATCCCGACTACACACCATTATCTCCTGGATTAGTATTTGTGCACTTGCACTGGTGAAATGAGGAGCTTGTTCTTCCACAACATGCACATCACCTAAAAGAACAAATACACACCATGTATTATAAATATGCAGGCATACCTCTATCACCTAAATCTGTGGTGTCAGACCTATCCTCATTTAATACATCTTTACAATCACCCGGGCCACCTCAAACCGTGCCATTCAGAGCGGTGGTGGATCTTCTATCAACACACTTTCTACGTTTTTATGTCACATTTTGCTGTGTCACTTTTATGGACTAAACATATGTGTCACTTATATATAGACTGGGTTCATGCATTTTAGACTATTATTTTATTATAATTATTTCTACACGGTCTCTTCAAGTGACATCACAGATTTGTTAAATATTATTGGTTGTAATATATTTAATTACCTTACACGTTATTTAAAACACCTTTTTGCGCTGCACTTTTCTGCATGAGTATATTCCCTTGCAAGATTAGATCGCTTGTTGCGTGTCAGCTGCTCACTCTATTTATAACAGACAGCGTGATATATACACTTTTTTATTTTCACGTTGTGTCAGACACCGACCTGTTGTGGTGACAATTTCTACCACGTCATCCACCTCTCCTCCCTCCATATCCTGAGGTTGTGGTGTCCTCTGTTCCCCTTCTTCTGGAGGTGAGGGGTTCCTGGTGTCCTCAGATGTCCTGAGTCTTTTCTCCTCTATGAGAATGAAACAAAAGGTATACTTAGCACACCGATATTTGAGGCCAGAAATAAGAATATGAAACATTGCTTGGAAGTGGGGTACAATTGTCTGTTTTGGCAGAGTTCCAAGCTGAAGACATGATTTTTTTCTCTTACCAAAGCTGGAATACTTACCTTTTTTAGACAAGTTTCACACATGGAGACACCCCAAGTATCCACTGGAGTACCTGTGTGGGACACCCTAAAAAGTTTGTTCTGGTGTCCCACACTAGTGTTCCTGAGTCCAGATGTGTAAACAGCTGCTGAGTGCCCTCTCTTTAGATTACACTGAATCAAGTTTGCAATTCATTCTAGTTTCAAACACATCTAGACAACAATGTCCTAAACTTCTTTTATTAGAAATTAGCATGACCAAATGTAGTTAACCCTGTATCTGCCAAAAACATTGTATTTATTTGGCAAATGAACAATGTTTACTGCGACCAATTACTGTGCCCACGAACATGAAAGTAGCCATTTAAAACTGTACAACAGTAAAGAAAAGCACATGGAGCAGCATGCAAGTAATAATAATAATAGGGACACACGACAACTACTTACTTTTTAGAAGCACTTTCTTGATCCTTCTGTATTGATCCTGCTTCCTCAATTTCAGGTCTGACCAGCGTTTCCTCAATTGCTCCTTGGATCGTCGTACCCCAAAATTCCTGTGCAGATTTCTCACTACTTTAGACATGATCTTGGCCTTTCTCACAATTGGGTTTAGGTAAGGTCTATACTTCCCATCATAGTCGGCCCACTTCAAGATGTCCACCATCTCCATCATCTCTACAAAGGCCATATTTGAGGCCTTAAATCTCCTGCGGGATCGTGACGTTTCTGGACTTGGGCTTTCCTCCTCATTACTGCTATTATGCACCTGCTGTGTCTCCGCCATGTTCCTCTCCCACTGCGACGAAAGAGAAGGGGCGGGGAATATTTTAGAAAGAACGTCAGGGGCGGGTGTCGGGGGCGGAGTTTCACACATGCGCAGCGTATATAAAGCTAACACGCATGTACGTACCTACGTTCTGTGTACGGAGGAAGGAGGACCAGAAGCGCCGAACATTCTAACGAAGGTAACATTTTAACTTGAGACATCAGTGGCCTATACTGATTCAAGATTGAGGCCTATATTGGGATAAGATTAGGAGAGTTTAGCCTGATATTAGTGTTTTTGTCCTGTGTTTTGTCTTGCAGCAAACATGAAACATTTCAAAGACCCTGAATTCATGGACCAGTACATAGACAGATACAGGGATATGAGAAATTTGTGGGAGGTTAATAACCCCTTATATCGAAATAAACCAGCTAGGAAGGCATTGCTGGAGAAACTGCTGCAATTTGTGAAGACACAGGTCCCCGACAGACATCGAGTTTGTGGATAAGAAAATTGGTAGCTTGAGAAGCACGTATAGGAAGGAGCTTAATAAGGTCCAGGCTTCCAGGCTTCAGGATGCAGTTTCTGTAAGACCAGATTGAAGCCAGGTAATCCCTTTATACACTTCCATCCACCCTTCCCCAACCCCAACTGAGGCTTCCGAGGACCAACCTGGGCCTTCCACCCTGGAAGAAGTTGAGGAGCCCAGCTGGAGCCAGGTATAGTATTTTCAACATATTTATTGTCCGAAAATTATTGTTGTTAACTAGATGTTATTATTGATAACAAATGAATGATTTAACAAAAAGTGTTTTACATATCAATAGACAGTAGGGGCCAAAAATGATTGTGACAAGAATGAAAAAAGCTGGGTTCAGAATGATAGTCTTTTCTATTTCTTAACATTCAATTTGCAACCGTTATGAGCTGAAAATTGTGTGTGATTGATGAACCAAAAGCTAAAACTATGTCCCTTTTTCATACAAAATAAGACCTCAGCCAGGACGAGGCTCTGGAATGTGGCAGACAGGAGGAGGCGGGGGTAATTGTCAGCCAGGAGGTGGGGGTAAGTGTCAGCCAGGAGGTGGCCAGGCCCAGTAGCCTCACCCAATCCCAAGTGCCTCCCCTCTGCCTTACAACAAAAAGGGCCAGGAAGGGGGGTAACGTGGAGGAGGCAGCATTGGGCCTCATTAAGGAAGCCAATACGCCCTGAAAACACCCCCTGACACTGAAGAGGCCTATGGCTGCAATGGAGGGCCAATGTCTCATCTGTGAGAAGATTATTTTTCAGGCCCTTCATAAGGGGTTGAGGGGCCAAATGACTGATAACATGCACTTATGTGTGCCCATCCTCCTCCTGCCACAAGTCCACCTCCAGAGCCACAGCCTCCAAAGAAGGCTGCAGGGAAGGCTGCAGGGAAGCGTGCAGGGAAGGCTGCAGGGAAGACATGAAAGTGATGGCCTGCATTCAGTCTGGTCTGACAGAAGATGCAGGCTGTGGTAGAACCACAGCCTGGTGACATATATGTCATCTGCTGCTGTTCCTGATCTCTGGGAGTCCTGGACCAGATTGTGCTCCCTATTATATAACCTTCTCAGGCTACCAATTTTTATTTACAAAGAGTTGATGTGTGCCCTGGGGTACAAAGGCTTCGCAAATTCAAGTAGTTTCTCCAGCGTTGCCTTCCTCTTTATTTTGTTATGTGCCAGAATAAATGGAGATTTTTTTTATATGAAAATACTTGCCTATGTGTTTTTCTTCAAATAGTACAGTTTGTTTGTGAGTAGGCAAGTACATTTCAAAAATACAATGTCAAATTAACAAGAGACATCAACCAACCTCCTTGAGCTTTAAAAATACAAGATAATAATGTTGCTGTGGAAACTTGACACACACAAAAAAAAAATATGGAGATCACTAGAAAATAATTTAAAAATAATCAAAAAAGCAGGAGATCTTGATTAAAAAAAAAAAGATGACTTTAAAAAAAAATTCTAAACATTATTATGGAGAGCTGGCTTTAAAAACAAGAAAAGATTATTCAGGAGATCAGGAGAAATAATAAAGAAATCAGTTTGTCAGAACTCTGTGTGAATATCAGCAGCAAAACAAATTCATTATTCTAGCATTATAAAGAACAAAAGAATGCGTTGCATTAAAAGATCCAATAATTTGCAGTGTGACGAATGTGCTATCTCCATTATGAACACTAGTTTTACCAGACTGAGCGCTTCCATCTCGTACTTGATTCTGAGCATGCGCATTTTGCGCGTCGGAATTGCATACAGATGAATGGCATTTCCAAAACTTTTTCCGTCGGAAAAACAGAGAACCTGCTCTCAATCTTTTGCTGGCGGAAATGCCACCAGCAAAAGTCCGATGGAGCATACACACGGTCGCAATTTCCGACCAAAAGCTCACATTGGACTTTTGCTGGCGGAATTTCTGATCGTGTGTAGCGGCATACAGTTATTGACTGCAGAAAAGAAGAGCGCATAAAATCTAGGGGAAGGGATCTGTAACTGTCCCACATCATAGGGGTATGTGTAGAGGTATGGTTGAGTGGGAATCTATACACACAAACTTTTCCATGCTGTTCTTCCCAGGAAGTGAAAATTGAGATACCACTTAAACTTCTTTCACCAGGGAGCACAAACTTTGCAGGAGTTCAGCTATCACAGTCTGTAATTTGAAATGTATGACCTAGGGACTTTAAGAGAAACTTTAGGAAAAGATCTAAAAGTGAGCGTGGCTTAATCTAGAGTAAGGAGAACCAGCGTACTGTTGCAATATCTTGATCTGCGCCTTATGCTTCTTCCCATATTGCTTTGTGCAACAATTCAACTATAAACCTACTTGTCAAGGTTTAGCCTGTAGTTTCCTGCTTGTGAAATTCTTACCACCTTGATGCAGTGGTTCTGCTCACATGTGCTCCTGGCTTCCATGTACACCTATGCGCGTCGCCAGCTCTACTGTGGATTTATATCCCTTTCCCTCCTATCACTTTCTGGTCTGCCTCCCAGTCTGCTTCTCTATCTATAGACATGCTCAGTACTGCTTGCGTTGCCTGAGCAACTTCCTAGTTTCTCTGTGCTCCTGCTTCCTATTACTTGAATTCTGTGTCTGACTTTATATGTACCGACCCTGGCTTTATCTTTTGTTTTTGTCTGCCTGCTGCATGCCCTGACCTTGGCTTGTTTACTGGACCCTCTTCTGCCTACTGCCATCATGTGAGTGGTCTCTACATCTTCAGCTGGGCGTATAAGGAGGCTACGACCTGGTTCCAGTCTGCTGCAGGTTCATCCCCACCATAATGGCCCCTGGTGAAGAAGTGGGCTTAGACTCAAGGACTTTTACAAGGGCTCACTACCATAGGAACCTGCTACTACTACTAAAGTGACTGTCACCCATTATTTCTGCACATCTATTGATAAGAACCATACCGGGGATGAATGTGTCCGTGACTTTACCAAGTACATAGTTACATAGCAGGTAAGGTTGAATAAAGACGATAGTCCATCCAGTTCAATCTGTGTAGGTGCACGTGTGTCAGTGTCTATAATTATTTCCCATATCCCTGTTTAATGTGTTCTTTAACCACTTGACGACCGCCTCACGCCGATGTACGTCGGCAAAGTGGCACGGACAGGCAAAATCACGTACATGTACGTGATTTGCCTTCCGCGGGTGGGGGGTCCGATCGGACCCCCCCCCGGTGCCCGAGGCGGTCGTCGTTTGTCCAGCGGCGATCGGTGATGAGGGGGAGACCATCCGTTCGTGGCCCCCCCCTCGCGATCGCCGCCGGCCAATGAAAACACTCCTTTGCTGCTGTATGCTAAACAGCAGCAAAGGAAGTGATGTCATCTCCCCTCGGGTCGGTATTTTCCGTTCCGGCCCGAGGAGAGACGACAAGTATGTGAGTGCACAAACACTACACACACAGTAGAACATGCCAGGCACACAAATCACCCCGATCCCCCCCCCCGATCGCCCCCCGATCCCCCCCCAATCACCCCCCCCCCCCTGTCACAAACTGACACCAGCAGTTTTTTTTTTTTTTTTTTTTTTTTTTTTTCTGATTACTGCATAGTGTCAGTTTGTGACAGTGACAGTGTTGGGACAGTGTATATTACCCCCCTTTAGGTCTAGGGTACCCCCCTAACCCCCCCTAATAAAGTTTTAACCCCTTGATCACCCCCTGTCACCAGTGTCGCTAAGCGATCATTTTTCTGATCGCTGTATTAGTGTCGCTGGTGACGCTAGTTAGTGAGGTAAATATTTAGGTTCGCCGTCAGCGTTTTATAGCGTCAGGGACCCCCATATACTATCTAATAAATGTTTTAACCCCTTGATTGCCCCCTAGTTAACCCTTTCACCACTGATCACCGTATAACCGATACGGGTGACGCTGGTTAGTTTGTTTATTTTTTATAGTGTCAGGGCACCCGCCGTTTATTACCGAATAAAGGTTTAGCCCCCCGATCGCCCGGCGGCGATATGCGTCGCCCCAGGCAGCGTCAAATTAGCGCCAGTACCGCTAACACCCACACACGCAGCATGCGCCTCCCTTAGTGGTATAGTATCTGAACGGATCAATATCTGATCCGATCAGATCTATACTAGCGTCCCCAGCAGTTTAGGGTTCCCAAAAACGCAGTGTTAGCGGGATCAGCCCAGATACCTGCTAGCACCTGCGTTTTGTGCCTCCGCCCAGCCCACCCAAGTGCAGTATCGATCGATCACTGTCACTTACAAGGCACTAAACGCATAACTGCAGCGTTCGCAGAGTCAGGCCTGATCCCTGCGATCGCTAACAGTTTTTTTGGTAGCGTTTTGGTGAACTGGCAAGCACCAGCCCCAGGCAGCGTCAGGTTAGCGCCAGTACCGCTAACACCCACGCACGCACCGTACACCTCCCTTAGTGGTATAGTATCTGAACGCATCAATATCTGATCCGATCAGATCTATACTAGCGTCCCCAGCAGTTTAGGGTTCCCAAAAACGCAGTGTTAGCGGAATCAGCCCAGATACCTGCTAGCACCTGCGTTTTGCCCCTCCGCCCGGCCCAGCCCAGCCCACCCAAGTGCAGTATCGATCGATCACTGTCACTTACAAAACACTAAACGCATAACTGCAGCGTTCGCAGAGTCAGGCCTGATCCCTGCGATCGCTAACAGTTTTTTTTGTAGCGTTTTGGTGAACTGGCAAGCACCAGCCCCAGGCAGCGTCAGATTAGCGCCAGTACCGCTAACACCCACGCACGCACTGTACACCTCCCTTAGTGGTATAGTATCTGATCGCATCAATATCTGATCCGATTAGATCTATACTAGCGTCACCAGCAGTTTAGGGTTCCCAAAAATGCAGTGTTAGCGGGATCAGCCCAGATACCTGCTAGCACCTGCGTTTTGCCCCTCCGCCCGGCCCAGCCCAGCCCACCCAAGTGCGGTATCGATCGATCACTGTCACTTACAAAACACTAAACGCATAACTGCAGCGTTCGCAGAGTCAGGCCTGATCCCTGCGATCGCTAACAGTTTTTTGGTAGTGTTTTGGTGAACTGGCAAGCGCCAGCGGCCTAGTACACCCCGGTCGTAGTCAAACCAGCACTACAGTAACACGTGGTGACGTGGCGAGTCCCATAAGTGCAGTTCAAGCTGGTGAGGTGGCAAGCACAAGTAGTGTCCCGCTGCCACCAAAAAGACAAACACAGGCCCGTCGTGCCCATAGTGCCCTTCCTGCTGCATTCGCCAATCCTAATTGGGAACCCACCGCTTCTGCAGCGCCCGTACTTCCCCCATTCACATCCCCAACCAAATGCAGTCGGCTGCATGAGAGGCATTTTTATGTCCTCCCGAGTACCCCTACCCAGCGAACCCCCCAAAAAAGATGTCGTGTCTGCAGCAAGCGCGGATATAGGCGTGACACCCGCTATTATTGTCCCTCCTGTCCTGACAATCCTGGTCTTTGCATTGGTGAATGTTTTGAACGCTACCATTCACTAGTTGAGTATTAGCGTAGGGTACAGCATTGCACAGACTAGGCACACTTTCACAGGGTCTCCCAAGATGCCATCGCATTTTGAGAGACCCGAACCTGGAACCGGTTACCGTTATAAAAGTTAGTTACAAAAAAAAGTGTAAAAAAAAAAAAAATATATGAAATAAAAAAAAATAGTTGTTGTTTTATTGTTCTCTCTCTCTCTATTCTCTCTCTCTATTGTTCTGCTCTTTTTTACTGTATTCTATTCTGCAATGTTTTATTGTTATTGTTATTGTTATTGTTATTGATTGTTATTGTTATTGTTATTGTTATTGTTATTGTTATTGATTGTTATTGTTATTGTTATTGTTATTATGTTTTATCATGTTTGTTTTTCAGGTGTGTAATTATTTACACTTTACTGTGCTTTATTGTTAACCATTGTTAACCATTTTTTTGTCTTCAGGTACGCCATTCACGACTTTGAGTGGTTATACCAGAATGATGCCTGCAGGTTTAGGTATCATCTTGGTATCATTCTTTTCAGCCAGCGGTCGGCTTTCATGTAAAAGCAATCCTAGCGGCTAATTAGCCTCTAGACTGCTTTTACAAGCCGTGGGAGGGAATGCCCCCCCCCCCCACCGTCTTCCGTGTTTTTCTCTGGCTCTCCTGTCTCAACAGGGAACCTGAGAATGCAGCCGGTGATTCAGCCAGCTGACCATAGAGCTGATCAGAGACCAGAGTGGCTCCAAACATCTCTATGGCCTAAGAAACCGGAAGCTACGAGTATTTCATGACTTAGATTTCGCCGGATGTAAATAGCGCCATTGGGAAATTGGGGAAGCATTTTATCACACCGATCTTGGTGTGGTCATTTGCTTTGAGGGCAGAGGAGAGATCTAGGGTCTAATAGACCACAATTTTTTCAAAAAAGAGTACCTGTCACTACCTATTGCTATCATAGGGGATATTTACATTCCCCGAGATAACAAGAAAAATGATTAAAAAAAAAAATATGAAAGGAACAGTTTAAAAGTAAGATTAAAAAAGCAAAAAAATAATAAAGAAAAAAAAAACAAAAAAAAAAAACACCCCTGTCGCCCCCTGCTCTCGCGCTAAGGCGAACGCAAGCGGCGGTCTGTCGTCAAACGTAAACAGCAATTGCACCATGCATGTGAGGTATCACCGCGAAGGCCAGATCGAGTGCAGTAATTTTTCCAGTAGACCTCCTCTGTAAATCTAAAGTGGTAACCTGTAAAGGCTTTTGAAGGCTTTTAAACATGTATTTATTTTGTTGCCACTGCACGTTTGTGCGCAATTTTAAAGCATGTCATGTTTGGTATCCATGTACTCGGCCTGAGATCATCTTTTTTATTTCAT
Source organism: Lithobates clamitans (assembly GCA_037952925.1). Lineage (NCBI taxonomy): Eukaryota > Metazoa > Chordata > Amphibia > Anura > Ranidae > Lithobates > Lithobates clamitans. The sequence continues at coordinate 195,653 of JBBGZY010001223.1, forward strand.
CAAACATTTGGGCAATATAGCGTGTTTTAGTGCATTAAAATTAAAAAAAGTGTGTTTTTTCCCCAAAAAATGCGTTTGAAAAATCGCTGCGCAATTACTGTGTGAAAAAAAAAAATGAAACACCCACCATTTTAATCTGTAGGGCATTTGCTTTAAAAAAATATATAATGTTTGGGGGTTCAAAGTAATTTTTTTGCAAAAAAAAAAAACTTTTTCATGTAAACAATAAGTGTCAGAAAGGGCTTTGTCTTCAAGTGGTTAGAAGAGTGGGTGATGTGTGACATAAGCTTCTAAATGTTGTGCATAAAATGCCAGGACAGTTCAAAACCCCCCCAAATGACCCCATTTTGGAAAGTAGACACCCCAAGCTATTTGCTGAGAGGCATGTCGAGTCCATGGAATATTTTATATTGCGACACAAGTTGCGGGAAAGAGACAAATTTTTTTTTTTTTTTTTTTTTTTGCACAAAGTTGTCACTAAATGATATATTGCTCAAACATGCCATGGAAATATATGAAATTACACCCCAAAATACATTCTGCTGCTTCTCCTGAGTACGGGGATACCACATGTGTGAGACTTTTTGGGAGCCTAGCCGCGTACGGGACCCCGAAAACCAAGCACCGCCTTCAGGCTTTCTAAGGGCGTGAATTTTTGATTTCACTCTTCACTGCCTATCACAGTTTCGGAGGCCATGGAATGCCCAGGTGGCACAAAACCCCCTCAAATGACCCCATTTTGGAAAGTAGACACCCCAAGCTATTTGCTGAGAGGTATAGTGAGCATTTTGCAGACCTCACTTTTTGTCACAAAGTTTTGAAAATTGAAAAAAGAAAAAAAAAAATGTTTTTTCTTGTCTTTCTTCATTTTCAAAAACAAATGAGAGCTGCAAAATACTCACCATGCCTCTCAGCAAATAGCTTGGGGTGTCTACTTTCCAAAATGGGGTCATTTGGGGGGGTTTTGTGCCACCTGGGCATTCCATGGCCTCCGAAACTGTGATAGGCAGTAAAGAGTGAAATCAAAAATTTTCACCCTTAGAAATCCTGAAGGCAGTGATTGGTTTTTGGGGTCCAGTACGCGGCTAGGCTCCCAAAAAGTCCCACACATGTGGTATCCCCATACTCAGGAGAAGCAGCTAAATGTATTTTGGGGTGCAATTCCACATATGCCCATGGCCTGTGTGAGCAATATATCATTTAGTGACAACTTTATGAAAAAAAAAATTAAAAAAAAAAAAAAGTGTCACTTTCCCGCAACTTGTGTCAAAATATAAAATATTCCATGGACTCAATATGCCTCTCAGCAAATAGCTTGGGGTGTCTACTTTCCAAAATGGGGTCATTTTGGGGGGTTTTGTGCCACCTGGGCATTCCATGGCCTCCGAAACTGTGATAGGCAGTGAAGAGTGAAAGCAAAAATTTACACCCTTAGAAATCCTGAAGGCGGTGATTGGTTTTCGGGGCCCCGTACGCGGCTAGGCTCCCAAAAAGTCCCACACATGTGGTATCCCCATACTCAGGAGAAGCAGCTAAATGTATTTTGGGGTGCAATTCCACATAGGCCCATGGCCTGTGTGAGCAATATATCATTTAGTGACGACTTTTTGTAAATATTTTTTTTTTTTTTGTCATTTTTCAATCACTTGGGACAAAAAAAATAAATATTCAATGGGTTCAACATGCCTCCCAGCAATTTCCTTGGGGTGTCTACTTTCCAAAATGGGGTCATTTGGGGGGGTTTTGTACTGCCCTGCCATTTTAGCACCTCAAGAAATGACATAGGCAGTCATAAACTAAAAGCTGTGTAAATTCCAGAAAATGTACCCTAGTTTGTAGACGCTATAACTTTTGCGCAAACCAATAAATATACGCTTATTGACATTTTTTTTACCAAAGACATGTGGCCAAATACATTTTGGCCTAAATGTATGACTAAAATTTAGTTTATTGGATTTTTTTAATAACAAAAAGTAGAAAATATCATTTTTTTTCAAAATTTTCGGTCTTTTTCCGTTTATAGCGCAAAAAATAAAAACCGCAGAGGTGATCAAATACCATCAAAAGAAAGCTCTATTTGTGGGAAGAAAAGGACGCAAATTTCGTTTGGGTACAGCATTGCATGACCGCGCAATTAGCAGTTAAAGCGACGCAGTGCCAAATTGGAAAAAGACCTCTGGTCCTTAGGCAGCATAATGGTCCGGGGCTCAAGTGGTTAAGATGAACATCCAAGAGTCTCTTAAAAATACCCCATACTCCCCGCTGTCACCACCAATTGTTGAAGAGAGTTCCACATCTTTATTGCCCTGACAGTGAAAAACCCTTGCGCAGTTTAAGGTTAAACCGCTTCTCCTCCAATCTCATTGTGTGGCCCATGTCCTCTTATACTCCTTGAGACTGAATATTTTTTTTCCTATGCTGGGATCACCATTGAGGTATTTGTAAATCGCTATCATATCTCCTCTCAAGCATAGTTTCTCCAGCGAGAATAAATGTAGTGCTTGCATTCGATCCTGGTAATTGAGGTCCTCCAGTCCCCTTATTAGTTTTGTTGCCCTTCTTTGGACTCTCTACAGTTCCAGCACATCCCTTCTGAGGACTGGTGACCAGAACTGGACAGAGTACTCCAGATGTGGTCTAACCAGAGTTTTATAAAGTGGTAGGATTATCGTTTTATCTCTGGAGTATATGCCTTTTTTATGCATGCTAATATTCTGCTGGCTTTGGTAGCTGCAGCTTGACATTCCATGCTATTACTCAATCTGTCATCTACTAGGACCCCCAGATCTTTCTCCATCCTTGATTTCCCCAGCGGTGAAATGACTGCATGACTTTACATTTTCCACAATAAACCTCATTTGCTATGTATTTTCCCACTCCATTATTTTGTTCAGGTCTTTCTGTAAAATTTCTATATCCTGATGTGACGTTATAGCACTGCTTAATTTTGTGTTGTCCGCAAAAACTGAGATTGAACTATTTATCCCATCCCCTATATCATTTATGAATAAATGGAATAGCACTGATCCCAAGACAGAACTGCGGGGTACCCCACTTACCACTCCAGACCAGTCTGTGTACACATTATTTATCACCACCCTTTGGACGCGCCCCTTTAACCATTTTTTTACTCAAGAACAAACCTTATGGTTTACGCCTGCAGACCTCAGCTTGTAAATTAAGCGTTTATGGGGGTAAATGGACTTAGAACATTTATTAATATAGCTGTTGAAGATCATTGTCACAAATGTGTCAGTCTAGTTTCTGATAATGCTACATAAATAAAATGAAAACTTTATTTCAGGTATGTATAATTTAAAAAGTGCTTTTTTGAAAAAAGTGCTGCTGGTAAGATTACTGTAGGCACGCCTCTTATTGTCAAGAAAATAAAAGAGTTGTTACAAAATGGCAAATGGGTAGTTACAAATAGGGATGAGCCGAACACCCCCCGGTTCGGTTCGCACCAGAACCCGCGAACGGACCGCAAGTTCGCACGAACGTTAGAACCCCATTGACGTCTATGGGACTCGAACGTTCGAAATCAAAAGTGCTCATTTTAAAGGCTAATTTGCATGGTATTGTCCTAAAAAGGGTTTGGGGACCCGGGTCCTACCCCAGGGGACATGTATCAATGCAAAAAAAACTTTTAAAAACGGCCGTTTTTTCGGGAGCAGTGATTTTAATGATGCTTAAAGTAAAAAAAAAAAAGTGAAATATTCCTTTAAATATCGTACCTGGGGGGTGTCTATAGTATGCCTGTAAAGTGACGCGTGTTTCCCATGTTTAGAACAGTCCCTGCACCAAATGTCATTTTTAAAGGAAAAAATCTCATTTAAAACTGCTTGCGGGTTTAATGTCATGTCGGGTCATGGCAATATGGATGAAAATCAGTGAGACAAACGGCATGGGTACCCCCCAGTCCATTACCAGGCCCTTTGGGTCTTGTATGGATATTAAGGGGAACCCCGCACCCAAATTAAAATAAGGAAAGGTCCCTCCCTATATACTCTGAACAGCAGTATACAGGCGGTGCAAACAAGACAGGGACTGTAGGTTTGTTGTTAAGTAGAATCTGTTTGTAATTTTGAACATTTTTAATGTGTTTAGCTCCAGCCAAAAAATCTTTTCTAAGCTTTTTGGAAAACATAGGGAAGGGTTATCACCCCTGTGACATTTGTTTTGCGTCTTTCCTCCTCTTCAGAAGATTTCACCTCACTTTTTTGTCCCAATGAAAAATGTTTTTTGAAAATTTGTGTTTTTTTGTGGAACAAGGATTGGAAAGCATCAGTGGAAAGGAAAAATTGTTTTCCCATATTAACTCTTACAGGAGAGAATTTCCCTTCCTTAGGGGTAGATTTCATCTCACTTCCTGTTGTCTCCTTCCGTTTGCAAGTAGGAGTCGTTTGTAAGTTAGATGTTTGAAAGTAGGGTCCTGCCCTATATACTCAGCAGAAATTTGGGCCTTAGGTGTTGCTGTGGCCAAAACACTGTAAGCCCTCACAGGGCCCTGCTGTGAAATATTAGATCAAGAATTGTAATTACATGCCCCTGTTGAACAGGAGCTGAAAAATTAGGCCTTAGGCACTGGTGCTGGTGCCACAACACTGCAACCCCTCACAGACACTCTAGTTGAAACGCAGGAACAAGCCCTGCTGCAAAGTATTGCATCAAAAATTGTAATTACACGCCCCTGTTAGACAGGGGCTGAAAAATTGGGTCTTAGGCACTGGTGCTGGTGCCACAACACTGCAACCCCTCACAGACACTCTAGTTGGAATGCAGGAACGAGCCCTGCTGCAAAGTATTACATCAAAAATTGTAATTACACGCCCCTGTTAAACAGGGGCTGAAAAATTGTGCCTTAGGCACTGGTGGTGGCGCCCAGAACCAAAAATGTTCTTACAAGCTATCAGCGTGATGATTGAGGAGGAAGAGGATAATTACTCAGGGATAGTCACTCAGCATCAGCATAGGCAGTCTTTGAAGGGATCTGAGATTTCAAAAAAAATTATTCGGTTACATCTGCATCAGGTGCTTGGTAGCTGGTGGTGATCCAAGACTGATTCATTTTTATGAAGGTCAGCCGATCGACCGAGTCGGTGGACAGACGCACCCTGTGATCGGTTACCACGCCTCCAGCAGCACTGAATGTGCGTTCCGAAAGAACGCTGGATGCAGGACAGGCCAGTAGCTCAATTGCATACTGTGCAAGCTCTGGCCAGTGATCCATCCTCAAGACCCAGTAACCCAGAGGATTTTCGGTGGGAAAGGTGTCCAAGTCTGATCTTGCCCCTAGGTATTCCTGCACCATGTAAAACAGACGCTGGCGATGGTTGCTGGAACCGATCATACCTTGGGGCTGCGGACCAAAAAATTGTCTGAACGCATCGGTCAGACGGCCACCTTCTCCACCGCTCCTTCTTTGACTGACCGAAGCCTCAGCAACACGTTGTCCAGAAACAGGAGTTTGTAACCTCCCAGTCTCTGGGAACGCGTTGCACAGACCTTTCTGCAAGGCCTCCCGAAGATGTTTCATCCTCTGCTCCCTCTGCGATGGCAAGATAAGGTCCGCAACCTTACCCTTGTAACGTGGATCAAGGAGGGTTGCCAGCCAGTATTGGTCCTTCTCCTTGATACCACGAATACGAGGATCCTTACGCAGGCTTTGCAGGATCAGGGAGGCCATGCAGCGTAGGTTTGCTGAGGCATTCGGTCCGGAGTCCTCTGGGTCACTAAGGACAACAACGTCCGCAGCCACCTCCTCCCAGCCACGTACAAGTCCATGTGTTCCTTGGGACTGATCCCTTAAAGACTGCTGATGCTGAGTGCCAGGCTCCACCTCCATACTGACACAATCTTCCTCCTCCTCCTCCTCCTCCTCCTCGTCCTCTTCCTGTGTGATCGGCGGGCACGCAGGAACACTGTCTGGATAAAGGGGGCCTTGAGAGCTAAGGAAGTCCTCCTCTTCCTGCCTCTGTTCTGCCTCAAGTGCCCTGTCCATTATTCCACGCAGCGTGTGCTCCAACAGGTGGACAAGGGGGACAGTGTCACTGATGCATGCACTGTCAGTGCTCACCATCCTCGTGGCCTCCTCGAATGGTGACAGGACAGTGCATGCATCCCTGATCATGGCCCACTGGCGTGGGGAAAAAAAACCAAGGTCCCCTGACCCTGTCCTGGTGCCATAGTCGCACAGGTACTCATTGATGGCCCTCTGCTGCGTGTGCAGCCGCTGCAGCATGGCCAACGTCGAGTTCCACCTGGTGGGCATGTCACAGATTAGGCGGTTCTTGGGCAGGTTAAACTCCTTTTGGAGGTCCGTCAGCCGAGCACTGGCATTATATGACCGGCGGAAATGCACACAGACTTTCCTGGCCTGCCTCAGGACATCCTGTAAGCCCGGGTACCTGCCCAAGAACCGCTGCACCACCAAGTTAAGGACGTGAGCCAAACAGGGCACATGGGTCAGTTGTCCCTGTCGGAGGGCAGAGAGGAGGTTGGTGCCATTGTCGCAAACCACCATTCCTGCCTTAAGTTGGCGTGGCGTCAACCACCTCTGAACCTGCCCCTGCAGAGCTGACAGAACCTCTGCCCCAGTGTGGCTCCTGTCCCCCAAGCACACCAGCTCAAGCACCGCATGGCATCTTTTGGCCTGCGTACTTGCGTAGCCCCTTGAACGCCTACGGAGCACCGCTGGTTCCGAGGAAGAGGCCATGGAGGAAGAAGAAGAGGAGGGGGTGGAGGAGAGAGGTGTGTCACAATCAGCATTTTGGAGGCGTGGTGGCGGAACAACCTCCAACACTACTGCACCTTGTCCTGCATCCTTCCCAGCTGCCAGCAGAGTCACCCAATGCGCCGTGAAACTTAAGTAACGTCCCTGTCCATGCCTGCTGGACCATGAGTCAGCGGTAATATGCACCTTACCGCTGACCGCCCTGTCCAGCGAGGCATGGACATTGCCTTCCACATGCCGGTAGAGAGCCGGAATCGCCTTCCGTGAGAAAAAGTGGCGTTTGGGTACCTGCCACTGAGGAACCGCACATTCCACAAACTCACGGAAGGGGGCAGAGTCTACCAACTGAAAAGGCAGCAGTTGAAGTGCTAGCAATTTTGCCAAGCTAGCATTCAACCGCTGGGCATGTGGATGGCTGGGAGCAAACTTCTTTCGGCGGTGCAGCAGCTGGGGCAGGGAAATTTGCCTGGTACAATCTGACGTCGGTGTACCAAAAGCAGATTGCCCATAAGTACTTGGCTGTGACACACCTAATTCTACACCTTCATTCCTCTCACTGCAGGTCGCAGAGAGGACTGAAGGTCTAGTGGGGTTGGAAATCTCAGCTGATGAGGAGCAAGGAGAGATCGTCTTTGTTCTTTGGTGTGGGTCTTTTAGATACGCTTGCCAACGAACTGCATGGCAGGTCAACATATGTCTGGTCAAGCATGTGGTACCCAAGCGGGAGATGTTTTGGCCACGCGAGATACGCTTGAGACATATGTTGCAAATAGCAGCGGTGCGATCTGATGCACTCGTCTCAAAAAAGGCCCACACCAAAGAACTTTTTGAATAACGCGCAGAGACTGCAGCGCCCTGCACATGTGGAGCTTTGGGGTGTGATGCAGTCAATGTGCTGCCCTTAGGCTGGCCCCTGGAGGGCATCCTGCCTAGTTGGTGATGTGCCACCTCCTCCTCCTCCTCCTCCTCCTCCTCCTCTCTCCTATCAGGCACCCACGTTGAGTCAGTGACCTCATCATCCCCTCCCTCCTCATCACTGGAGCAAACCTGGCAGTATGCTGCAGCAGGGGGAGCATGACTGCCAGATTGCTGTCCTTCTTGGGCACCCCCTCTGTCCGTGCTCATGTTACTGCCTTCATTGAGCTCAGTATCATCATCAGAGCCTTCCAAACGCTGGGCATCCTCCTGGAGCATGTACCCAACACTGTGGTCAAACAGTTCGAGGGAATCCTCAGGAGGACATGGTGGGGCTAGGGAAGGAGTCACTGATGACATTGAGCTGAGGGAAGAGGCCGCTGCTTTGCCAGACAAAGCACCCTGGGCATGGGTGAGAGAGGATGAGGAGGATGAGGACGGCTTGGTCATCCACTCGACCAAGTCTTCCGCATGTTGCGGCTCAACACGGCCAGCTGCCGAAAAAAAGGCCAAGCGTGTCCCATGGCCACGTGCTGATGAGGATGCACCGTCTCCACGACCAGCACTAGACACAGAGCCTGCTTGCCCTCTCTTATTGGCTTGTGACTGTCTGCCTCTCCTTCTTGGCCTTCCAGACATACTAATGGCCTGTAGCTGCACTAAGCTGGGATAGAACACCTGTAATTTTCTTCAGGTAGCTTTATATACTGTAACCAGACAAGCCTGCCTGTCAGTAGGAAGATAACAGGAACGGATCTAGCTGAACACTGTGAGCAGGACGTACTGCACTAAATGTATATAGCAGGAACGGATCTAGCTGAACACTGTGAGCAGGACGCACTGCACTGAATGTAAATAGCAGGAACGGATCTAGCTGAACACTGTGAGCAGGACGCACTGCACTGAATGTAAACAGCAGGAACGGATGTAGCTAAACACTGTGAGCAGGACGCACTGCACTGAATGTAAATAGCAGGAACGGATCTAGCTGAACACTGTGAGCAGGACGCACTGCACTGAATGTAAATAGCAGGAACGGATCTAGCTGAACACTGTGAGCAGCACGCACTGCACTGAATGTAAATAGCAGGAACGGATCTAGCTGAACACTGTGAGCAGGACGCACTGCACTGAATGTAAACAGCAGGAACGGATGTAGCTAAACACTGTGAGCAGGACGCACTGCACTGAATGTAAATAGCAGGAACGGATCTAGCTGAACACTGTGAGCAGGACGCACTGCACTGAATGTAAATAGCAGGAACGGATCTAGCTGAACACTGTGAGCAGGACGCACTGCACTGAATGTAAATAGCAGGAACGGATCTAGCTGAACACTGTGAGCAGCACGCACTGCACTGAATGTAAATAGCAGGAACGGATCTAGCTGAACACTGTGAGCAGGACGCACTGCACTGAATGTAAACAGCAGGAACGGATGTAGCTAAACACTGTGAGCAGGACGCACTGCACTGAATGTAAATAGCAGGAACGGATCTAGCTGAACACTGTGAGCAGGACGCACTGCACTGAATGTAAATAGCAGGAACGGATCTAGCTGAACACTGTGAGCAGCACGCACTGCACTGAATGTAAATAGCAGGAACGGATCTAGCTGAACACTGTGAGCAGGACGCACTGCACTGAATGTAAATAGCAGGAACGGATCTAGCTGAACACTGTGAGCAGGACGCACTGCACTGAATGTAAACAGCAGGAACGGATGTAGCTAAACACTGTGAGCAGGACGCACTGCACTGAATGTAAATAGCAGGAACGGATCTAGCTGAACACTGTGAGCAGGACGCACTGCACTGAATGTAAATAGCAGGAACGGATCTAGCTGAACACTGTGAGCAGGACGCACTGCACTGAATGTAAATAACAGGAACGGATCTAGCTGAACACTGTGAGCAGGACACACTGTACTAAATGTAAATAGTCTAGCTGCCTGACCGTGGTACTAATAGGATCAAAAAGAACACCTGTAATTTTCTTCAGGTAGCTTTATATACTGTAACCAGACAAGCCTGCCTGTCAGTAGGAAGATAACAGGAACGGATCTAGCTGAACACTGTGAGCAGGACGTACTGCACTAAATGTATATAGCAGGAACGGATCTAGCTGAACACTGTGAGCAGGACGCACTGCACTGAATGTAAATAGCAGCAACGGATCTAGCTGAACACTGTGAGCAGGACGCACTGCACTGAATGTAAATAGCAGGAACGGATCTAGCTGAACACTGTGAGCAGGACGCACTGCACTGAATGTAAACAGCAGGAACGGATGTAGCTAAACACTGTGAGCAGGACGCACTGCACTGAATGTAAATAGCAGGAACGGATCTAGCTGAACACTGTGAGCAGGACGCACTGCACTGAATGTAAATAACAGGAACGGATCTAGCTGAACACTGTGAGCAGGACACACTGTACTAAATGTAAATAGTCTAGCTGCCTGACCGTGGTACTAATAGGATCAAAAAGAACACCTGTAATTTTCTTCAGGTAGCTTTATATACTGTAACCAGACAAGCCTGCCTGTCAGTAGGAAGATAACAGGAACGGATCTAGCTGAACACTGTGAGCAGGACGTACTGCACTAAATGTATATAGCAGGAACGGATCTAGCTGAACACTGTGAGCAGGACGCACTGCACTGAATGTAAATAGCAGGAACGGATCTAGCTGAACACTGTGAGCAGGACGCACTGCACTGAATGTAAATAGCAGGAACGGATCTAGCTGAACACTGTGAGCAGGACGCACTGCACTGAATGTAAACAGCAGGAACGGATGTAGCTAAACACTGTGAGCAGGACGCACTGCACTGAATGTAAATAGCAGGAACGGATCTAGCTGAACACTGTGAGCAGGACGCACTGCACTGAATGTAAATAGCAGGAACGGATCTAGCTGAACACTGTGAGCAGCACGCACTGCACTGAATGTAAATAGCAGGAACGGATCTAGCTGAACACTGTGAGCAGGACGCACTGCACTGAATGTAAATAGCAGGAACGGATCTAGCTGAACACTGTGAGCAGGACGCACTGCACTAAATGTAAATACCAGGAACGGATCTAGCTGAACACTGTGAGCAGGACGCACTGCACTGAATGTAAATAGCAGGAACGGATCTAGCTGAACACTGTGAGCAGGACGCACTGCACTGAATGTAAATAGCAGGAACGGATCTAGCTGAACACTGTGAGCAGCACGCACTGCACTGAATGTAAATAGCAGGAACGGATCTAGCTGAACACTGTGAGCAGGAAGCACTGTACTGAATGTAAATAGCAGGAACGGATCTAGCTGAACACTGTGAGCAGGACACACTGCACTGAATGTAAATAGTCTAGATAGAAGATAACAGGAACGGATCTAGCTAAACTGAATACAGTGTATATATATATATGCAACACCTGGGATGCATATATATACACAATACACTGTAAGTGCAGCTAACTGACTGACTGTTCTGCCTAATCTATCTAACTCAAATCAAATGACACTGTCTCTCTCTCTCTCTATCGCTCAGCACACCGGAACACACACTACACAGGGCCGCCGTGCAGGCGGCCTTATATAGTGTGGGGTGTGTACTAAATCCCCTGAGCCATAATTGGCCAAAGCCACCCTGGCTTTGGCCAATTACAGCTCTCTCTACTGACGGCGCTGTGATTGGCCAAGCATGCGGGTCATAGTGCATGCTTGGCCAATCATCAGCCAGCAATGCACTGCGATGCCGCAGTGAATTATGGGCCGTGACGCGCCACACGAATTTGGCGCGAACGGCCCATATCGTTCGCAATTCTACGGACGGTCGAACAGCCGATGTTCGAGTCGAACATGGGTTCGACTCGAACACGAAGCTCATCCCTAGTTACAAATACAAAGCTGTAATGTGTGCAATGCCATTATAACAGGTTAAAAGTTTCATTATCTGCATAATAGCAAATAATGCACGTTTCATTAACATTACAACTGTGACATGGATTTCTGCATTTACATTCATAAATTCCCCTTCTCATTGCTGTATATCTTCTATAAGATGGAATGAGCATTTAATTGCCGCTTTCGGAAACTCTGCAGTAACATGAAATTAAAATTAAAGACGCAACAGGAGGGGAGTGACCTGGACAAGCCTGTGTAATAGGTCAAAGAGAATGCCAAATGAAACAAGAGGATGTTATAAGCAGCCAAAGAACTTGCACCAGCACTGACGGTTGTTTATAACATCCTTTTCCTGCAGATTAGTCTGCATAGAATTACTTTTGAGTCCATTTAACATTTTGCCATTTCACCCAGTTGAACAATAAATACTGTAAACCCCCAAGTTTTTTTTTATTTGGCGCTCTCTTTGACCTATTACACTTGGATTTCTCGACTGGAGTAAATGTCCACTCCTGGAGGATCCCCGTCTTTGTGGTAAATTGCTGAATAGGGCCAATTAGGTAATATAGTAATGACTTTTTTTACATTTTTAGAACCTGTGAATATCCATGATGAGTACTATCATTACCTCATGGACAAACCCATAACAGTTATTTTTGCCAAAAACAGGTTGATAAACTCAGGGCCGTCAATCAAATCCAAAAACCGCACAACGGTGGGGAGACCATACATGGATTTTTGCTAAAAAGGTGACATTTTGAATATACACTCTGGTAGATCAGTATATTAAGCCACTCTGGCCACAGTTGGAGTTTGACATATACATGGCATTTTGAAGAGAAATAAAGTATAGCCTAGAGAATTTCTTTCTGAATGAACAGTAAATCTACAACAGTTTTTTGTGTCAGTGGATTTACAGAAGTAGTGGATGCTGAAAGCTAAATTCCCCCTTTTCTCCAGCATGGTGAATGCTAGTTTTTGTTTACTTGAGTTTGGCAGGAAAATTATGTCAAAATTTAAGGGTGGGTTACTATTACACAGTACATATTTGGCTGGATGGATTGTTATGTGTAGTCATTACCATCTGCTTGATTAAAGGAAACCTGCATGGCCCCTAAACAGTGAAAAGTTGCTTCTACTTCGACTTTACAATACAGTTGCATTAAGAAACACTTTTGTTTCCTGGCAATATTCAATTTACTATTTTCAGGAAAGAATCATGACTGTGGTGTTAAAGCAGAAGGAAACACAAATGCCCTAGAAGGACCATGCTGGAACTTTCCAGTTTACGGGACTCTTTCCTTATTTATAAAAGTGTGTTCCATCTTATTGGAGAGGTTTCCTCATTCTGCTAGAAGACCACCTGCGGCCTGCAAGTGGTACAAATTAAATATTCATATACGATATGTTATGTTAACAGGACTAAAAGTGTATTTTTTTATTACTGAGCACAATAATGAATGACATTTAAAAATAACATCATACATTCATTTTAGGGCTGTAACCCCATGCATTGGAAGAATAGGGAAAAAGATAGGGCAAATTATAAAAAATATGGGCAACAGTGCTTATTTTACTTGGTACAACAGAGTGTAATAGTTGTACAAGGGCTTAGAATCTTTACCACCTGGTTTTCTTATCATACTGTTGTTCTAGAACTAGACTATTACTACAAAAAGACAGAGGGTACCTATTGTAATAAAAAACTGGAATCACAGTGTATTCTTATTATTTTGTACAACAAAAAATTTAAAGTGGTTCCAAAGGCTTAAGGTTTTTTCCCTTTATGCATTCTATACACGAAGGTAAAGAACCTCTGTGCAGGGCCCCCCCAAGCTCCCCCTAATACTTACTTTAGCTCCCTCTCGATCCAGCGATGTGCAGGAGAGCCTCAGCTCTCTCCAGGAACTCTCCCTCTTCATTGGCTGAGACAGCAGCGGGAGCCAATGGCAATCACAGCCAGTTAGCCAATGAGATGAGAGAGGGGGCGGGGCCGAGCTGTAGCTCCGTGTGCTAATGGACATGAAGAGCTGCAGCTTTGGAACAAGCCTGCTTGGGTGCTCCCATTGCAAGCTGCTTGCTGTGGGGGCACTGGGCAGGAGGGAGGGGTCAAGAGCGCTGGCGATGGATCTGAGAAGAGGAGAATCGGGGCTGCTCTGTGCAAAACCATTGTAAAAAGCAGTTGAGCATATCATGCTTGTTATTTTTTTTTTAAAACTAAAACCTTTAATATCACTTTAACGTACTATATATACTCGAGTATAGACCAACCTGGATATAAGCCGAGGCACCTAATTTTACCACAAAAAACTGGAAAAACTTATTGACTCAAGTATAAGCCTAGGGTGGGAAATGCAGCAGCTACTGGTAAATTTCAAAAATAAAAATAGAGGCATCAGTAGGTTAAATGTTTTTGAATATTTATTATAAAGAAAAACAGTAAACTAGCTCTGTAAGTGGAAAAGAGGGTCAATAAAAACAATATGGAATGAACAATAACTTTAAAAGTACAAAAACCTCATAATATACATTCTACCAGTGCCCATGAAATGCAGCCTGCCAGTGCCCATCATGTACAGCCTATCAGTGCCCATGACATACAGCCTGCCAGTGCCCATCATGTACAGTCTGCCAGTGCCCATCAGGTACAGCCTATCAGTGCCCTTGAGGTACAGCCTGCCAGTGCCCATCATGTACAGCCTACCAGTGCCCATGAGGTACAGCCTGCCAGTGCCTGGTAATGTGATGTCACGCTGTGTGTCAGAGCTGGATCTGAATCGCCATGCAGCCGCTGTAGCGATGTCCCGCCTCCTATGACACACGGCACAATGATTCCTAGCATTGGATCAGTGTACCATTTATCACAAGAGGCAGTCTAGGAGGCGGGACATCATTACAGTGGCTGCACGGCGATTCAGATCTTGGACACACAGCATGAGATCATGCTACCAGGCACTGGGGAGGCTGCACATGACACTTGTGAGAAGAGAAGGAGTGAGGGGAAACTGACAGGGGCGCCAGGATGATACATGTGCGGCAACCCGCTCTTTTTTCGGCTCCATTTTTGGGAGTTTTTTTTCTTAAGTGGGGACCCCCACTCGAGAATAAGCCGAGGGGGGGGGGGGGTTCAGCATAAAAAATGTGTTGAAAAACTCTGTTTATACTTGAGTATATATGGTAAATTATTATACTGAAAATTTCTGGTCAAGGTCAAGTAACTCATGATCTGTACAGCTAAATTAAATAGGATTCTTACAGTGAAACTTCTTTTTAATCATTCTTTGTAACATGTGACCTGATACCAGTGGTGTCGGGAGGGGGGGCTAAAGGGGGCTGGAACCCCGAGGGGGCCCCCAAAAAGCCCCGGGTCTCAGGCATTCACAAATCTATTATTAGCCTCGAGCCCAAGCGGGGAGCGATCTGACTCCGAGCATGGCAGAGTGACATAGCAGGTCCCGTCGTCTGGAGCATGCAGCACCTATGATGGACGTCCCATGGGTCCAATGCTGGTACTGCGGGAGGTGTGACGTCCATCATAGGTGCTGCAGGCTCCAGAAGGCAGCATTACAATTCGGCCGCGTCACTACGAGAAGATCCCCATTTAGTGCTCGGGCGGTCGGCTCTCCTCTCCTGTCCTCTCCTGACTCTGGCTGCCTGCTGTCTACTGGGATGCGTGCTGGCGCCGCACACTATGGCTGAGCTGCAGGAGGAGCTGGAGGCCACGGTCACCTGAAGTCTGACATCACGTGTAATGGTCAGGTAGGTCAGTGTGTGTCAAGTAGTGTGGGTCTGGGTCAGTGTAATGGTAAGTGTATGCCAGTTAGGTCAGTGTATGTCGTGTAGGTCAGTGTGCGTCAGGTAGGTCAGTGTGTGTCAAGTAGGTCAGTGTGGGTCAGTGTAATGGTCAGTGTATATCAGGTAGGTCAGTGTGCGTCAGGTAGGTCAGTGTGTGTCAGGTAGGTCAGTGTGGGTCAATGTAATGGTCAGTGTGCGTTAGGTAGGTCAGTGTGTGCCAGTGTAATGGTCAGTGTGCGTCAGGTAGGTCAGTGTGGGTCAGTGTAATGGTCAGTGTGCGTCAGGTAGGTCAGTGTGCATCAGGTAGGTCAGTGTGTGTCAGGTAGGTCAGTGTGGGTCAGTGTAATAGTCAGTGTGCGTCAGGTAGGTTAGTGTAGGTCAGTGTGCATCAGGTAGGTCAGTGTATGTCAGCTAGGTCAGTGTGGGTCAGTGTGCATCAGGTAGGTTAGTGTGTGCCAGGTAGGTCAATGTGTGTCAGGTAGGTCAGTATGTGTCAGGTAGGTTAGTGTGTGTCAGGTAGGTCAGTGTGGGTCTGGGTCAGTGTAATGGTCAGTGTATATAAGGTAGGTCAGTGTGTGTCAGGTTGGTCAGGTAGGTCAGTGTGGGTCAGGTAGGTTAGTGTGGGTCAGGGTGTGTCAGGTAGGTCAGTGTAATGGTCAGGTAGGTCAGTGTAATGGTCAGTGTGGGTCAGGTAGGTCAGTATGAGTCAGGTAGATCAGTGTAATGGTCAGTGTGGGTCAGTGTGTGTCAGGTAGGTCAGTGTAATGCTCAGTGTGGGTCAGGTTGGTCAGTGTAATGGTCAGTTTGGGTCAGATAGGTCAATTTTTAGTGGTCAGCATTGATGGGCACTGGTAAGCCAGGCAGCAACCAGCAGGTGAGCTTTTACAATCCCCCCCCCCCCCGGTGACGGGCTTGGACTTTGGGCTGAAGCCCCTGGTCTTTTTCCCACCTAGCAACGCCCCTGCCTGATACCATCCTTATTTGAATCCACAGCCATCACACAGCTAAATACACGTGTGCTGTTTTTCCTAACAATTATACAATTATTATAGTGATGTATAGCTTCAGAAGACAGCAGTTTATATATAGATATTGCTTATCTCCTTGGCTCTAATCTACAAGCTCCTTGTTGTGATTTATTTGCTTCATTAAGATCTAGTTTTCTCTTCCTTCCTCACTACATCACAGTTTGCATACTAATATCATAGTTTAGTTTCCATTTATCACAGTGTACCACCATTCTTTGTCTTCTTCACACTTGCTATTTTAATAAAAAATGATAGCCAAAGTATACATCTTACAACCAGTACTTCTTTGAAGAAAAATTATCTTGAATAAATTTTAATTAAAGGGTATGTACAGCCAAAAAAATTGTTTTTATTGCTGTCCATGTCCTACAGATTAGGTCTCTCTATTTGTCAAGGTGACCACTGTCATTACTACAAAAAGCGATGTATAATCAAAACTTTTTGAAACAGGAGGTGTGGGGGAAATTTAGCAATGGGACACTGGTTTCATTGACAGTTTTCTAAGATGGGATAGCTCCTTGCTTTGCTGTGTTACAAGAAGTGAAGGGAAATCTACGTGATTGGAAGCAAACACAAAAAAACCCCAAAAACTTTGAGATCATGGATATTTCCAAAACAAAAAAGGGGTTGCCTTTATATGCACTTTAATACTTTTTTTTTCAAATTATTATCTATGCTGTGCTGAGTCCTTTTTCCCATACCGTGAGCCCTTATCTGGTGCTTTGGTGTTTGCTCAGTACAAACTCCCAACCCCATAAATTAGCTGGGAAAAGTGGTAGAAGAAACTGCGCTAAAAACCAAGTACAAAATAAAATACCATAAAAAGGAGCTGCGTGGAAGCGCCTCTCCCAGGGGGTTGTCTGATGCGGGGAGGAGCCAAGGGAGCCGCCGAGGCCACTCTGTGCAAAACGAGCGGCACAGTGGAGGATACAAGCACTCTTGACAGCAGGGTCGGGGAAGAGACCCAAACTTCCTGTAGCTACAGTAGGTGCTTGTGTACAATTTGGTGATGCGGGCATAAGAAGGTACTGACCCAGGTTGGAGGAAGGAGTCCAAGGCACAGCGACCAAAGTCAAGGAATTCGGAGATGTCTAATGGTGCCTCACACAGCTCCCTCATTCCTACAGGTACCCATGCCTTGGGCTATTGGAGTGGCTGTTGACGAGATGACCCCTAGTGGACACCGCTGCTAATCCCCATTTTGGCTCTAAAGATCTCTGCTTGCTGTGATCCTCTGTAGTGGGGGGTCATGGCCTTCTGGTAAGGAGTAACCCCTTCAACATCTGGTGGTGGACCCCTCCTAGTTAACACAGATCTTTATTTATCACTTGGATTTTTTTCAACCTTAATATATCACAAAAATTGTTTTTGGTGATTTGGACGTTTCATAACACTTCATTGATGTTTATTCTTACGGACTTTTTCACAACACTTGAGTGATGCTTTAATCTTTGGACTTTTTATATAAATTTTTTTTTTTACTGAGTTTTGCACACTGATTTATGTATAATCCTTCTATGAATTCTTTCTTCACTGTAAAGCATATATTGTGTTTATTAATATTAGCGCAACCTCTTATTTCCCATAAATTAGCTGACCACAAATTTTCATTTCATAATTCCCGTTTTTTTTTTTTTTGAAACAAGTAAAGATATAATTCAGAAAATTTGAAGAAAAAATGTTCAGCTCAAGCAAACAAATGTTATCCTGTGCTCCCTGAAACGTGGTTTGTATGTACATATGTAGAATACAGTTCTGTCTAATTTTGGAACAAGAACTTTCATTTACCATTTATCATTTAAGTACACAAAGGTAAAAATCAACACTATGAAGCCTATAAGATCAGCAAAACTTATCCCGTTTAGTAGGTAACATGCTCAATTAAGACTCTAGTCTGAGAATTGCTGGAATACATCATGCTCCTCTCAGGTGATTATATACAGTCGGTAATAATAGTGTCGTGACGTGATGTAATACTTTTTCTCCTGGTGAACTCCTCAGCTCAGATCGAGTCAGGGCAACCATCTTAATCACATTCTCATGGTTCCTATTTCATGTTGGCATCTGGGATATGCCAAAGATGTTAATAAAAGTTCAGAAATAAAAAGTGGTATACTGCTATATTAACAATATGTCTACTTTATTCATATATCTTTTCAACTCTCCTTTAAACCTCTTGATAATTATAAAATAATTGTTTTGTTTGACGGCAAATACAGTTTAAAAAAAAAAATTATTATGATTTTACAAAATAACAGACTGTATGGTTTGCATAGCATTAAGACGTTACCTAGTTATAAATTGTAAGTTGTTGTTAATGAGAGCATTAGACTAATATGCTGCATGTGTTACATTCTAAAGTATCAAAAGAGAACAGCTCACAACACTTTTCCTCTACTCTCCCTCCTATCCTAGTTGTCCTCTCTTAGTCATTGAACAAATCAAAAATGTATTATCAGTCAAATATAAATTACCCTTTAATTGTTGTATTACATATCTAAATGGTTGCATTGGAGATTTATTTTGTTGCTGTGAAGATGTTTTAAAGGAGAAGTACAGCCAAAGCTTGTTTGGCTGTACTTCTTCTGTGGATCACATGAGTGCATTTCGTTCTGCACTGCTGTGACCCATTTTCAGCAGACAGGCAGCCGAAGCCCGCTGTTGGCTGACGTCACAGGACTGGTCCAGGCTGCAGCAAGATTGCAACAATTAAGTCAGGACGTGCCCACATGCCTGGCTTGGCACCTGGTTCAGCCTCTCAGCAAACCACTGAGAGGCTGAGTCAGCCACTCCTGCCCCCTTCACAGCCCAGTGCTCCGGTGATCGTGGAGGGGGCAGAGCAGAGAGCTGCTGACTGACAGTCAGCAGCTCTCTGCTCAGAGAGCCCTGAGAACCGAGCGATCGGCGGTGTTTGATCACTCGGTCCTCAGTGTTAGAGCCAGCGGGGGGGAAGATGCAGCATCAGGCCAAATGCTGCATCCACCTAAGTATGAATCTGCAAAAATTTAAAAAAATTCTCATACATCTCTTTTAATACAAAAGAGTTTTCTTTATAAGGTGCTACAGTGTGTGTAGTAAGGCCTCTACTTTGTCTTCCAAAATATCTGGAATATCTTTTTTTTCAAGTAGTTTATGTCTTGCCTAGTAGGGTATATATCTGGCTTTTAGAGATGTTTTTTTCTTGCAACTATCAGTGTTTATCAAAATAGTTTGTGGATTTCACCATGTTGGATTAGTTTAGAGAGTCCAGCTTGTTGGATTAGTTTGGAGAGTTTAGCATGTTGCATTAGTATAGAGTCCAGCATGCTGGATTTGTTTGTAAAGTCTGGTATGTTGGATTAGTTTGGACGGTTTGGCATGTTGGATTCATTTGGAGAGTTCAGCTTGTTGGATTAGTTGGCAAAATCCAGCATGTTGAATTCGTTTGGGGAGTCCAGCATTTTGGCCTGTGGCCTAAGCTGTCTGAGGATAATAGTAATAGTAAAACAATCTGCTTCATACATAAAGCGTAAATTTAGCAAAGTAAAAAATATTTATGAGATGGAAGGTTATTTTTATTGCAGAAGAGACATACTCATGTCTCTTCTGCATGAAAACTTTCTTATATTACTGTTTGCAAACTTTGCATGCGGTGTACTGTACATTCTTAACATGAGTTGGTATTGGTAAATAAGCTTCTGTGTGTAAGCATAGGAGTTACATTGTCGCCAGCCAGTCAAGCAAAATGACTAAAAATGTCAAACCCAGAAGAATACCAATATATTGGGGACAGCGAAGATCTTGCAACCATTGCGTTGCTGGAAGCAGGTGAATAAAGCTGAATTTAATTCCACTTTAACAACTGCTTTGTTTTAAATGTATCATTAGCCAATTTTTTTGTTGCTTTTGTTGCTTTGCTTCCCCTATCGAAGATATTTTTGTTTACTTCTTGTTCTATAAAAAGTAATGGGAAATCAAAACCTTTCACATTGTAATCAGTGTCTTTATTGGAAGAATTCCCTTACCTCTTTTTGTGGCGAGCAGTGTAAAATTTGGGATCTTTTTTTCTTTCGGTCTAACAGTGGTCATCAAGACAAACAGAAAAACTGAATATCCAGAGTGTGACACAGACAGTAATAAAAACCTTCTACTCTACCCAATACTAACAAAAAATGTTTTAGCATGAGATCAATTTCAGTGGGATTCTCTCCACGTAATGATTTAAAATGATTCTACAGACCTCAATGTCATTTAATCCCATGTACTTGTCATTTAGATCATGAGTCCAAAGCTTTACAATCTTGGGTACCATCGAATCCTTGCAAAGAGGAGAAGGAGAGATGTGGGAGGACCCACACATATTTGTCACAATTCATTTGTTTAGATAAACACACTATATTGAGGTGCAAATTGTCAAACAGTACTGTAACTGTGCAGAATTGGATGCTGAGCAAAGAGTTCATAAAGTCCATATGTGACACATCATGGTTAACTCAGCTGGCTGCCAGCACTCAGCACAGCTTCTCAAGAGACTGAAGGAATGTCTAAAGCAACAGCAGAGGGTGCATCTAAGTGCAGTAAAAATTTCAGGTTAAACAATTTTTAACTTACATTTGATATGGAGTAAAGTGCCTGTCATATGAACTTTATCCACTGGGGCTGTCATCCAGACCACAACAGCATATAGCAGAGACAATCCAGTTCAGAGTCTCTGTGCTTCCAATGGCCAGGAAATTCAGAGTCTCTGTTCTTCCAATAGCCAGGAAATACTTAGTGAGCCATGTGAGTCAGGCAGCTAAAGGAAAGTCCTGTGTGATGTCAGATGCTGGTGGACATGGAGGTGGTATGGCTACATGTTTCGAGGCTGCTTCGCCTCTTTCTCAAGCCTATCTCACTAGTAAAGGAGTGACCTTTATATACTCAATGGATAGGATTACCGGGCAGGGCCATACGGCACAGCATGCCTAATAAGTGACCAAAATAAAAAAGTCAAATTAAAAGCTAAAAGGAGAATGCTTGGTGCAACAGAATATTCAAAACAATACATAAGATAGGGAACTAAAATACATGTATGTATAGAAAATACAGCTGCATAATTCAAAGCTAAGTTCACAGGCAGAATTTCACTTTTCACAATAAATAGAAGCCTTTTCTAATGTCCGTTCTGCCCAAGCCACCCCAATGTGCTTATTTCTTACTTAACTAGTCCATGGCAATCTTAACCCCTCAGCTCAAAATGTAAAAAAAACGCATTCTTTTCAACAGAAACTTCATATCCCATCATGCATTGCCTTATTGCATCCAAGAATAGGGTGTGTTTTACTTCTGTGGACCACATCTCCCTCATCAGTAAACCACTTATTTTTTTATTTCCAATCACTTTCCTACTTCTTTCTTTAAGGTGGCCATACACAATACAATCTGATTGTAGAATCTCCTTTAGAGCTACCATCAGTTATGTAATGCAAGGGCCTGCCTGATTTGATACAAATGTAATGGATTGCTCAGCTAGCCCCATCTATTACATAGTTTTGGTAAATCTAAAATAATTTGTTCAGAGGTTGTACAATCAGACAGCATAGTGTATGGCCAGCTTGATACAAGTACATAGGATGAAGACATTCAGCTGTAAATGTTCTTGTAATCCAGGTCCAGCTCAGGGAAGGTGAGGATCTAAACACATCAGTTTCACTTTCAGGCCCCATTCACACAGTGTAGTGGGACCATGTGTTTTTTCCATGACACGCATAGGGCAGCCCATTGTTTTCAATGGGTTGCTCTACACGTGACAAATGCAGCAAAGTAGCCCATGGGGCATTTTGGTGTGTTGCAGTTTGCACATTTTTCACTTGACCAAATGCACATTTACTTACGTGTATGGAGCATCATTAACAATTACTGGCATTGAAAGTGCAACTAGTTAATTTTAGGTGTATAAAGGTGGGGCGAACACCATACAATCTGATTGTACAATCTCTTTACAATCTCCTTCAGATTTACCAAAACTATATAATAGGAGGACACACCTATCTATCCAGTCACTCTGCATTCAATCAGGCAGGCCCTTGCAATACATAGTTGATGGTAGATCTAAAGGAGATTGTACTTTTAGATTGTATAGTGTACGGTGAGCTTTACAGACTTCCAAGGACACACTTTTCCTGTTTTCAATACCACAGATTTGTTCCATCTATGCAAGATGAAGGTAACATACAAAATGATCGATCAGTAAAGGAAGACACTAGCTATGTATAGAGGGAGAACAGTTCTCACTGAAAATACCTGCATTGAAAAAGCAAGACACTACAGAGGTGCATGGGAGCAATCTCCTGAAGGGGGAAGGCAGGTGCAGGGTGTGTATTTATGTATGTATGTACTTATTTATTAAAAAAAATAATAAAATAATGGTAATTCTTACTGTTACTGATAATGGTCAGGATGAAGGGCTCAGGGCCAGTGTGAAGAGTCCCAGCTTTTGGGGGAAGTCGGTCCAGGGTGAAGGGCCCAGGGCCTGGGTAAATAGTCCCAGCTTTGGTCAGTCACTGAACTACTTACTTAGTTCACTAACAGTTTTGTAAAATACCAAATACCAGGACGAATACCAGGAAATAATGGAGAGGTTTTCTATAGGAAACACTGGAGGTTGAGGTAAGCACTTTCCTAGAATATAAAGAAAGCTTTTTCTTTTCTGCAACAGAGGTACATTAACCACTTCCCGACCAACCGCCGCAGTTTTACTGCGGCAGGTTGGCTCCCCCTGCAGGAACCGTCGTAGCTATACGTCGGCTCCTGGGGTCAGGATAGCAGGCGTGCGCGCGCCCGCTGAACTCATTGGGGGTGCCGATGCTCGTGGCTGACGGGCGCGATGACTGTCGGCCACGAGCGAATGCGAGCAGGAGAGACAGAACAGGGACGAGAGTGTGTAAACACACACTTCCCTGTTCTGTTCTGACAGGAGTGACAGATCTTGTGTTCCTATTAGCTAGGAACCATGATTCATCACTTCCTCTAGTCAGTCCCCTCCCCCTTCAGTTAGAATCACCTCCCAGGGAACACAGTTAACCCCTCGATTGCCCCTAGTGTTAACCCCTTCACTGCCAGTGACATTTTTACAGTAATCAATGCATTTTTATAGCACTGATCGCTGTATTAATGCCAATGGTCCCAAAAATGTGTCAAAATTGTCCGATGTGTCTACCATAATGTCGCAGTCACGATAAAAATCGCAGATTGCCACCATTACTAGTAAAAAAAAAATAATAATAATTAAAATGCTATAAATCTATCCCCTATTTTTTAGACACTATAACTCTTGCCAATCAAATATCAATCAATATACGCTTATTGCGATTTTTTTTTTTTACCAAAAATATGTAGTAGAATACATATCAGCCTAAACTGAGAAAAAAATAGATTAAAAAAAAAAAAATGGGGATATTTATTATACCAAAAAGTACAAAATATTGTGTTTTTTTCAAAATTGTCGCTCTTTTTTTTTTTTTTTTTGGTGGTATTTGATCGCAGAGGCTCTATTTGTGGGAAAAAAAAGGACATCAATTTTGTTTGGGTGCAACATCACACTACCGCACAATTGTCAGTTAAAGCGACGCAGTGCCGAATCACAAAAAGTGCTCTAGTAAGGAAGAGGGTAAATTCTTCCGGGGCTGAAGTGGTTAATGGTATATTAGTAGATAGGGGAGTTGAATTTAGAAAAAAGTGAACTTAGCCTTTAAAGATATCCAGAGCTGACACAAACGAAACATAAAAAATAATAAGTAAGATACAAATCTAAAATGCATGTGCATGTAAGAATCATCATGGCAAATAGGAGACATCAAAACTTAGCACAAAGAAAATATAGAAATATAGATATAAGTAGATGCACGTCCATATGCACAATGGCCTATATACACAAAGAATAGCATGACAGTATAAGAACATGTATGCCTGTTGGAACAACATTGTAGATGGGTTTCATAAATGTGGTGACCCAAACACACTACAAATCGTATCATCACAGATCTATAGAGCATACAGATATTATGAGTTTCATGTTTTATGATTAGCAGCAGAAACACCTTATCATGATCATGATGTTATCAACAATAAATCAGTATTGCTTTTCAGTAAACATCTATTATAGTTTTAGAATGGCCTATGATGATGAATTGTACTGGATGGTTTCATTGCTGCAGATAGCTATAGCAAACAAGTTCCTGATAAACAATCTATCATGGAGCTCCTTACAGTTTTCCTTGCAATGCGTTAGTGCTTGCATACATGGGCATTTGTATTTTGCTGCTTTGTTTTTGGATCACTTTTGGAGGATCTTGAATATAGTTTTTCTCTGAATAGGATTGCATGGAGCTGCAGCTTTTATAGTACATCATGGTATGCTTTTGTAAATTCAGATATCCTATTCTGCTGTTTTGCAACCGCTTTTGTTCCCCTATACAAGCTAAAGAGAAACACACTCTAAATGTAAGGTATGTGCTTGGTAAATGTGTGGTCAGAACAGTCCAATTTCCACCCTATAGTAACATGTCAAAACCTGGGCAACTGAACCTGAGCTTATAATAAAAAAACACATAAGGGGAGGCTACCTTTAATAAAACCACATGTCAAACGATTAGTAGATTTAGAGATACAGGGGACATAAAGCCAAACTCCATTTTTGATTTAACTTTAAATAGTTTGTTTAGACCAAGCTTAATACATGCGTCCCTTGTCAGGACTGTATAAAATGCATGTAGCATCAGCTACATACAGCAATCAGCACTGTGTTCCAAAAGCAGTATGAAGACTTCCTGTTTCATTCCCAGGACAAAACTGAGTTGGGCTACTGCTTAGCCATTCACAGGAAGCCTTGAATTTTATGAACACGTACAAGGCTTCCTCTGATTGGCTGAGGTGGAGAGGCCAGCAGATGACATCACAGTCCCCACCTTAGTCAATTGGAGAAAGTTCACACTGGTGTCACCTTCAAGCAGAACTTGAAGTACAATGCCAAGTCCAATAAGGCTTCATGTACACTGTCCACTAAGGCTTCATGTAGGCTAGCAGCTTCATAACTCGAGCTCCATAAAAGTCTATGTGTCAATGTACACATAAACTTTTAGCAGAGTTTAGGAGCTACTGCTGTTAGGTGAGGTTCAACCTTTCTCTCTTGAACGCGGAAGAATCGCGTTCAGTATACAAATGTTTTGACCGCCGGCCATGGGATAACGCAAAGCCGTGACAACATCATGGCGCATTTTGCGTTTCCCCACAGCCGCGGTAAATGACGGCCAAGTGTACATGAAGCGTTATATTGTCTAAACCTCCTTCCCTGGAAAAATCACGAGTTCTCAATAGGTAAGAGGTATCTTTAAAGAAAAAAAATTATATTATCTGGGAAGATTCCTGGGAAATGCAGAATGGGCAAAATATTGCAATAAGACGCTTCAGTTCACTGCAATAGTGTCTTCTTGGGAGATTACGGCTGTTCTGCTCTAGCAGGAAGGAATGTGGCATCACCCTCACACCACCCATCCTTTTTTTTTTTACAGGTACATTTTGCACCTACCACTTTCAAGGTCCACTTGGAATTGTTGACATCAGGTGCATTGAGCTGCATTATTCTGTATTGATCAACAAAGGCTCAGTGCAAAGGCACATAGAAAATGATTATTCCCTGTGTGTTCTGTTCACACCATACATGTGTCTTGGTGTGTATTGCATAAAAATGCAGCATGTCTCTACATTGCAAGCCCTGCATTGCATAAACTTCAATCAAGTGCTTTTTCAACAATATTGTATAAAGTAAAAAAAAACAAAAAAACAAAGTAAACAGTGCAGTGTGTTGTAACAATGCATCACAAGAACTCTACACAATGCACATTATACGATCATTTTGTGGAGCATAAAATTTGTGGGCTGGTCTTAAAGGGCTCTCAGCTCTTGTTCATATTCAAAGCTTTCTAGCATGGCGAAACAGAATTATGATGTTTATCATTCATACGGGATACGCTGCTGATTAAAAAATTAACTACATTGTCAGCTCATACATGTTTAAAACAGTATGATAGGCGGCAAGTGAGAAAGCAACCTGTGAGAAGATTGACAACTATAACAATGATATTGGGTAAGAGATTTTTTTTCCTTGTACCACACTTCGTAACAGGTACACCACAGTTCTTGGAATTGTTGGAGACCAAAGCTAGCACTATATAGAAGATAGAAATAATAATTATAATAATACACCTCAAACTGAAAAAGTAACAAGTGGTCTGGATGCCCTCCTGACTGCAAGGTTTTTGTAAGATTTTAAAACTTCACCAGGTGAGGTAAAACTTAACAGCTCGCAGGATGGGTTAAATGGAGGTGGGAAGGATAAGGATGGATGGTTGGGAAATGTTATGATTTTGCCTGGAGCTGGGCTTTACGAAATTTCAAAGGATATGAAACTTTTTTGTGTCAGTGTTGGTCTTACTGGTTCTGTTCAGCTTAATATTCAGACTGTAGATAGCAGATATACTTGTTGAGTGATGTTCTCTGTAAATATGCTAAATTAAACTTAAAGTTGAACTCCATGAAGATATAAACAAATAATAGCCAATAATTACATGTATTTTTTTTTTTAATGAAACTAGCATAAATATCTGAATTTGACTTGGTATCGCCTATACAGCAGCACCCAGACTTGGAGGGGGAAGGGCAGGGTTGGTAGCCAATGAGGTAAGTCTAGGAAATGCAGAACATTTAATTAAATTAAACACATTCATGCATTCACCTTCTTTATGTGTCTGTAATACAGAGGCCTAATGGGCTCATCCTTGTAAGCCCCGGTTCACACAGGGGCGGCACGACTTGCAGGTCGCCTCAGCGAGGCGACCTGCAAACTACTTCAGAGGTGACTTGCAAAACGACTTCTGCATAGAAGTCTATGCAAGTCGCCCCCAAAGTAGTACAGGAACCTTTTTCTAAGTCGGAGCGACTTGCGTCGCTCCTATTAGAACGGTTCCGTAGCACAGAACGGGAGGCGACTTGTCAGGTGACTAGGTCGCCTGACAAGTCGCCCCTGTGTGAACCGGGGCTAAGGCTTACATAAAAAAAAAAAATAATAGGCAACATGTGGCCCCTTTGAATTCCTGACACTTATCCCAAGGTTTGGGCCTATGTCATCCTTCTGTAAAATCAATGTCTGAATACACAGCAGACCCAAAAACTTTCAAGTATAAAGTTATATTCCAAAACACTGTAATTTTCTTTTAATGTCCTGTAAAGTATATCAGTGCAGTGTATATCATGTCTTTCCCTTCATTTACACAGATTTCCTCCTTCCTCTATAAAAGACATGACTAATGGCATATTTCATTATAGCGGTCTTGCATGGGTGCTCGAACTGTCTTAAATGTAGAAAAAGCCATTTGTTCAGCATGGCAAAATGCATCATATTAGAAAAGTGGAGGACAGTCAGCTGCCATGTGTCTGTCAGTAGACAGTGTGATGATCAGTCAGGGAACGCTCACAATCACCAAACAGAGACAGCATGCAAATTGGTCAGCTTTCACAGAGCGCACATCCACTTCTTTATTACACACATCTGAATCCAGTAATGTGTCATCTGCTTAACTAAATCAATATGTTACAACTCAGCGCCTTATTAATGTTTCCAGACGAGAAACAAATTCACACCTTACTAAATCTCTATTACACTTAAGCTGAGGATAAACTGCCTCAAGATTGAAAATGGAATTCACAGGAGATGGCAGGATGTGAGATAATAAAAGGTTTATTTCCTCGCTCTAAAATATCTGTACTATATTGAAGTTCTTTTCCATATTACAGTGCACATCAGGTAAAATGTCTTGCTACTTCTTAAGCAATTACAAATTTTTTTTGCATGAATGCTCCCAGCCCCAGTCCTTTCCTAGTGTAAACTTTGGATCAGCAGTCAGAACATGGCTGGTATATTTCGTTAAACCAGGTAACCTACCAAATGCACACGGGCCTAAAAAAGGATAACCAAATAAGAAGCCCAGCAAAGAGACTGAACTGTCAAAGACAGATCTCAGTGCAGCGTAATGGTTGGTAGTTGGTGGGACTGATTCCCGATCATGTTGACACTGTGACAACCCATCACACTGTTCACATGATCGCTGAATCTTCATGCCCTGTGTTTGGGATCCCTTGGCTGGCGGGAAGGGGTTAAACAGCCCTATTTAGGCCATATGCTGTTTTGTGTAACAGCCCAAGCCCATATAGCTCTGCCTGTCTGCCAGACATGTGCACAGACTGTGGTGTGAAGCCTTTATACGCCATCTCCTTGATCCAAGTTGATAACAGCCCACAAATACCTGGAGCACACTTCACGCAGGTCCCTGCATTTTCAGCCTGGTTCAGATTAAGGCTGGGGAAGTCTATCTGAACATCCAGGGCCCATTAAACATGGAGGTGGGGGTCACCTGGCATGTGTCCTTTAAGGAGGGTCCTTTCTCACAGCCAGGGGCATGACCCCTCTCCGTAATTCCCACCAGCTCATATGCTGATCAGGTTTGCACCAGTTACTCACAGATGCTCTGTTCCTCAGGTATTGTCTGTGTATTATAAATTACGCTGCCTTAAGTTTCTGCAGTGATTACCAGCCTAGCATATGATGAGTTCACCTTGTTGTTATCTGACTGCCTGCAGCCATGTAGCAATCACAGACATCTCAAGTCTCCTGCGAGGTGCGGGAGACTCCCACATTTCAGGAGCGGCTCCCGGACACACACGGATACCTTGCAAAATCCCGGAAGGGCCGATCCTGTGTACAGAGTGTACAGCGTGGGGGCGGTGTCAGGGAGTCTGTTCTGATCCTGGTTGGTTCCTCTGCCTTCAATACACACCCCTCCTCTCTCATTGGCTCTGTAGAAGCTCTGAATTTTTGGCACAGAGAGGAGCTGGAGGGAGGATGTTAAATGTCAGCACAGCACTGACAACAGGAGCAGACTGGACACTGAGCTGTCACAAGGCTGAGCGAGCAAGGGAGGAGATGAGTGTCACACTAGAAGCCTGGACATACCACTGTTCATATAAGACACCCCGTCCCCTCAGGTCCATGGTTAAGGAGGAGCGGCTTGTGAGTAGATTGCAGAGGAATGTCCAGAAAGGAGAAGCTCGATCTATGCCTGTCTTGTGTTCCTGTCAGCACCCGATCCACCCCCCCCTCCCCAGGGAGGACAGAGCAAGCAGGACAACACAGTCACCGGAGCTCTCCCCAAGGCAGGATAACAGGATGGACGACAGACTGCATTATTCTCTGGTGAGTCCCTGTTAGACAAAAGCTGATCAGTAGACCACCTTAGTATATTCATGACATCCCACATACTGACTCCTACCATCTTGACCACTTCAAATCACTGAAGTGGTCATGGTGGTTAGTGTATTCCTTTAATATCTCTTAGAAGAAGTAAACCTTTGTATACTTATTCCATTTCATTTGATCATCCTACCCATTCACATAGGGGGGTGGAATATTGTTAAAGGGGGCTTTCAGATTCCGATAAGCCCCCTACCTGCAGACCCCCACTGGGCCAGGGTTGTGTGGATGAGGCCCTTGTCCCCTTCAACATGGGGACAAGGTTCTTTGTGGGAGACCCCCAAGCACCCTCCCCGTGTTGAGGGCAAGTGGCCTGGTATGGTTCAGCTCGTCCCCCCCTTTCCTGGCCTGCCAGGCTGGTTGCTCAGATAAGGGTCTGGTATGGATTTTGGGGGGACCCCAGGCATATTTTTTAAAACATTATGCCGTGGAGTTGCCCTAAAAATCGATGCCAGACCCGAAGGGCCTGGTATGGATTTTGGGGGGACCCCATGCGGTTTCTTTTAAAAATTCTGGCATGGAGTTCCCTTTAAAATCGATACCAGACCCAAAGTGCCATAGGGTCCCCCTTAACCACTTCAATACACTGTATTATATACTGTACAATGACTGCACTGTGTGTGTATATATATATATATATATATATATATATATATACCGTATATACTCGAGTATAAGTCGTTCTGAGTATAAGTCGAGGCCCTAATTTACCACAAAAAAAATGGGAAAAACTTATTGACCCGAGTATAAGACGAGGGTGAGAAATGCACAGCTACTGTAAGTGGAAAAGAGGGTCAACAATGCCCATTTGCAGCATCACTGTGCCCATTTGCATGCCTCACTGTGCCCATTTGCAGCCATAGGTCCCCTGAACTTCAAACTCAGTAGTTAAGGGTACCTAGATGCCTCCTAGCTGCAGCCAAAATTTGGAGTCTCTGAACCCAAAGGGTCCCGAAATGACATTGCTGCAGATAGACACAGTTGACCGAATTTGGGGCCCCGTATCTCAGGGCTACTTAGTGCTAAGAACCCCAAATGTGGTGTGCAAACCCAGTGGAACTAGCACCATACAATTTCCAAAGCTGGGGTTTCTAACACCAAGTGGCCCCGAGATACAGGGCCCCAAACATCAGTTCAGAAAATGTCGAGCACTTTTCTGCAGCAGAGAATGACATTTTCTGAACCAGTTTTGGGGCCCCGTATCTCAGGGCCACTTGGTGCTAGGGACCCCAGCTTTGGGTATGTTATGGAACCAATTCCACTGGGTTTGCACACCAAATTAGGGGTTCCTAGCACCAAGTGGCCCTGAGATATGGGGCCCCAAAATCGGTTCAGAAAATGTCAAGCACTTTTCTGCAGCAGAGAATGACATTTTCCGAACCGATTTTGGGGCCCCGTATCTCAGGGCCACTTGGTGCTAGGAACTTCAGCTTTGGGGTTTCTAGCACCAAGTGGCCCTGAGATACGGGGCCCTAAATCGGTTCGGAAAATGAAATTTTTTGCTGCAGAAAAGTGCTTGACTCCAGTATAAGTCGAGGGGGGCACTTTCAGCACAAAAAAATGTGCTGAAAAATTCGACTTATACTCGAGTATATACGGTATATATATATATATATATATATATATATTACACTGCCTGCACTGTATATATATATATATATATATATATATATATATATTCTACACTGACTGCACTGTATATATACTGTATCTTAAGAAAAGTTAGTACACCCCCTCACATTTTTGTAAATATTTTATTCTATCTTTTCATGTGACAACACTGAAGAAATGACACTTTGCTACAATGCAAAGTAGTGAGTGTACAGCTTGTATAACATTGTAAATTTGCTCTTCCCTCAAAATAACTCTACACATAGCCATTAATGTCTAAACTGCTGGCAACAAAAGTGAGTACACCCCTAAGTGAAAATTACCGAATTGGGCCCAATTAGCCATTTTCCCTCCCTGGTGTCATGTGACTCATTAGTGTTACAAGGTCTCAGGTGTGAATGGGGAGAAGGTGTGTTAAATCTGGTGTTATTGCTCTCACTCTCTCATACTGGTCACTGGAAGTTCAACATGGCACCTCATGGCAAAGAACTCTCTGAGGATCTGAAAAAAAAAGAATTGTTGCTCCACATAAAGATGGCGTAGGCTATAAGAAGATTGCCAAGACCCTGAAACTGAGCCGCAGCATGGTAGCCAAGACCATACAGCGGTTTAACAGGACAGGTTCCACTCAGAACAGACCTCACCATGGTCGACCAAAGAAGTTGAGTGTACATGCTCAGCGTCATATCCAGAGGTTGTCTTTGGGAAATAGACATATGAGTGCTGCTAGCATTTCTGCAGAGGTTGAAGGGGTGGGGGGGTCAGCCTGTCAGTACTCAGACCATACGCCGCACACTGCATCAAATTGGTCTGCATGGTTGTCGTCCCAGATGGAAGCCTCTTCTAAAGATGATGCACAAGAAAGCCTGCAAACAGTTTGCCGAAGACAAGCAGACCAAGGACATGGCTTACTGGAGCCATGTCCTATGGTCTGATGAGACAGAGATAAATTTATTTGGTTCATATGGTGTCAAGCGTGTGTGGCAGCAACCAGGTCAGGAGTACAAAGACAAGTGTGTCTTGCCTATAGTCAAACATGGTGGTGGGAACGTCATGGTCTGGGGCTGCATGAGTGCTGCCAGCACTGGGGAGCTACAGTTCATTTAGGGAGCCATGAATGGCAACATTTACTGTGACATACTGAAGCAGAGCATGATCCCCTACCTTCGGAGACTGGGCCACAGGGCAGTATTTCAACATGATAATGAAACACACCTCCAAGACGACCACTGCCTTGCTAAAGAAGCTGAGGGTAAAGGTGATGGACTGCCCAAGCATGTCTCCAGACCTAAACCCTATTGAGAATCTGTGGGGCATCCTCAAACGGAAGGTGGAGGAGCGCAAGGTCTCTAACATCCACCATCTCTGTGATGTCGTCATGGAGGAGTGGAAGAGGAATCCAGTGGCAACTTGTGAAGCTCTGGTGAAACTCCATGTCTAAGAGGGTTAAGGCAGTGTTGGAAAATAATGGTGGCCACACAAAATATTGACACTTTGTACCAAATTTGGACATTTTCACTTAGGGGTGTAGTCACTTTTGTTGCCAGCGGTTTAGACATTAATGGCTGTGTGTTGAGTTATTTTGAGGGGACAGCAAATGTACACTGTTATATAAGCTGTACACTCACTACTTTACATTGTAGCAAAGTGTCATTTCTTCATTGTTGTCACATGAAAAGATATAATAAAATATTTACAAAAATGTAAATATACCTTATACCTTATGGTGGGAAGGTATTTAAAATAAAATATTTAAAATATGTTTCGAAGATATTGAGTACTTATCCCTCTGTACACATATACTCCCAAAAGTGACTATAATGTTATACGTTTTGCATATCTGAATTAAGTGATACCAATTGTCAATTATCACTTGTGTTTATTCATGCTGTTCATTGTGTTCCATTATTTACTCTAGTAAATTTTCTGAGTGGTTCAGTGACATTGTGTGAGTTTCTCATTGCTAATATCACATTGCAGAATGGAACCCAAGGTGTCAGAGGTAAGAGAGGAAATGCAGAGTCGGAGTAGCCAGTGGGGTATAGAGTCAATCAGCAGACCTCACGTGGGGTACCGCTACACGGAAATAGGATTTGATGCATAACTAACCTGTCTCACCATGGTCTAAACCCAGCTCACGTTCCCTATTAGTGGGTGAATAATCCAACGCTTGGTGAATTCTGCTTCACGATAGGAAGAGCCGACATCGAAGGATCAAAACGTGAGGGAACGTGAGCTGGGTTTAGACCATTGTGAGACAGGTTAGTTTTACCCTACTGATGATTAGGGATGAGCTTCGAGTTCGAGTCGAACTCATGTTCGACTCGAACATTGGCTGTTCGCAAGTTCGCCGAACAGCGCTACAATTTGGGGTGTTCGCGGCAAATTCGAATGCCGAGGAACACCCTTTAAAAGTCTATGGGAGAAATCAAAAGTTCTAATTTTAAAGGCTAATATGCAAGTTATTGTCATAAAAAGTGTTTGGGGACCTGGGTCCTGCCGCATTGTCGACAATACACATAGAAGTTCATTGATAAAAACGGCATGGGAATTCCCCAAAGGGGAACCCCGAACCAAAATTAAAGAAAAAAAATGACGTGGGGTTCCCCCTAAAGGGTCTGGTATGGATTTTAAGGGGAACCCTGCGCCAAAAAAAACAAAAAAAGAAACGGCATGGTGTCCTGCCAAAAATACATACCAGACCCTTATCCGAGCACGCAACCTGGCAGGCCGCAGGAAAAGGGGGGGATGAGAGTGCGCCCTCCCCCCCTCCTGAACCGTACCAGGCCACATGCCCTCAACATTGGGAGGGTGCTTTGGGGTAGCCCCCCAAAACACCTTGTCCCCATGTTGATGAGGACAAGGGCCTCATCCCCACAACCCTGGCCGGTGGTTGTGGGGGTCTGCGGGCGGGGGGCTTATCGGAATCTGGAAGCCCCCTTTAACAAGGGGACCCCCAGATGTGTGAAATGGTAAGGGGGTACTTACCCCTACCATTTCACTAAAAAACTGTCAAAAATGTTAAAAATGACAAGAGACAGTTTTTGACAATTTCTTTATTTAAATGCTTCTTCTTTCTTCTATCTTCCTTCATCTTCTGGTTCTTCTGGTTCTTCTGGTTCTTCCTACGGCGTTCTCGTCCAGCATCTCCTCCGTGGCATCTTCTATCTTCTTCTCCTCGGGCCGCTCCGCACCCATGGCATGGGGGGAGGCTCCCGTTCTTCTCTTCTTCTTTTCTTCTCTTCTTCATTTTCTTCTCCGGGCCGCTCCGCTGGGGGACGGGGCCACCCAGTGACCCCGCCCCCCTCTGATGCACGGGACATGATGGGACTTCCCTGTGGCCTTCCCTGTGACGTCACAGGGAAGTCGCGTCAAGTCACCGTGCGTCAGAGGGGGGCGGGGTCACTGGGTGACCCCGCCCCCGAGGAGAAGAAGATAGAGGACGCCGCGGAGGAGATGCTGGACGAGAATGCCGGAGGAAGAACCAGAAGAGCCAGAAGAACCAGAAGATGAAGTAAGATAGAAGAAAGAAGAAGCATTTAAATAAAGGAATTGTCAAAAACTGTCTCTTGTCCTTTTTAACATTTTTGACAGTTTTTTAGTGAAATGGTAGGGATAAGTACCCCCTTACCATTTCACACAGGGGGGGGCGGGATCTGGGGGTCCCCTTGTTAAAGGGGGCTTCCAGATTCCGATAAGCCCCCCGCCCGCAGACCCCCACAACCACCGGCCAGGCGTGCTCGGATAAGGGTCTGGTATGGATTTTTGGGGGGACCCCATGCTGGTTTTTTTTGGGTTTTTTTGGCGCGGGGTTCCCCTTAAAATCCATACCAGACCTGAAGGGTCTGGTATGGAATTTAGGGGGAACCCCACGTCATTTTTTTTTTAAATTTTGGCCGGGGTTCCCCTTAATATCCATACCAGACCTGAAGGGCCTGGTATGGAATTTAGGGGGACTCCCATGTCATTTTTTTTCTTTAATTTTGGTTCGGGGTTCCCCTTTGAGGAATTCCCATGCCGTTTTTATCAATGAACTTCTATGTGTATTGTCGGTAATGCAATAGCCGCGGGTAGTTTTAAATGGGTTTTTTCCTTCAAAATGTCATTTTGCTGTCAGACTGTTCTAAACACAGGAAACATGCGCCCCTTTACAGGCATACTATAGACACCCCCCAGGTATGAAATTTCAAGGGATATTACACTTTTATTGTTTGACTTTAAGCATTATTAAAATCACTGCTCCTGAAAAAATGGCCGTTTTTAAAACTTTTTTTTGCATTGATCCATGTCCCCTGGGGCAGGACCCAGGTCCCCAAACACTTTTTATGACAATAACTTGCATATTAGCCTTTAAAATTAGCACTTTTGATTATTCATGTTCGTGTCCCATAGACTTTAACGGTGTTCGCATGTTCGAACAAACTTTTTTCCTGTTCGCTTATTCTGGTGCGAACCGAACAGGGGGGTGTTCGGCTCATCCCTACTGATGATGTGTTGTCGCAATAGTAATCCTGCTTTCACTCTACTCCTCTTTCACTCTACTCCTTCCCCTTCCTATTGTTCCACCTCATGCCTAACTTTTTTCTAACCTTTTCCCCCACCCTCTCTCTCTGAAATTTGTCTCCGACAACCTGGAATATGTACCTGATATAGATTTATTATAGGAATAGGACGGACCTTCTCCAATAGGTTGGCCCAACATTATGTTTTTTTTATGAGAATCATCACCAATCGCGTCGTCTGAGTCTGCATGGGGCATGAATCCCGGAAATGACGTCAGCGGGAGGGGACAACAACCAGCATGGACCGCAAACAAGAAATATGTCATCAAAATGGGACGCATTTCGGAACTACCGATTGGTTCTTTCTTCAAGCCAATGGCTGATGTCATTTCCGGGATTCATGCTCCATGCTGACTCAGACGACGCAATTGCTTCACCAGTGTTCCCAGAGCCTGGGGTGTTCACCTGCTGGTTATTCTGGGACTTTCTGCTGCTCCATATCGTTATCCCTGGAAAGCTATGATACACTGGGACCTCCTGATGCCAGATCACCTGCTTCATACATCCATGTTATGCCTCTTCTTATCCTTGATTCTGTAAGTGTTTTTAATCTTGTTTTGGGGATATATAAAGTTTTAATTCTGCACTTAGAGGCACCTTTTTTTCTTTTATTTGTTTTCTATTAGAGATTGCTTCCCTCTTTGAGTGCAGCCCTAAGTGTTTGAAGACCACTTCATCCATCCAACAAAGACACTAACTGCCTGGTCCTGACATTCTGAGCGCCTTTGACATACGTTTTAGCAGCATTAATCATATAAGCTTACTTTTAGGGCTTTGGTCTACTGAACAGATATGTGGAAGAACAATGTTTGAATTTCTGGTATGTTCATTTTCTAAGACTGTTGATATCTTTATGGTATATCTTCCTGGTTTGACACTGTCAAAGACAAAGACTAAATTCTGTTAGTATACTTACTTTAGTAAAGAGATAGTGTGGCAGAGTTCCCCTTTATCTACAGTCAGGTACAGGTCCCTTTAATTCAAACTCCCACAATCCTCTGAGCTCCCAGCATCCCCTGAGCTCTTGGACACACCCAGGGGATATATATTCAAGCTCATCCCTGCTTCCTGTGCTCAGAGGATCCCTGCCTGATGGGACAGCAGTGACTGGGCAAGTGAATTGTCACCAGGTGCTGGGTTCTCCGCCCCTTAAGTCTGGTGTGCGGGCCACCAGCAGTGAGCACAAGAGCACGCAGCATCTATCTAAGCCCCAGTCACTGGAGAGGACTTTGCTATAGTTCGTTTGAAGAGGCTGCCCATTGATTAGTGTGG
The DNA here is from genome assembly GCA_037952925.1 of Lithobates clamitans. Taxonomy (NCBI): domain Eukaryota; kingdom Metazoa; phylum Chordata; class Amphibia; order Anura; family Ranidae; genus Lithobates; species Lithobates clamitans. The sequence goes on from JBBGZY010001223.1 coordinate 232,789, forward strand.
TCCTATCTTCAGCCACCAGAACCTCCTCACAGAAGACAACAGAAGCAGTGCCAGTGTGAAGCCTGTGCCAGCCACAGATCCACCCAGCCATGAGCTTTCTAGAACCTTCCTTCATAATGTGGACATGTGAGCACTATTGTCTTCTCTATCTTTCAGAAGTTGAACTGAACTCATGAACTCTACTGTCATATAGTGGCCATTTGTAGAATTGTTCTAATTTCTTCTGTTATATCAATGTTCTATACTGCACCACCTTGCTCAAATGATATCCACTATGCAATGTTATGTTGACCTTCATTGTTTAGTAAAGTAAAACTTGCATATCACCGCTGGTCTGATCATTTGGCTGATACCATTATATAACACTTGGCGTCATGAACAGGATCAGCCATGTCAGTCAGTGGTAAGGGGAGCAGGACAAAGGCAGAGTCAGCTGGCAGCAGCACTGAGGGAGTTAAACAGTCTGCCATTACTTCCCTATTGCTGGTGGGATTGCTACCACAACAGCTGCCTAAGAACACAGGACCAGATCAGGATTTGGATGACTGGATTAGAAGATTTAGGGGCTTGATACAGACATATGGGGTTCCAACCACACAGCAGGCAGAACTGGCCATTAACACCCTTGAAGTGGAAGCAAGGAAGTTAATTCTGCACCTTCCAGCAGGACCAGGATTTACTGGACAAGATAATCAGCCGCTTGGAAGTAGTGTACACCCCAACGGTTGCATTAGGAGACCTTAGGGCTCGCTTTATCAGTAGGAAGCAGAGATGGAGAATCTATTCCAGAGTACGCTCTGGAATTGCAGGATATAGCAGTCGAGATCCGCCACAAAGAAAGCGGTGACCAGGATGTGCTGCGTGGAGTGACACAGACGGATGACTGAAAGATCAATTTGTTGATGGGCTTCTGTCTGACAAAGTCAGGGAAAAGTTACAAGAGAAGGACAGAAGTGACCCACATTTAAAATTCCATGAATTATTAGAGGCAGCTATCCTGTGTACAGAGCAGAGACGTACCAGTACGGATGTCCTCATGGCCTGCATAGGCGATAAACCATACAAATCGCCACAAACTGAACAAACTGCTTCATGGGAAGCTGCCATCCACAAACTGACAGAAGGGATGGTCCAGCTACAGACGGAACTAGCCACGCTGAGGAGCGGACAAGACAATCCAAGGGACAACACCCCCTCCTGGAGAAAGGGAACACCCCCCGGAGACGATCTAGACAAGAGAGGTCACTCTCCCCATGTTGGGGCTGTCAGGAAAAGGGGCATTGCTTGAGGAATTACCTTGTTAGAATACCAAGGGAGCCATTAAACCCAAAGAGCCCTGCCGTTAGGAGTCAAGCAGTGGGGCGGCCCAGTGGAATGACTCACCAGTCACAGACAGACAGGGTCGCTGATAGAAATCATGGGGCCCTGTACAGCCTACCTAACGGGGCCCTCTTCAGCTCCACCCCTGGTCCTGCCCCTGGTCCCTCCTTCAGCCCCACCCCTGGCCCTGCCCCTGGCCCCTCTCCAGACCCCGCCTTGAAACAAAGTGCAGGTTTATCTACAAGTGATAGGCATGGGTGGCACTGTCTGCAGCACATTATGGCATTGGCGGCACGGGTGACACTGTCTGCAGCACATTACGGCATTGGCAGCACTGTATGAGCACATTATGGCATTGGCGGCATGGGTGGCACTGTCTGTAGCACATTACGATATTGGCGGCACGGGTGGAACTGTCTCTGCAGGCAGCACATGCGTTATGGGCCATAATGCATGTGCTACCTGCAGAAAGTGCCACCAATGTCGCCAATGCCATATTGTGCTGCAGACAGTGCCACTCATGCCATGCCGCCAATGCCGTAATGTGCTGCAGACAGTGCCACCCATGACGTTAATGCCATAACGCATGTGCTATCTGCTGACAGCGCCACCCATGCCGCCAATGCCATATTGTGCTGCAGACAGTGCCACCCATGCCGCCAATGGCATAATGCCATTGGCAGCATGGGTGGCACTGTCTATGCAGGCAGCACATGTGTTATGGCATTAGCATCATGGGTGGCACTGTCTGCAGCACAATATGGCATTGGCAGCATGGGTGGCACTGTCTGCAGCACAATATGGCATTGGTGGCATGGGTGGCACTGTCTGCAGGCAGCACATGCGTTATGGGGGGTGAGGGGGGCGGGGGGCTTTGGTAGTTGAGTCAGACGGACTCTGATCGGCCATGGCTGGAGGATTTTTTTTACATTAATTATTTATCTGTTCAGCTTGCCCGGGCCCCCCTGCTGGCCGGGCCCGGTACAACAGGGCCAGTTGTACTGGCCTATCAGCGGCCCTGCAGACAGAGGACGTGGTAGTCAAATGCCCTGTGCTGCACAGATAATTTGATGGCCAGGAGATCAAGCGCCTCTTTGACACTGGGTCGCAAGTCATTATTCTACCAGGTTCCCCATTGACAACGTCAACTTATGACGAAACGCATCTGGAGGAGGATACGTGCTGACGTCACCACGCTGTTTCACTAGGAGGACGGGATTTGATTTGCAGCTGGCCGGCTCTGTTTGTATCAGTGCGGTTTTACTTTCGTTTTAAATGTAAGTGCAATACTATTTTTTATTAAATATGTGGAAGCAATATTACGCTATGGTTGTTTTTTTCTCTTATACCCCACTGAGATATTGAGATCTATCTGAGTTCCACGGCATCGGGGCGTGTGGAGTATATAGGCAACCAATCCATATCCATACCTGTCCAGATGATCTTTCCATACAAGTAAAGGCCTTGGCTGGGCTATAGCCGTCTCCTGGGTTATGCTTACCATCTGGTAAGCAAGTTTTTTATACGGTGGTGGCACTTATTTGTGGATCAGTCTCACTTGGGTGTTTTTTTGGATGCATTTGAACTGTTACTCATCCATATCTTGATACCTACAAGCCATTGTTGGATCGAACCTTCACACAGCGCAGCTTCTCTTTTCCATACTATTCTACCAGAATCTTTGTCCCAGCAATACTTCCCAAAGAAGAAAATGAGTCAGAATACTCCATGGATTTCACCGACAGCTGCCAACGAACTTCCCATAGAAGTAGTAGGAATTACCTGGATGAAAGTAAAACTCTGGGGGCAGGACCTTGGCAAAAAAAGGTGTGGTGGTCACCAGAGAAGTCAGCTTCCACCCAATTCCCCAGCATGGTTCTCCTAACTCATCTCCCTACACTCTCCTCTTCTGTACAGCTCTATTTTGGTTCACTCCCTATTCCATATCCACATCTAGGTCACCTTGTGTTCCTTTGCCTGCCCTGGTCGATGCCTGTCGGGGAGCTTCGGACGAGATGTCCGCCGCGGCTTCCGGTTGGGAGCACTTGTTCGGACGGTTTTGGTACCCGGTATCACACCACCATCATACGAACCATAGTGAGTTAACAGGTCTTTGGTTTGGGGGTCCCAACCCCACCATTGTACATTTTGCATATATCTTACCGTTTAAGTCAATCTTTTTTACCCATAGATACACCTTGTGCTCGCTCCTGACGAGTGGCCCTCCAGCCACGAAATGCGTAGAGCTGCCACATGCCATGTTTTCAATTAACATTACCTGAACATCAAGTTTACTCCTAATACCCCTTCTTTGAACCAAGAGGTCATAGACCTTGCAAATATTACTATGCATTACTGTTTTATCTAACTCTGCTTTGGTGCACTACGGAAGATTTTTTCTTGCTATATTATGTGATACTGATCTTATGATATTTTGTGTACTGTATTACCATTATACCATTGTTACCTGTTGTATCTGTTATACTTGGTTTTATCCTATGGCAATCAAAAAAAACTTTCCAAGTATGTCCACCAATTTACCTTTTTGCTACCACGTGCCTCATATAAAGTCCCATCCCCTTGCTCTCTCTCCTTTTTGACGCATGACAGGGATGAAAATATGTGGCCTTACCAGGCCACATTTTCACTCAAAGTCTCAAGGGATGGAACAATTGGCCTTACCAGGTCATATGTTCATTTAAAGTCGCTCAGCTGAGCGGTGTCATCGCGTCACCTCCCTCTGTCGTTGTAACTCCAGTAGGACGGGCTGTCTGTGAACATCCGGCCGGTGCCACAGACTGTCTTTCATCAGAGGACGATTTTCCTTATTTTATGTGAGTGTTTACTATATTTTTTTAAATAAATATCAACTGATTTTACACTATTGGAGCCTTCTTCTGTTTCCCCTATATGATGATATTACTCCGCTGAGGGCTGAGCCTCTTTTTTCCCCTGTGGATCCATCCATCTGCACCACAGCTCCTGATGTCCCATTCCAGTTTCCATCTTGATTCCCTGGCGGTCCGGAGTAACAGGATTTCACAGCCCATTTAGACCCTCTGTAACGGGGGGTCATGGGGTTCCGGTAAGCGGCCAGGCACTTCATCTATGGTGGTGGACCCACACATCCGGGATTTCATATATTCGGATAATTTTTCATTATTACATCACTTTTGGGTGTTTTTGTATATGGACTTACTTTTCATTATTTTAAATTTAGTCATTTGTCTGCATCACACATTGCAGCCCTTCACGTTCATGTTTTTGCACTAATGTTTTGATATATCATTGTAGATTTCTATATTTGCTCAAGGGGAGGTTGGATCACCTTTCTAACCTTGCACCCGGTTTTGTCACACATTACTATATGCTTATACATTTCTTTATATTTGTTCTCAATGAGGTTGGGAATACTTTTTAGTCATACACGTGACTGAGTGGTCCCGTCTTAAAAGATGGCGTATTGTATCGCAGGATAATGTTCCCTCATGACTCATCAGTAACCTGGCAGGTTGTACTGCCCAAGCTTGACCAGTGGCAGAAAGAATTCATGTGGAAGGAGGACATTGGGGTGTCCACAAGACTTTCCCCTAGTTCAAAAGGCAAGCTACGTGTGTGGGGCTCTTGCAGTTTATTGAGCAAGAATGCCAGCACTGTTTGGTATGCTCAGTGACGAAAGGGACTGAAGCCCAGGTGTCTCCCATGACTTGGAGCACATCTGCCTTATTGGAAGTGCTAACAGTAGACTTCCTCACCCTGGACATGTCAGGTGATGGATATCGACATGTCCTTGTTATGGAGGACCACTTCACCAAGTTTGCAGTAGCCGTGCTAACTCGTGACCAGATTGCAAAGACTGCAGCTCAAACAGTATGGAAGCACTTTTGTCTCCCTTATGACTGCCCTCAGAAAATACATTCTGATCAAGGTCCCTGCTTTGAAAGTGAGTTCTTCCAGGAGTGGTGTCGCTCCTTAGCTGTCAAGAAGACACATACCACCCCATACCACCCACAGGGTAATGGAACAAGTGAGAGATTTAATTATACCCTGATACAACTGTTGAGAGGACTAACCCGTGATAAAAGAACCAGATGGACCCATTACTTGGCTGAAGTGGTCTGGAAGTATAACCATATGGTGCACTCAGCGACAGGTCGCTCCGCTTATCACGTTATTTGTGCTTGTGCTCTTGGGGGCTCCACAAACTTATGGGGTGTTGTCCCCACTGAAGAACTAGAGTATACTCCAGCATCTTGAATTCGAGAGTGGAGGCGACGGCTGTCAGAAGTCCAACAGTTTATTAAGGATTGAACTTGGCAGAACGAGAAGAGTCAAGAAAAGAGGTCTATGACCTGAAACCCAGAGACAGGGTCCATGACCTGGCGCAAAGGTGCACATCAGCAGGGCAAGCTACAAACTCCAAGGGAGGAAGTGCCTGGAGTTGTGTTACAGCAACCCACTCCCGGAGTACCAGTCTATGATATCCAGAAAGAAGGTACCCAAGACAAGCAAAGACGGCTAATCCGCAGGCTCCTTAAGCCCATTAGAAACTACCAAGACATTCCTGAGACCTTGTCTAGAGGACCAGAAGAACAGGTTCCAGGGACACCAGTGGCACCACCATTAGAGAATCAATGGTGGCTATTGCCTGTTCCCTCACTACTCTCTCCAAGGTCTGCAGAAGAATGTGCAGGTTCAGACAGTCCTATGCAGCCAAAATGATTGCCTAGAATCGCAAGTTCAAGTGGGGTGGAGTGTAGCGGAGTGCCCCTTTATCTACAGTCTGGTGCAGGTCCCTTTAATTCAAACACCCACAATCCTCTGGGCTCCCAGCATCCCCTGATGCCAAGGGGATATAAATTCCAGCTCCCCCTTGCTTCCTGTGCTCAGAGAAACCCTGACTGAGGTGACAGCAGTGATTGGGCAAGTGAACTGTCACCAGGTGCTGGGTTCTCCCCCGACAAATCTGGTGTGCGGGCCACCAGCAGTGAGCACAAGAGCATGCAGCATCTATCTAAGCCCCAGTCACTGGAGAGGACTTTGCTATAGTTTGTTTGGAGAGGCTGCCCATGCAGTGGGGTGGCCCTTTCTTCAGCCACCAGACCTCCTAACCGAAGACAACACCAGTAGTGCCAATGTAAAGCCTGTGCCAGCCACAGAGCCACCCAGCCACAAGCTTTCCAGAACTATCCTTCATAATGTGGACATGTGAGCACTAATGTCTTCTCTCTCTTTCAGAAGTTGAACTTAACACATGAACTCAACTGCCATCTAGTGGCCATTTGTAGAATTGTTCTAATTTCTTCTGTTATATCAATGTTCTATACTGCACCACCTTGCTCAAATGATATCCCCCATGCAATGTTATGTTGACCTTCATTGTTTAGTAAAGTAGAACTTACATATCACCACAGGTCTGATACCATTACCTAACAATAGCAAGTAAGGATTGGTAGGGTTGCCTCTCACTCTATGACACAGTTTGATCCCAGATGGGGTGTCTGGGTAGAGAGGATAACACCCTTGGCAGAAACTTAGCATTATTATAATATCCAGTATTCAAGTTTGACTGAGCATCCACTTTTTGCAATTTGGTACTGCACTGCTTTAACTGGTAATTGCGCGGTCATGCGTGGTCATGCACCCTGTAATCCTCTTTTCCCACAAATAGAGCTTTCTTTTGGTGGTATTTGATTACCTCTGGGATTTTTATTTTTTGCGATATAAATGAAAAAAGACCAAAAATTTTGAAAAATACTTTTTGTTATAAAAAAATCCAATAAACTAAATTTTTATCATACATTTAGGCCAAAATGTATTCAGTCATATGTCTTAGGTAAAAAAAAATTCAATAAGCAGATATTTATTGGTTTGCGTCTACAAACTAGGATACATTTACTGGAATTTACGCAGCTTTTAGTTTATGACTATTATGGCACATGAAGCACATGACACCATTAGACCTATGGGAATGGAATCATATGAAAGAGAGGCTTGGAAGGCATTCAGCATCACGTCTCCTCTTGAAACACATGACACAATTAGACCTATGGGGATTGAATTACATGAAAGAGAGGCTTGGAAAGCACTCGGGTCCGCCATCTTGGATGACCCCGGAAGTGCAAACAAGCCTGGGAGCTGGATTCTCATCAGAGGGGTCCTTGTCCCTATATAAAGGAGTCTGGCTGCAGTGTGCAAGTACCCCAGACGAAGTCTTGTATGACGAAACGCGTCGGGAGGACTCCACTGCCGCCATTTTACTTGCAAGCGCTTTTTATTCTGAAATGTAAGTATTTTTCCTTTTAATAACATTTTTTATGGTTTACGGAATTACGCTATGAGCCCCTTCTTCATTACATGTGGGTAATGTCCGTTGGTGTCCGAGCTTCCATATGAAGAAGACCTTTTTGGGATAGCAACGTTACTACTTCACCATTCACCAGCCTTTGGTTCCTTACCTTCATTGCCAGTGAGCAATCCAAGCCTGTTTGACCCGTTTGCTAGGTGGGTCCCAACTTTCTGGTAAGCCTCCAGTCATCCTAGGTGGTGGTTTCGCACAAGTGTCTGTCAGCACATGTTGGATTACTTACAGAAATCTCTCACGAATATATGTTTTCGAATTTATCACCATTGCAACATTTATGTTCACCGTACCTGCATATTCAGTTTTGGACTTTATTGCCATTTTACATCCTGTCATCACTTTTGGTGACCCCAAGGCTTTATAACATAAGTGTTCTATATGTATGAATGTTCACAAAGTATACAAAACACTATCTTTTCACAATTCATTTAGCTATTTTATGTGATATAGCAATATTCTCTTTTTCATTTTTTAGCGCTACACTTGGTTACATATGATTTATTACAAATTTTCTATTTGTTGTGTTAGCTGCTTACATTTATGACTTTTTTGGAGTAAGCGCATGGTTTTTAGGTTTTTTATGCATTTAGTTTGTGACTGCCTATCTAATTTCTTGGGGGTGCTAAAATAGCAGGGCAGTACAAAACCCCTCCAAATTACCGCTTTTTGGAAAGTAGACGCTCCAAGGAATTTGCTGAGCGCCCACTGAATATTTTTTTTATTGTCACAAGTGATTGAAAAATGACAAAAAATAAATACATTTTTTTTTACACAAAGTTGTCACGGAAATGATATATTGCTCACACATGCCATGGGTATATGTGGAATTACACCCCAACATGTATTCTGCTGCTTCTCCTGAGTACGGGGATACCACATGTGTGAGGCTTCATGGGAGCCTAGCCGCGTACAGGACCCGAAAACCAATCACTGCCTTCAGGATTTCTAAGGGCATACATTTTTGATTTCACTCCTCACTATCTATTACAGTTTCAGAGCCCGTGAAATACCAAGAGAGCACAACCCCCCAAATGACCCAATTTTGGAAAGTAGACACCCCATCTATTTGCTGAGAGTCATGTTGAGTCCATGGAATATTTTATATTTTGCCACAAGTTTTGGGAAAATGACAACATTTTATAATTTTTTTTACACAAAGTTGTCACTAAATGATATAATGCACCCTTATTACACCCTTAGAAAGCCTGAAGGCAGTAATTGGTTTTCGATGTTCGGTGTACGCGGCTAGACTCCCAAAAAGTCTCACACCTCAGGTATTCTTTGTGTACCCTGTGGAGAAACAGCAGAATGTATTTCGGGGTGTAATTTCACATATACACATGGCATGTGTGAGCAATATATCCTTTAGTGACAACTTAGTGTAAAAAAAAAATTCCTGAAACTTGTGGCAAAATATAAAATATTCCATACACTCAACATGCCTCTCAGCAAATAGCTTGGGGTGTCTACTTTCCAAAATGAGGTATGATCGGGTAAATAGGATAGCCATTATTGGAAACCCCTAAGTATTGGGATTTTCCTATCAGGTAATTTGGGGTTTTTGAACTGTCCTGGCATTTTATGCCCAACATTAGATGCCACACATCACCCACTCTTCTAACCACTTGAACCACCAAGTCTTTTCTGAAACTTTTTGTTAAAATTATAACTTTTTTTGTTAGAAAATTACTTTGAACCCCCAAACATGATATATCTTTTTTTTAAAGCAGAGGCCCTACAGATTAAAATGGTGGGTGTTGCAATTTTTTTTCACACTGTATTTTCAGAGAGATTTTCCAAATGAAATTTAAAAAAAAATAAAAAAACACTTTTTTGAATTTTAATGCACAAAAACACAGTATATTGTCCAAATGTTTGGTAAAATATAAAAGATGATCTTATGCTTAGTACATAGATACACACCACATGCTTTAAAATTACGCACACCCGTGCAGCAGCGACAAACTACATACGTTTTTAAAAGCCTTTGAGAGCATCTACAGGTTACCACTTTAGATTTACAGGGGAGGTCTACTGCTATAATTACTGCCCTTGATCTGACATTGCGGTGATAACTCACATGCAGGGTGCAATTGATGTTTATATATGACACAAGACCAATGCTTGTGTTTGTCGTTGCGCACGAGCACGGAGGGAACAGGGGTGCTTTAATTATTTTTTTAATGATTTATTTTCCTTTTTTTTTTTTTTTTTACACTGTCCCTTTCATTTTTCTTTTTATAATTTTCATTATTATCACAGGGAGTGTAAATCTCCCCTATAATAGCAGGTACATTTAAAAAAAAAAAATTGGGGTCTTTTAGACTCTATATCTCTCCTCTGCTCTTAAAGCATCTGACCACACCAAGATCGGTGTGATAAGATGCTTTCCCAATTTCCCAATGGTGCTGTTTATATCCGGCGAAACTGAAGTCATGAAATGCTTGTAGCTTCCGGTTTCTTAGGCCATAGAGATGGCCTAAGCTAGCAGATTTCTAGCTAAAAAAAACAAATTAGCTAAAGAACTTTATTAACCTGCACCTACTTGATTGGCAGAGTGTATAGTACCTTCCTGGGCCCCATCAGGTTAATAGAGGGGCCCAGGAGGTGAGAGAAGAAGAGGGACTTTTTCTCCATTTTCGGGTGGAAGCATACAATCCCTGCTCTGCATCAGTGTACCTTGTGCTCACTGTATGCTTTCCTCAGCGGATGGATTCAATTGTAATGCGACTCCCTTCCCTCAGTAAGTGCCATGCTGCAGCCTGAAGGAGACACTGAGAGTAATCCCGACGCTGGTCCACAGGCAAGCAATCCCCCTACACACAGACACACACACACAGTGACATATCACACATCACACAGGCTGAGGCTCAGTACCCAGTCTCTCCATTGTGTGCTCATGGTCAATATGATGATCAGAGAACAGCAGGTTCTCTATGGCTCTGTCAGTGTAACATGCTGTGTGGTGCTGACTTTCCTAATATATGGCTGTACTGTGTGTTACAGACTATAACACAGCACAGCCATAAGAAAGTCAGCACCCTGCTGTGCTCTGATCATCATAATAATAATGACCATGAGCACATAGTGAGATGCTACTTTACACATGTGATGAGGGGAAGGGACAGTAAAAACACACAGCCAAGCTGCATTTTTACCGCCCCCCAAACCACTCCCCTTTAAGAAATTTTCACCCAAGCTTTGCAATCAGGTGGCTGTCAGTTTTTCCTGTGGACCAGTGGGTACAGTAGCTGCGTATGATGGGACAGTGGCAGCAATGGATGGGCACAGTAGCTGCGTTTGATGGCACAGTGGCGGCAATCGATGGGTACCGTGGCTGCATTTGATGGGCACAGTGGCAGCAATTGATGTTTTTTTTCGGAATTTTTCAATTTGTTTGCACCTCCCCATAAATTTTGAGCACCAGCTGCCACTGATGTGGACCTGATTAAAAGCTCCATGTAGGTCTACAGGAGTCCAGATATGAATTGACTTGTGTCCATTCAGGTCAAAAAAAAAAAAAAAAGAAAAGAACATCCTTTTCTATTTTTCCAGACCTAAATGTGACAGATCGGAGGTAAGCCTGATGTAAATGGACACAAGTCTGTGGTGTATGAAGACACGAACTGAATGGGCACAGATGTCAAAACACTGACATCTCTCTCATTCAGATCCAGTTATGATTGGTTTGGAGCTGTAAAGCTTCCTGGTGGTAAAGCTAATGTGGGTTCAGACTACGGTCTGAACACTCCTGAGCTCATCCCTGCTAATTAGTTGTCAAAAAACTTCTAAAATAAGACATCTCTGCTGCTTTATAATGGTGTAAAAAGTTTAGAATAATAATGGTTATTAAAGCGGAGTTCCACCCAGAAGTGGAACTTCTGCTCGTCTTATTCCTCCCCCCCTCCGGTGCCACAATTGGCACCTTTTGGGGGGAGGGGGGGACAAGGTATCAGCTATCCTTTTACACTTCCGGGTGTCCCTGCCGCGGAGCTCCCTCCTCCGCCCTCGGCCGCCGGGCCAATAGGAGAAAGGAGTGGTGCCTCGCACATGCGCAGCAGGGTTCCCGGCATGAAGCCGAAAGGCTACACTGCCGGGTTCCCTTACTTGCAGCTGATGGAAACATCAACTGTGGGTGCCAACATCGCTGGACTCCAGGACAAGTAAGTGTCCATTTAATAAAAACCAGCAGCTGCAGTATGCATAGCTGCTGGCTTTTAATGTTTATTTTTTGGGGGCGAAACACTGCTTTAAAGGTTCACCTTTTGGAACATGTTACATGTTTCAGCTCCTGCCACCATTCCCCCAGATTTTGTGACAGCATGGGGTCAGGGACGGAGCCAGGGGTGGGGTTGTGGGCGGGGCCAATGGGCCCTGTCAGTTACGCCATGATTTCTAACAGCGGCCCTGAGTATGCAGCCTGTGGGTTAAATGAAAAAAGAAAACCTAACAGATTCCACCAATCACATCGATTGATCGGTGGTATGCCCACCATTAGAATACCGCCCTGCATCAACCCACTTCTAATGATTGCCATACATTCACTGTTCTGTTTTTTTCGTTCAGCCCATGTGTGATTTCTCCATTCACATTGATCGATGTGGATGAAGAAATCTCTGCCAAGAAAAGTAAATAAAAATATATGCCGAAGCATAGGGGCGATCCGTGCCTATGTCCACCCCTGCCCCTATGCTTCGGCATATATGCTCTTTTTTTAACTGTGGTGGTGAAATCACCTCCTACAGCGCTGGAGTCATGGATTTACGTATAGCATGAGAGCAAACCCTGTTGCTGTCAAAATAAATAAATCAGTACTGAAGCTGAATGGCGTACCTGCAAAGCAAACAATGGTTAACAATAAATCACAGTATCAATAAAACATTAACTCGATAAAACTATTTTTTTTATCTGTGCCAAAAAAAGTGTAAAAAATATATGCCGAAGCATAAGAGCGATCCACCCCTATGTCCACCCCTGCCCCTATGCTTCGGCTTATATGCTCTTTTTTTTAACTGTGGTGGTGAAATCACCTCCTACAGCACTGGTGTCACTGTCAAAATAAATAAATCAGTGCTGCAGCTGAATGGTGTACCTGCAAAGCAAACAATGGTTAACAATAAATCACAGTGCAGTAAAACAGTAGAATGACATACATGCAAAGCAAACACAAGAAAACACAGTAACAATAAAACAATACAGTATAGCATAATATACAGTAAAACAGTAAGAACAATAAAACGACAACTATTTTTGGCATTTTTACTTTTAATTTTTTAATTTTTTAATTTATGGTTTTTTTTTGTTTTATTAACTATAAACATTCCAGCTTAGAAAGCGGCTCGGCCCTTAAGTGGTTAATATACACTTATGAAGAATATTTTTCACCAAAAATATGTAGCAGGTCACATTTTGGCCTAAATTCATGAAGAACTTAGATTTTTAATTTTTTTTATTGGATATATTTTATAGCAAAAAGTAATAAAAATATATATATATATTTTTCAAAGTTTACAATCTTTTTTCCTTTATATAATAAAAAAAAAAAACTGTGGTGATCAAATACCACCAAAAGAAAGCTCTATCTGTGGGAAAAAAATTATATAAATTCGATTTGGGTACAGTGTTGCATAACATTTGTCAGTTAAAGTTGTGCAGTGCCATAAAAGCAAAAAAATTACCTGGTCATGAAGGGGTAAAATCTTCTGGAGCTTAAGTGGTTAAGGTAATTTTTAACTGCTTTTCTGAAGTTTATTGTTTACAGAGCTCAATAGTTGAAGCTTAGTTTACACACATACCTGACTTACATAATTAATAAATAAAAAAGATATGTAAACCATCAGTTTAACACACTAAAATTCAAACTTAAAAAATGTAAAATAAAACTGATCAACAGAACAAGATCATTCCCCATTAATTGTAACTGATCATCTCTGTAAATTGTTACATTAAATACCTACTCAAGTCAAAATGTTTTAGTAGATCTTGATGAAGGATCTGTCATTATGTGGACCAAGCCTGTTTTCTGTTCTGTAAAGTTAGGATACCTAAATGAGTGAGTTAGCTGCCTGCCAGAAATAATTGCATGGCATCCTAAAATGGACTGGCAGCTGGCAGCTTTGGAAGTATTGTAATTTGGGTGCTTTATAAAAATGCTTACCCTTAAATAGCACTGTTTTTATGAATAACAGAATTCACTACAGCCTCTTAGCATTTTGCAGTTAGATCCCAGTTCTATAATGTCATCAGTGGTGGCAGTTTATGGCTTAACCTGAAGAGAGTATAATTAAATCCACTGACCTGGCACGTTTTTTATACCAGTAGTAGCGATATTCCGATAAAATAAGTATATTATGGACATTTAGCCTAGTTGTAAATGTTTGGAGAACATTAGAGGGATGAGAACCTGCCGTTTTGTGACTCTGGTTTTTCTTTCATCCATTTCAGTATGCAACAGTTGTCCAGTAAATTTTAGAACTCAATGTCAGCATACAAGACCTGATGGAGGGCCCCCAAAAGTACACTGGATTTTTGATCTTTTATTGTGTAAAATAAAAATCTCTACTGGACTTGTTCAAGCTTTGTGACACTCTCATATGTCTCATATTTCCAATTGTTCTTCAGACAACTCCACTGACTCTCTGGGACAATATGGTGGACTCAGAACTGCCTCTGAAAGTTGGATACAGGGCCGGACTGGCCTACCGGGATACCGGGATATTTCCCGGTAGGCTGGCTGCATTTAGTACCCCTGAGGCCGCTTTTGCCTCGGAGCTTGGCTGGCTGGCTGCCTGTGTCGGCGGCCGCCGCCGCACTATGCATTGCCTGTGTGACTGTGTCTCCTCCTCCGATCCGGCGCCACCCACACTCAACTAATATGCCTCTGTGTGTGTGAGGAGCAGGAGAACACCGTGCTGCTGCTTGATTTTTCTCGTCCTGTGCGGCGCCAGCACCGCCCTCTAATCTGCACAAGGAGAATAGAAGTGGCCGGCCGTGCAGCTGCAGCACATGAATTAAGGTACAAAAAAACTCTCTCTCTCTCTCTCTCTCTCTCTCTCTCTCTCTCTCTCTCTCTCTCTCTCCCTCTCTCCCTCTCTCTCTCCCCCCCCCTCTCTCTCTCTCTCTCTCTCTCTCCCTCTCTCCCCCTCTCTCCCTCTCCCTCTCTCTCCCTCCTCTCTCTCTCTCTCTCTCTCTCTCTCTCTCTCTCTCTCCCCCTCTCTCTCTCTCTCTCTCTCTCTCCCCCTCTCTCCCTCTCTCTCTCTCTCTCCCTCTCTCTCTCTCTCTCTCTCTCTCTCTCTCTCTCTCTCTCCCCCTCTCTCTCTCTCTCTCTCTCTCTCCCCCTCTCTCCTTCTCTCTCTCTCTCCTTCTCTCTCTCTCTCCCTCTCTCTCTCCTTCTCTCTCTTTCCTTCTCTCTCTCTCCTTCTCTCTCTCTCCTTCTCTCTCTCTCCTCTCTCTCTCTCTCTCTCTCTCTCTCTCTCTCTCCTGTACCCAACGATTACAGCCACTGTGCCCATAAATTACAGCCACTGTGCCCATAAATTCCCGCCACTGTGCCCATTAAACGCAGCCACTGTGCCCATAAATTCCCACCACTGTGCCCAATTGCAGCCACTGTGCCATCAAACGCAGCCACTGTACCCATAAATTGCCACCACTGTGCCCATAAATTCCCGCCACTGTGCCCATCAAACGCAGCCACTGTACCCATCAAACGCAGCCACTGTATCCATCAATTGCAGCAACTGTGCCCAATAAACGCAGCCACTGTGCCATCAAACGCAGCCACTGTTCCCATAAATTCCCGCCACTGTGCCCTTAAATTCCCGCCACTGTGCCCATCAAACGCAGCCACTGTGCCCATAAATTCCCGCCACTGTGCCCATCAAACGCAGCCACTGTGCCCATAAATTCCCACCACTGTGCCCATTAAACGCAGCCACTGTGCCCATAAATTCCCACCACTGTGCCCATTAAACGCAGCCACTGTGCCCATAAATTCCCACCACTGTGCCCAATCGCAGCCACTGTGCCATCAAACGCAGCCACTGTACCGATAAATTGCCACCACTGTGCCCATTAAACACAGCCACTGTGCCCATTAAACGCAGCCACTGTGCCCATAAATTCCCGCCACTGTGCCCATCAAACGCAGCCACTGTACCCATCAAACGCAGCCACTGTACCCATCAATTGCAGCAACTGTGCCCATTAAACGCAGCCACTGTGCCATCAAGCGCAGCCACTGTACCCATAAATTGCCACCGCTGTGCCCATTAAACGCAGCCACTGTGCCATCAAATGCAGCCACTGTACCCATAAATTGCCACCACTGTACCCATGAAACGCAGCCACTGTACCCATCAATTGCAGCAACTGTGCCCATTAAACGCAGCCACTGTGCCATCAAGCGCAGCCACTGTACCCATAAATTGCCACCGCTGTGCCCATTAAACGCAGCCACTGTGCCATCAAATGCAGCCACTGTGCCCATAAATTCCTGCCACTGTGCCCATCAAACGCAGCCACTGTTCCCATTAAACGCAGCCACTGTGCCCATAAATTCCTGCCACTGTGCCCATCAAACGCAGCCACTGAGCCATCAAACGCAGCCACTGTACCCATAAATTGCCACCACTGTGCCCATCAAACACAGCCACTGTGCCCATAAATTCCCACCACTGTGCCCATAAATTCCCACCACTGTGCCCATCAAACGCAGCCACTGTGCCCATAAATTCCCACCACTGTGCCCATTAAACGCAGCCACTGTGCCCATAAATTCCCACCACTGTGCCCATTAAACGCAGCCACTGTGCCCATAAATTCCCACCACTGTGCCCATTAAACGCAGCCACTGTGCCCATAAATTCCCACCACTGTGCCCATTAAACGCAGCCACTGTGCCCATAAATTCCCACCACTCTGCCCATTAAACGCAGCCACTGTGCCCATAAATTCCCACCACTGTGCCCAATCGCAGCCACTGTGCCATCAAACGCAGCCACTGTACCCATAAATTGCCACCACTGTGCCCATTAAACACAGCCGCTGTGCCCATTAAACACAGCCACTGTGCCCATCAAACGCAGCCACTGTGCCCATAAATTCCCGCCACTGTGCCCATCAAACGCAGCCACTGTACCCATCAAAAGCAGCCACTGTACCCATGAATTCCCACCACTGTGCCCATTAAACGCAGCTACTGTGCCCATAAATTCCCACCACTGTGCCCATCAAACACAGCCACTGTGCCCATCAAACACATCCACTGTGCCCATCAAACACAGCCACTGTACCCATAAATTGCCACCACTGTGCCCATTAAACGCAGCCACTGTACCCATAAATTGCAGCCACTGTGCCCATTAAACGCAGCCACTGTGCCCATAAATTCCCACCACTGTGCCCATCAAACGCAGCCACTGTGCCCATAAATTCCCACCACTGTGCCCATTAAACGCAGCCACTGTGCCCATCAATTCCCACCACTGTGCCCATTAAACGCAGCCACTGTGCCCATAAATTCCCACCACTGTGCCCATTAAACGCAGCCACTGTGCCCATAAATTCCCACCACTGTGCCCATTAAACGCAGCCACTGTGCCCATAAATTCACACCACTCTGCCCATTAAACGCAGCCACTGTGCCCATAAATTCCCACCACTGTGCCCAATCGCAGCCACTGTGCCATCAAACGCAGCCACTGTACCCATAAATTGCCACCACTGTGCCCATTAAACACAGCCGCTGTGCCCATTAAACACAGCCACTGTGCCCATCAAACGCAGCCACTGTGCCCATAAATTCCCGCCACTGTGCCCATCAAACGCAGCCACTGTACCCATCAAACGCAGCCACTGTACCCATAAATTCCCACCACTGTGCCCATTAAACGCAGCTACTGTGCCCATAAATTCCCACCACTGTGCCCATCAAACACAGCCACTGTGCCCATCAAACACATCCACTGTGCCCATCAAACACAGCCACTGTGCCCATCAAATGCAGCCACTGTGCCCATAAATTGCCACCACTGTGCCCATTAAACGCAGCCACTGTGCCCATAAATTCCCACCACTGTGCCCATCAAACGCAGCCACTGTGCTCATCAAACGCAGCCACTGTGCCCATCAAACGCAGCCACTGTGCCATCAAACGCAGCCACTGTACCCATAAATTGCCACCACTGTGCCCATTAAACACAGCCACTGTGCCCATCAAACGCAGCCACTGTGCCCATAAATTCCCACCACTGTGCCCATTAAACGCAGCCACTGTGCCCATAAATTCCCGCCACTGTGCCCATCAAACGCAGCCTTTGTGCCATCAAACGCAGCCACTGTACCCATCAATTGCAGCCACTGTGCCCATTAAACGCAGCCACTGTGCCATCAAGCGCAGCCACTGTACCCATAAATTGCCACCACTGTGCCCATTAAACGCAGCCACTGTGCCATCAAACGCAGCCACTGTACCCATAAATTGCCACCACTGTGCCCATTAAACACAGCCACTGTGCCCATAAATTACAGCCACTGTGCCCATTAAATGCAGCCACTGGGCCATCAAGCCCAGCCACTGTACCCATAAATTGCCACCACTGTGCCCATTAAACACAGCCACTAAGCCCATCAAACGCAGCCACTGTATCCATAAATTCCCACCACTGTTCCCATTAAACGCAGCCACTGTGCCCATAAATTCCCGCCACTGTACCCATCAATTGCAGCCACTGTACCCATCAATTGCAGCCACTGTACCCATCAATTGCAGCCACTGTGCCCATTAAACACAGCCACTGTGCCATCAAGCGCAGCCACTGTACCCATAAATTGCCACCACTGTGCCCATTAAACGCAGCCACTGTGCCCATAAATTCCCACCACTGTGCCCATCAAACACAGCCACTGTGCCCATCAAACACAGCCACTGTACCCATAAATTGCCACCACTGTGCCCATTAAACGCAGTCACTGTACCCATAAATTGCAGCCACTGTGCCTATTAAACGCAGCCACTGTGCCCATAAATTCCCACCACTGTGCCCATCAAACACAGCCACTGTGCCCATCAAACGCAGCCACTGTGCCCATAAATTGCCACCACTGTGCCCATTAAACGCAGCCACTGTGCCCATAAATTCCCACCAATGTGCCCATCAAACACAGCCACTGTGCCATCAAATGCAGCCGCTGTACCCATCAATTGCAGCCACTGTGCCCATTAAACACAACCACTGTGCCCTTCAAGCGCCACCACTGTGCCCATCAAGCGCCACCACTGTGCCCATCAAGCGCCACCACTGTGCCCATCAAATGCTGCTACTGTGCCCATCAAACGCAGCCACTGTGCCCATCAAACGCAGCCACTATGCCATCAAACGCAGCCACTGTAACCATCAATTGCCGCCAGTTTGCCCCATCAATTGCCGCCAGTTTGCCCCATCAATTGCCGCCAGTTTGCCTCATCAATTGCCGCCAGTTTGCCCCATCAATTGCCGCCAGTTTGTCCCATCAATTGCCGCCAGTTTGCCCCATCAATTCCTGCCAGTGTCCCCCCCGCCCGGCACTTATCTGTCTCAGGTCAGCGCGTTGCTCCACGCTCCCTCCAATCACAGCGCCTGTCGCTTCAGCCAATCAGGTGACAGGTAACCAGACCCAGTGCACCTGATTGGCTGAGAGGCGGGTCAGTGTTAGGGAAGCGATTTATTTGATTTCCTTACACAGCACTGTGTAAGCAGCGAGCGCACAGCAGTGTATATATATATATATATACATATATATATATAAAGCCCTATGTGCTTTTATATGTGTCTTATCTATATATAATGCACTCTTTAAATGTGCTTTAAAATGCATGGTTTTCCATTTTATGAACAAGAAAATAATGACGTTATGCTGTTGGGCTGGTATTATAATGCTATGGGGCTGGTATGACATTTTTTCCAGGGCTGGTTTTCATACCCAGTCCGGCCCTGGTTGGATACCAATTTCTGACTTTTGCATACTTTAGGGTACAGCGTACCACCAACACACATTATCTGTATATGTTGAAAAGAGTAATCTTTGATGCGTGATCATTAAGAATGTGGAGCTAATATGATAAAGTTTGACTTTAGTCCCGAAGGTAGTACATACCTAAATATACCTGGAATATTTTATATTTAAATTTTCACTTTAAGAAATTGTGCTTTATTTTGGAACTTATATGGGCTGATTTATTAAATCTGGAGAAGAAGATGAACACATCACTTTTAATTTTATGAAATAATTAATAAAGAATTCTAGCTGGTTGTTGTAGGCAATAACTTTACTTTTGTACTCGTGGTTTTTAATCAGGTCCAGTGTGTCAATGTTCTCGTGTTTTCTTTTTTTGTAAATATTGGGCATTGATACTTACTTGATATGATTCCATGTATTGTTATTTCTGCATATTGTTGCTTAAGTAACTAATGATCATTTGCATGTTGCATTCAAATTGATGGGCTTATCATTTGATGTGGTGTGCTTCGGGTTATATAAGATAATAAAACAAAAGAGAGCAATTCAGTTCTTGTATAAATTCTGAGACTTTAAGGATGACAGCTTCCAAATGACAAAGACTGAGCAGTATCAGAAGACTCCGGGGCAAAAAGATTGGACTTTGCTAGAAACTGACACCAAATAACAGAAGGAAAATTAACATATCAAAGACAAATGTGGATTTGAAATTGGAAATTTACATGGCCAAATGAGTCTCTAAGCATATTGCTTAGTTATGTGTCCAGTAGAGTTTGCCAGACTCATCTCTACGTTAACAGAATCAATTATCTTACTCACTACAAACAGGCAAGTCTTTTGAATTAAAAAAAGTACACACACACACACACACACTCCCTGGGAAAAAGGCAGTCCAAAAATCGAAAATAAATCCTTACCATCCAGGCACTAACTAAACAGTGGCAGGTTCCTAACTTATGGGTGATGGGCTTCACCCAGTCACCCACAAAACAAAGAAAATGCAAACCTTTTCCCTCACAAAAGCAACTGTCAAATAAACAGCTCTCTCAGGTTTTTGGCTTCCTGAGTCCCTGGCCAAGAGCAACTCTTTGCGCCAGTCCTGCTTTATTTATACCACCTGTGGGTGGACACAAGTGGCCTGCAAATACTGTTCCGGAACCAACCCTGATAAGGTGGCTGGTAAAACCCGGACCGGATTCCACCTTCGATTTCAGCAAATGAACGCATGCGAGGTGAAATGTAGCGTCCATCAATCACCTCGCCTTTCATAATTTCACATATCCCTCCCCTCTGCTCAAGCCCCTGCAACTGTCCAACCAGACAATGGACACGGGAAAGGGCATCTGCATTATTCTGAAGTTCCCCAGCTCTATGCTCCACTGTGAACTTAAAAAGCTTGAAGAGCAAGGAACCACCTTGTCACATGACTGTTTTTCTCCGTGTTATCACACGTCTATTTGATAGGGGCATGATCAGGGACTAGTTTGAATGGTCTCCCCAACAGATAATACTTCAGGACATCTTAGGCCCATTTGATAGCTAAACATTCCTTCTCAACAATGGCATAGTTTTTCTCATGTCTGTTAAACATTCTGCTCAGGTAGACCACTGAGTGCTCCTCCCCATCTCCGATTTGGGATAGTACAGCACCCAGTCTCACATCAGAGGCGTCTGTCTGTACCACAAACTCCTTTGTAAAATCTGGGTTCACGAGCACAGGTTGTACACAAAGAGCCTGCTTCAACATTTGAAATGCCTTATCTGCCTCCGGATTCCACTTAATCATGACTCTACCCTTCGTCAGATCTTTCAGTGGGGCTGCAATAGTGGCGAAATTGGGTATAAAATGCCTGTAGTACCCAGTGATTCCCAGAAATGCACAAACTCATTTTTTATTTATAGGTTGGGGCCACTTTAAACCGCCTCAATCGTATTGATCTGAGGCTCTCCAAGGATCTCCAAGCCTATGGCACACTTTTTGGGGTTGCCGTGAGTCCTGTTTTCTTAAGGGAATCTACTACTACTTGTACCCAGAGCAAATGAGATTCTCAATCTGGGCTGTGGATGATGACATTGTCCAAATAGGCGGCTGAGTATTGGCGATGTGGTCTTAATGTTTTGACACTCATTCTATGGAACGAGGTAGGAGCACCATGCAAACCAAAAGCAACCGCTTATACTGGAATGACCCCTCAGGGGTAGAAAAGGCTGTCTTCTCTTTTGCAGATTCTGTTAGGGGTATCTGCCAAATACCTTTAGTCAGATCTAAAGTAGTTATGTACTGGGCACTTCCCAATCAAGCTTGTCGACCCGAGGCATTGGGTATGCATCAAATTTGGACACGCTATTCACCTTTCTGAAATCATCACTAAACCTTATAGTTTCATCTGGTTTTGGGACCAACACTGTGGAACTCCTCTATCATGTCCAACTCTAACATTTTTTTTATTTTATTTGCTTCCTGCCTAGCCTCAGGTATTCTATAGAGCTTTACATTTACCTGGACACCTGGTTCTGTAATTATGTCATGCTCTATAACACTGGTCTGTCTGGGTAGGTGAGAGAAAAAGTCTATTCTTACTCACAAACTTTTTAACATCCTTCTATTGGGCCAGTGACTGTCAGAAACCATGATATCAGGCTGAGACAGAAGTACAGTTAAATCACACTTGTTTAATGATAAAAGTAAAAAGAACAAAGTAGTCAAAACATAGCCAAAGTTCAGTAACCAGAACGGATAGTCAGCCAAGCCAGAAGTCAGGGATCAATGTAGTGGAACAGCAAGCAGGATCTGGAGCCAGAAGGGATGTCAGCAAAGCCAGTCTTTAAACAGAAACGCAGGAGATAGTTTCTTGTGCTTTGACCAAGGCTAAGGCAGAGCTTCTCTGGACTGGACGGCTTAAGTAGGCAGGACTGATGAGCAGGATCATCAACAGCTGAGTAACTGTGGAGAGAGATGGGATCTGGCAATTAGCCAACAGCTGAGCAGCCAGCTCTGAGAAGGAAGGGCTGAGCCCAGCCCTGACAGTACCCCCTCCTCAATGACCCCTCCCCCTCGGAGGACCACCAGGCTTGAGGGAAAAACATATATGGAAATCATTCATGGAGGAGGACAGGGGCATGTGCGTCCGAGGAAGAGACCCAAGAGAGTTCCTCGGGCCGTACCCTTTCCAATGCACCAGGTACTGTATGCGCCTATGGAACCTACGGGAGTCAACAATGGACTGTACTTCATACTACTCATGGTTCTCAACATGTACAGCGTGAGGACGTGGCACCGAGGTGGTAAAGCGGATGCAGACCAAAAGTTTTAATAAGGACACATGAAATACCTTTGAAATACACAAATTAGAAGGAAGGTCTAATGCGTAAGCCACTGGGTTAATCCTGCGAAGAATACGTAAAGGCCCAATAAACCGAGGAGCGAATTTCAGTGAGGGAACACGAAGTTGGAGGTGGCGAGATGACAGCCAGGAGTCTGTACCTATCATTAGCACAAAGCAAAGCCTCTTGGACTTGTGCCCAAGTGGAACGAAGACCATGGAGATGCTCCTCTAACGGAGGAATACTCTGCGGAACAAACAAGTCAGGTAACATGGGAGGTTGGAAACCATAATTTGCCATAAATGGGGACAATCAGGAAGCAGAATTCAAGGCACTGTTGTGAGCAAACTCCCCCCACGGTAATAGGTTTGACCAGTTGTTATGATGGTCAGAAATATAGCAACGTAGGAATTGCTCCAAGGACTGATTGGCTCGTTCTGTGGCCCAATTAGACTGCGGGTGATACGCAGAGGAAAAAGCAAGCTGAATTCCCAACTGTGCACAAAAGGTTCACCAGAACTGGGACACAAACTGACTACCCCTGTCCGAGACAATCACCTTGGGTAGCCCATGTAAGCAAAAGATCTCCCAAGCAAAAATGGAAGCCACTTCCTTAGAAGTGGGCAACTTCTTAAGTGGAATACAATGACACATCTTTGAGAACTGGTCAACCACCATAAGGATAACTGTTTAGCCCTGGGAGTTGGGTAACTCTACATTGAAATCGATAGACAGGTGGGTCCAGGGCCTCTCTCAATTGGGTTTGGGTTGTAGGAGGCCCACTGGAAGGAGTCATGGAGTCTTACTCTGAGCACACACGGAACAGGCAGCTACTAAGGCAGTTACATCAGCACGTAGACTAGGCCACCAGAATTGTTGGGAAATGGCCCAAACGAGTTGATTCTTCCCAGGGTGGCCAGCTGCCTTGGATAAATGGTAAGTCTGGAGCAAGGCAGTACGGAGACTCTCTGGGACAAAGCAGCGGTCACAAGGTTTCTCAGGAGGAGCATGGACCTGAGCAGTAAAAATTTTGTCACCTAAAGAAGAAGTGAGACTGGTGCGAACCGTAGCCAGAATACCATCAGGAGGAATCACAGGAACCGGAACCGACTCCAACTTGGGAGTGGAGGAAAATTGTTGTGACAAGGCTTCAGCCCTTACGTTCTTAGTACCAGGTAAGAATGAGACAATGTAATTGAAACCTGAAAAGAAAAGAGCCCAGACAAGAATGTGAGACTCTTATGGTCAGTAAGAATGAGAACCGGCACAGTGGTACCTTCGAGGAGATGTCTCCATTCTTTCAGGGCTAAAATGATAGCCAACAGCTCTCTGTCACCAATCTTGTAATTGCACTCCGCAGGTGACAATTTCTTGGAAAAATAGCCACAAGGATGCATAGCGCTCTCAGAGGTAGGACGTTGAGACAGAAGGGCGCCACACCAGTCTCAGTAGCATCAACCTCAAGGATAAAAGGTAACGTAGGAATAACGATGTGCCAACACAGGAGCAGAAACAAAGGCAGCCTTGAGACTCTCAAAGGCCTTAATGGACTCTGGAGACCAACTCTGTGGGTTATAATCCTTTCTGGTCATATCAGTCAGTGGCTTGACCAGAGACGAGAAGTTACGAATAAACTTCCGATAATAGTTGGCAAGGCCCAGGAAATGCTGCAGAGGACCTCAACCCACGGGTCAGGGCCACTGTAGGACTGACGAAAGTTTCTGTGGGTCCATCGAAAAACCAGCAGTGGAAATTACAAAGCCCAGGTATTGAACCTGTTCACGACGGAACTCGCACTTCTCCAGTTTACAACAGAGCTTATTCTCTCTTCTCTTCTGAAGCACACAACAGACATCTGTGTGGTGGCTCTCCAGGGACTTGGAAAATATGAGGATATCATCAAGATAAACCACCACACATAACTGCAACAAATCTTGGAGGACATCGTTAATAAATTCCTGAAAAACTGCCGGGACATTACAAAGGCCAAAAGGCATTACAAGGTACTCATAATGGCCTGTTCTGGTATTAAAGTGCAGTTTTCCACTCGTCGCCCTCCTTAATCCTCACGAGATTGTATGCCCCTCTCAAATTAAGCTTCGTGAAAACTGTTGCTCCCTTGAGGCGGTCAAATAACTCAGTAATCAATGAAATCGGATAGGCATTCTTAACCGTGAAACAATTGAGATCCCTATAATCAATACAAGGTCTCAGTTCACCACTCTTCTTCTTCACAAATAAGAAACCAGCACAGCAGGAGACGAGGGTTTGCGTATGAAACCTCGAGAAAGTGCATCTGCAACATACTCCTCCATGGCCTTGTCCTCCAAGACCGACAAAGGGTAAACCCGGCCACGAGGGGGTAAGGCACCAGGTTGAAGGTCAATTGCGCAATCATACGGCCGGTGTGGAGGCAAACTACCAGCTTGACCTTTGGCAAAGACATCGCTAAAATCGCGGTACTCCCCTGGCAGGGAGGAGGATGAAGAGGTGCACAGGACCTTGGCTACCTTCTGGAAGCATGTCTCACTGCATTGTGGTGACCAGGAGAGAACCTCAGCATGGAGCCAATCAAAAGAGGGGTTGTGCCTCTGTAACCAAGGATAACCAATAAGCAGTGGAAACTTAGGTGAGGAAATAACTTGGAATTGGATTATCTCATGCTTAAGAGCCCCAACGGCCCTGGACAACGGAACCGTCTCATGAGTTACATGGGCAGGCTGTAGAGGTCTCCCATCAATGGCAAGTGGAGTGTCACGCAGCTGCAGTGGAATCGTGTGCTTCAATACAAAGGCAGCATCAATGAACAGGCCTGCAGCCCCAGAGTCGATTAGAGCCTGTATCTCGACGGACGACTCAGCCCAAGAAAAGGAGTGACTGAAACCAGGGACTTATCCTTCTGGATAACTGGGGATGAAACAACGCCACCTAAGGTCTGTCTGTGACAGGACCTCAAGGTTTGGGCGTTCCCTGGACGGGTAGGACAGGACTTCAAAAAGTGACCTGCCTGGCCACAATAAAGGCACAATCGCTCCCTCCTCCTAAAGGTTTTCTAATTCTCTCATCCGCAGAGAGATGTGTGAAACCCAAGTGCATAGGTTCACCTTCACTGCCCGACTCGGTACCAGGAGGCATGGGAGGTGAGGGAGACACGGGTGGGACTGCAAAGCTCGGAGATAAACATACAGGAAGCTTCCGCAAGCCCTCCTTAAAAGATAGTCTTTCTCTGAGTCTGGAGTCAATAAGGATGGCAAACGTGATCAACTTCTCCAGCTCAGTGGGTATATCTCGGGCTGCTATCTCATCCTTGATGGAATCCGAGAGACCGTGAGAAAAAGCAGCCACAAGGGTCTCATTGTTCAACGCAACCTCTGCTGCCAGAGTACGTAATTCAATGGCTTAGTCGGCAACAGTTCTCATACTCTGTTCGATGGACATGAGGCACTTGGCAGCAGAAGCGGAGTGTGTGGAAACCTCAAATACCCTTTTAAGCGAAGCCACAAACTTAGGGTAACTCAAGACGTAACTCTTTCAGAAAGCAAAGATATCACAAAACCTACTTTGCTTCTGTCCGTGGGAAACGCCTGGAGCAGCATCTCAAAGTATATCTCAACCTGGTTGAGAAACCCTCTGCATTGGAATGGATCTCCCCCAAATCACTGGGGAAGCA
This sequence comes from Lithobates clamitans, assembly GCA_037952925.1. NCBI lineage: Eukaryota > Metazoa > Chordata > Amphibia > Anura > Ranidae > Lithobates > Lithobates clamitans. The sequence goes on from JBBGZY010001223.1 coordinate 259,464, forward strand.
GAGCAGAACCAGACATACCTCTTGTAGAGGTAATACTTGAGGTGGGTGCCTGCACAGAGACTGGAGCAGCAGCAGGGTCGGCCTGCAACATAGGTTGTGTTGGGGCGGCCATAGTGGGAGATTCCAGGTGAGCCGTGCGACTCAGGAGCGTTTGTAACGCCATGGTGAACTGATCCACGCGATGATCCAGTTCATCCTATCTGGAAAAAATATTACCAACAAGTGGATTGACTGCATCTTCTGAATTCATGGCCTTTGCCTACTATCAGAAACCATGAAATCAGGCTAAAACAGAAGTACAGTTAAATCACACTTGTTTAATAATAAAAGTAAAAAGAACAAACAGTCAAAACATAGCCAAAGTTCAATAACCAGAATGGATATTCAGCCAAGCCAGAAGTCAGGGATTAATGTAGTGGAACAGCAAGCAGGATCTGGAGCCAGAAGGGATTTCAGCAAAGCCAGTCTTTAAACAGGAACGCAGGAGATAGTTTCTTGTGATGTGACCAAGGTAAAGGCAGAGCTCCTCTGGACTGGACGGATTAAGTAGTCAGGACTGATGAGCAGGATCATCAACAGCTGATTAACTGTGGAGAGAGATGGGATCTGGCATTTAGCCGACAGCTGAGCAGCCAGCTCAGAGAAGGGCTGAGCCCAGCCCTGACAAGGTTTCAGTTATGGGTACCTCAGGTGTCACGGGGGTCATGTCCTTTTGGGGGGTTGGCACTGCCAGTAAAGTCTCTCTGTCCTTCCAAGGTTTCAAGAGATTAACGTGATGTATTTGCTCTGGTTTCCATTCCCTGGCTGGTAAACTTTGTAGTTTACTTCCCTTACTTTTTCCATAATTTCAAAAAGACCTTGCCACTTTGCTAAGAACTTACTCTCAACTGTGGGGACTAGTACCAGCACTCTATCACCAGGGTTGAAAGTTCTGGTCTTGACACCCTAATTAATGTCTATCATACAGTAGTTTAAATGGGGAATAATCTGTAGAGGCCTGAGGTACCTCTTGTATAGCAAACATGAGGTACGGCAGCAAAAAATCCCAATTTCTCCAATCTTTGTCCAAGATCTGATGGCATCTCGGGACCCTCTGGCGGATGCCTCAGATGCTCTGGTGGCTCTGTGGGGCCAGTATCCTCTGGTCTACGCCTTTCCTCCTCTCAAGCTTCTGCCTCGGCTGTTACGCAGGATCGTGGCCGAAGGAGTTCCGGTCATTCTAGTGGCCCCAGACTGGCCTTGTCGGTCCTGGTATGCCAACCTGGTGCGTCTGGTCGCAGACGCCCCCTGGCGGCTGCCTCTCAGGGAGGATCTGCTATCACAAGGGCCGATCTTAGACCCTGTTTTACCGTCACTGGCTGTTGAAAGCCAGATGTTGAAGGATAGAGGCTTACCTGTGTCAGTGATTCCGACACTTCCAGGAAGGTATATCATCAGACGTGGAAAGCGTACATTTCATAGTGTGAGTCAGTGGGGTTTCACCCACGTTCCTTTTCGGTGGCCTGATTTTGACTTTTTTTCAAAGGGGCGTTAAAAAGAATTTGGCCTTGAGTACTATCAAGGGCCAGGTGTCTTTTCTTTCAACGCCCCCTGGCTTCGCATTCCCTGGTGCGTACCTTCATTCAGGGGGGGCAACATGTAGCTCCACTGGTGCGATCTCCCTTGCCACTGTGGGACTTGAATCTGGTGCTTTTGGTTCTACAGAAGCCTCCATTTGAAAACATTAGAGAAATTCCCCTGCCACAGAAGGTGGCCTTCTTGGTGGCTATCACTTCTGCTCGCAGGGTGTCGGAATTGGCGGCGCTATCCTGTCGCACACCCTACCTGGTGATTTATAAAGACAAGGTGGTTCTTTGTCCTTTTCCTTCGTTCCTTCCAAAAGTTGTTTCTGATTTCCATTTAAATTAAGACATTGTGCTGCCTTCCCTGTGTCCCAGGCCGCAACATTGGATGTGGTGCGGGCGATCGGGTTGTATTTGGCGGCCTTTCGGAGGTCAGACTCCCTGTTTGTGATCGTGGACAGGCCAAAGAAGGGGCTGTCTGCTTCCTCGGCGACCATTTCTAGATGGATCAGCCAGACGGTGACTCAGGCCTATTCTGTCAGGGGTCAGGTTTCTCCCTTCCTGGTGAAGGCACACTCTACTCGGGCGCTGAGTGCCTCCTGGGCCTTCCGTCATCACGCATCAGTGAAGCAATTTCGTCGGTGCACACTTTTACAATTTTACAAAGTGGATGTGCTGGCATCTGCAGATGCCTCATTTGGCCGCAAGGTTCTGCAGGCTGCTGACTAGAAGGTTTTTCCCTCATGAAGGGGTTTTCTTGCTGTTCAGGTTGGGCTCCAGTTGTTCTTGTTGAGCTCCAGGTTGTCGGGTTAGCCTGTTTTTTTGTTGGCTGCCCCACCCCTCATGTTTGGCACTGCTTTGGGACATTCCTATGGTTCTGAATAAGGAAGCGCTGTGTCTGTCAATGAACGAATGTAAAAAATAAGGATAATTTTGACTTACCCTAAAAATCCGTTTCATTTAGTTCATTGACAGACACAGCACCCAGCCCTCTATGGAGTATTTAATGCTTCTGACACTGCTTGTGACAAAACTGAAGGCCTATAGCAGAGAGGGGGATGTATATCACCTACGACTGGCCATGGGCATAGCCAAGTCTTTTTTCTGCCAAGTGTCCTATTCCTGTAGGGGGTGATGTAACCCTATGGTTCTGAATAAGGAAGCGCTGTGTCTGTCAATGAACTCAGAGAAACTGATTTTATGGTAAGTCAAAAATCCTAGTCTGGTAGTCACGTGTGTCACCATGTATACAAATCACCCCAATAGCTCTAGGGTGTAACTTTGAAGGATTTACAAAACCCCTTCTGACTAATGTCACAACACTACCGGAATCGAGCAAAGCAGTGACTGGCTTTCCATCAACAGAAATCATACCCATTTATCTTTCCATGTATCCCAGACAGATGCAGTACACACCACTTGTGTAAAAGGAGACATGCGTTTTTTCAAATAAGCATTATCACATTGCATTGGTTCATCATTTAGGGAACAGTTAGCGGCAATATAACCTAACGCATGGCAGAGATAACATTTTATGTGTTCTGTACCCAGTCCTCTAAACGACCTCAGAGACCTTCCTTTGGCCAGTCTCCAGGTCCTGAGCCCATAGTCTCATTATCTGTAGCAACAGTCTTGTAACTTTTCCCAACACCCTTGAACCCCGGAACAGTCTTACTGGATCCTCCGGGTGGTTTTTCACTCCTAGAAACAGTAGGGTGGGACAGGGATGAGTTCATTAAGTCCTCAGCAGCAATATATCTCTCTACCAGGTCCACCAGCTGGTTTGCAGTCTTAGAGACCCTATGGCTGACCAACTTCCTCACAGTGGTAGGGAGCGCACATAAATACCGGCCCATGGCCACATGCTCCACAATTTTAGGGCCTTCCAAAGTCTCTGGCTGTAGCCACTTCTTGGTGGGGTGTATCAAGTCAAACATTTGAGAGGGGTGGCTTTTCAGTACTGTATGACCATCCATGCACCTGTTGAGCCCGGACTAAAATGGTGACACCCAGGCATGCAAGCATCTCAGCCTTCAGTGTCTCTTAATCCTGAGCAGCATCTGGTTCCAAGTCACAATAGGCCTTTTCGGGTTCTCCTTTCTGAAAGGGCACTAGCAGTCCTACCCATTGCTCTTTTTGCCATCCTTCTCGAACAGCGACTCTTTAAAAAGTCGCTAGGTAAGCTTCCACATCATCTGCAGGTGTCATCTTCTGCAGGTTAATAGCTGGCACGCACAATTTTCACCGGCAAAGGAACTGAGGCCCCTTTCTTTAACTCCACCAGGGCCTCTGCAAACTGGCGGTTGGTTTCCTGCTGGGTTGCAGTGGCATGCAGCAGGGCTTTTAACACATCCTCCATCTTTCCAGGAAGATGCCCGCTAAACCACCATATGTCAGGGGTTAGCTCAAGGGGGATCACCTTCCCTGGGAAAAAGGCAGTCCAAACGGCAGTTTTTCTTAAAATCTGACTTGTAGCCAGTTTTATTGTAAAAGGTTGCATGAAAAAAACAAAAGAAAAAACAAAAAATAAATCCATCCAGGCACTAACTAAACAGTTGCAGGTTCCTAACTCACAGGTGATGGGCTTCTCCCAGTCACCCACAAAACAAAGAAAATGCAAACCTTTTCTCTCACAAAAGCAACCTTCATATAAACAGCTCTCTCAGGTTTTTGGCCACCTGTTGGTGGACACAAGTGGACCGCAAAATCTGTTCCAGAACCAACCCTGCCAAGGTGACTGGTAAAACCCAAATTGGATTCTACCTTAGATCTCAGCAAATAAACGCATGCGAGGTGAAACATAGCGTCCATCAATCACCTCGCCTTTCATAATGTCACTATATATATATATATATATATATATATATATACAGTGGAGCAAAAAAGTATTTAGTCAGCCACCAATTATGCAAGTTCTCCCACTTAAAAAGATGAGAGAGGCCTGTAATTTTCATCCTAGGTATACCTCAACTATGAGGGACAAAATGTGGAAACAAATCCAGACAATCACATTGATTCGGAAAGAATTTATTTGCAAATTATGGGGGAGTATTTGGTCACCTACAAACAAGCAAGATTTCTGGCTCTCACAGACCTGTATCTTCTTCTTTAAGAGACTCCTCTATCCTCCACTCATTACCTGTATCAATGGCACCTATTTGAACTTATTATCAGTATAAAAGACACTTGTCCACAACCTCAAACAGTCACACTCCAAACTCCACTATGGTGAAGACCAAAGAGCTTTCGAAGGACACCAGAAACAAAATTATAGACCTGCACCAGGCTGGGAAGACTGAATCTGCAATAGGCAAGCAACTTGGTGTGAAGAAATCAAATGTGGGAGCAATAATTAGAAAATGGAAGACATACAAGACCACTGATAATCTCCCTCGATCTGGGGCTCCATGCAAGATCTCACCCCATGGGGTCAAAATGATCACAAGAACCGTGAGCAAAAATCCCAGAACCACACGGGGAGGGACCTAGTGAATGACCTGCAGAGAGCTGGGACCAACGTAACAAAGGCTACCATCAGTAACACACTACGCCGCCAGGGACTCAGATCCTGCCGTGCCAGACGTGTCCCCCTGCTTAAGCCAGTACATGTCCGGGCCCGTCTGAGGTTTGCTAGAGAGCATTTGGATGATCCAGAAGAGGATTGGGAGAATGTCATATGGTCAGATGAAACCAAAGTAGAACTGTTTGGTAGAAACACAACTTGTCGTGTTTGGAGGAGAGAGAATGCTGAGTTGCAACCAAAGAACACCATACCTACTGTGAAGCATGGGGGTGGCAACATCCTGCTTTGGGGTTGTTTCTCTGCAAAGGGAACAGGACGACTGATCCGTGTGCATGAAAGAATGAATGGGGCCATGTATCGTGAGATTTTGAGTGCAAACCTCCTCCCATCAGCAAGGGCATTAAAGATGAAACGTGGCCAGGTCTTTCAGCATGACAATGATCCCAAACACACCGCCCGGGCAACGAAGGTGTGGCTTCATAAGAAGCATTTCAAGGTCCTGGAATGGCCTAGCCAGTCTCCAGATCTCAACCCCATAGAAAACCTTTGGAGGGAGTTGAAAGTCCGTGTTGCCCAGCGACAGCCCCAAAATATCACTGCTCTAGAGGAGATCTGCATGGAGGAATGGGCCAACATACCAGAAACAGTGTGTGACAACCTTGTGAAGACTTACAGAAAACGTTTGACCTCTGTCATTGCCAACAAAGGATATATAACAAAGTATTGAGATGAACTTTTGATATTGACCAAATACTTATTTTACACCATAATTTGCAAATACATTCTTTAAAAAATCAGACAATGTGATTGTCTGAATTTGTCTCCACATTTTGTCTCTCATATTTGAGGTATACCTATGATGACAATTACAGGCCTCTCTCATCTTTTTAAGTGGGAGAACTTGCACAATTGGTGGCTACCTAAATACTTTTTTTTTGCCCCACTGTATATATATATATATATATATATATATATATATATATATATAGTGCCTTGAAAAATTATTCATAACCCTTGAAATTTTCCACATTTTGTCATGTTACAACCAAAAACTTAAATGTATTTTATTGGGATTTTTTGTGATAGACCAACACAAAGTGACACACAATTGTGAAGTTTTTTTTTAAAATCAAAAGGAACTTTATTGAAAAATCAATAATAAAGAAACAGTACAGAATTCCATATCGGTACAGATTATGCTTAAGCACTTTGCATTTAGTATTCAACACCATCGGCACATAATCACATTGCATCCGCATAAGATTCAGTTGCAGCAATGGAATACCCTTGGTCACAGAATAACTGAAACAACCAAGGCCCCAGGTGGGAGGACCCAGCCCAGTGTTGCCAACTTCCTGTGTTTTTACGGGCAGCCCGTAAAAACGGGGCTATTTTTTCATGTCCGTGAAAATCCGTGAATTAAAAATCTTGCCAGCAAAAATGACGGTCCCCGGCTTGGAACTGCATATGTGCAGTTCCGGAGCATGCCGAGAGTCTCCGATCATCTTTCTGACACTGCTGCCAGTAGCTACTTGTCTTGTACCCTCCCCCTTCCTTCTACAGTGCGCCTTATTTGATTTCCGCACAGAAGATGCTGGAAGGGGGAGGAGTGGAGTCAGCCTGCAGTGTGGAACTGGACGGACTTCAGCCCAGCAGAGGGTAAGCTAGCTATTAGCAAAGCTGAGCAAAATACAGTTGTGCATTGCCTTGTCTTAGTGGGCAGGAGGGCAGAGAATGGGCTTGTGTACAGCAGTAGATCGTTTTTTTTGGGTGTCAGATGAGATCTGCTTTGCTTCCAAAGGGAGGACGTTTCCTGAGATCTCCCTCAATCTCTACCTATTGCCTGCAGTGCTCACCAGTCCAGTACAGGCACAGCCTCCCCAGTCCTCTCCAGAGTTACCACCTCATGTGTCTGGGGCACTACAAATCCAAGCATACTAGGAGAAGGGAGGCAGCAGCAATATGATTTGGCTGATTTCCAGATGAAAAGTGCTGCTGTATATTGTGTTTGTACAGTGTGTCTGTATAATGTGTGTATACTGTATGGTCATAATATAATTGATTATGTATTGTGATTGATGGTCTTGAGGTGTTTATTCATATATTTTTATCTGAGTAAGTAGTGAGCACATTTGGTCTCCTGTAGTATGTCCGCTACCTCTGACCATCTCCTGTATCATGTCCGCAGCCTATGACCATCTCCTGTAGCATGTCCGCTACCTATGACCATCTCCTGTATCATACCAGCAGCCTATGACTGTCTCCTGTATCATGTCCGTTACCTATGACCATCTCCTGTATCATGTCCGTAGCCTATGACCGTCTCCTGTATCATGTCCGCAACTTATGACCGTCTCCTGTATCATGTCCGCAGCCTATGACCGTCTCCTGTATTATGTCCGCAGCCTATGACCGTCTCATGTATCATGTCCGCAGCCTATGACCGTCTCCTGTAGCATGTCTGCAGACAATGACAGTCTCCTGTAGCATGTCCGCAGCCTATGACCGTCTCCTGTAGCATGTCCGCAGCCTATGACCGTCTCCTGTATCATGTCCTCAGCCTATGACCGTCTCCTGTATCATGTCCGCAGCCTATGACTGTCTCCTGTATCATGTCCACAGCCTATGACCGTCTGATGTAGGATAAAACCAGAGCCACCAAGCTGGAGCCGTCTGACTGAGCCCTGCATGGTGTACCTGAAAGGAGGTCAATGACAGCACTGCCAGGCCAGTCTGAGGGGGGGGGGCACTGATGTAAGGGGGCACTGATATAAAGGTTTCCCCCTTATATTAGTAACCCCCCCTTACCTTAGTGTATTCACTCTATGGAAGGTGGTCTTTGGTCACCAGAGTCCCCCCCACATCAGAGTTCCTGGTGTTCCCCTTTACATCAGAGTCTGCAGGATTCCCCCTTACAGTGCAAGGGGGAACTCAATCTGCAGACCCTGATGTAATTGGGAACTCTGATGTAAAGGGAACACAGTGGTCTCTGATATAAGGTGGTCTCTGGTCACCAGAGCCTCCCCTTACATCAGAGTCATAGGCGTGCGCACAGGGTGTGCCGGGTGTGCCCAGGCACACCCTAATCACCCCATGCACATTAGTGTTAACGCTCTGTGTAGCTGCAGAAACAGGGTAAAGATCTCCCTCTTGCCGGCTCTGCCATTAGAGAAGTGTTTATGCTCTTCTCTTTCACTGTGCCGGCAGGGAGATCAATGTGCCGGGGTCATATATATGTAGACACCCGCACACGCATGTGTGTTTGAGCTTAAGGGTGCACACCCTAATGCAATAGGCTGCGCACACCTATGATCAGAGTTCCACCTTAGATCATGATTTGCAGCGTTCCCCTTTACCTAGGAGTTTTGCTTTACTGTAAGGGGGAACGCTGTGCTGGCTGGGTTCTAGTAACCTGACCTTCATGTCAATGCAGAAATATGTTTTTTTACTTTTGTTTAACTTGAACACATTGCTAATAGCACTAGATGTACTGTTTTAAAAATTAATTTCCTGGCCTGGAAAAGGGCCCTAGCTATGGCTAGTCTAGAGGTCGCCTCCACCGGAACTTAATCTATAATTCCCAACAGGCATAGTTTAGGGCAGTGATGGTGAACCTTGGCACCCCAGATGTTTTGGAACTAGATTTCCCATGATGCTCATCTACACTGCAGAGTGCATGAGGATCATGGGAAATGTAGTTTCAAAACATCTGGGGTGCCAAGGTTCACCATCACTGGTTTAGGGTGTTCTATGAGATGAATCTGAAATACTCGGTTAATAATCCCTACCACCTCCTTCTGAAAATATATGTGCAGTTTGGGGCACCTCCACAACATATGGATCAGGTCACCATGATCCCTCGTGCATCTAGTACAAGATGGATCCTTGCGCACCCCATTCTCACTAGTCTAGCTGGTGTATAGTGGACACGTAAAAGCACACATAATTGGGATAACCTTTGGGCCACATTCAAAGAACACAGGGAAACTGCTACAAGAGCATCCTCCCATTGGTCCTCCTCAAATGCTCCGACATCTCTTTCCCATCTGGATATCACTGCTGCGGTGCTGTCGGGGAGGGTCTTATTGAGTAACATAGAGTAGCTGCATGAGATAAACCCCTTGTAAGAGGTCACCTCTCACATGTAATTGAAAATTGGCGTGTGTCCAAGAATCAATCCCCAGTTGGGCCTTAACGGAATGCTGAAGCTGGAAATAATAAAATAACATGGATGAGGGGAGTCCAAATTCTAGCATGGAAGGGGCTTAGCTTGCCATCCCTAAATATTTGAGACATATGAGTAATTCCATATTGTTTCCTTTTCGTGCTATATTGCAGTTTCTCCAACTCCACGTATTGCTTATTCCCCCATATTGGGCTGAACCTGGTGTATCCCTCAACTTGTTGTAACGCCCTGACCTTATTCCATACTTTCTGCATCAAAGTATAAGTGGGGTACAGATCATTTGATTTAGCAAAATGCAATGCTTTCAGGCCCTCTGCAACCTCCCCCCCCCAGTGGCAATCCGGAGAAGTTGCATCGTTGGGTCTACCAAGTTCAATACTGAATCTGTGTCAGGACCTACAACTCTGGCTATGTGTTGTAATTGTGAGGCCAGATAGTAAAGCCATGGGTTTGGAAGAGCCAACACACCTGCCTCCTTAGATCGCTGCAACTATTCCAATTTCACTCTGGCAGTCGAATTGTGCCAGATGAGAGACCAGACATAATTGTGAAGTTGAAGGAAAATAATAAATGGTTTTCAAAATTTTTTACAAATAAATATCTCAAAGTGTGACGTATATTTGAATTAAGCCCCCCTGAGTCAATACTTTGTAGAACCACCTATCGCCGCAATTACAGCTGCAAGTATTTTTGGGTATGTTTCTACCAGCTTTTGCACATCTGGAGAGTGACATTTCTGCCCATTCTTCTTTGAAAAATAGCTCAAGCTCTGTCAGATTGGATTGAGAGTTTCTGTGAACAGCAATTTTCAAGTCTTGCCACAGATTCTCAATTGGATTTAGGTCTGGACTTTGACTGGACCACAGGACTATGCTTTGATCTACACAATTCCATTGTAGCTCTGGCTGTATGTTTAGGGTCGTTGTCCTGCTGGAAGGTGAACCTCTGCCCCAGTCTCAAGTCTTTTGCAGACTCTAACAGGTTTTCTTCTTATGGATTTCTATCAACAATGGCTTTCTTCTTGCCACTCTTCCATAAAGGCCAGATTTGTGGAGCGCACAACTACTAGTTGTCCTGTGGACAGATTCTCCCACCAGTTGTTGATCTCCGCAGCTCCTCCAGAGTTACCATGGGCCTCTTGGCTGCTTCTCTGATTAATGCTCTCCTTGGCCGCCCTGCCAGTTTAGGTGCATGGCCATGTCTTGGTTGGTTTGCAGTTGTGCCATACGCTTTCCATTCTGATGATGGATTGAACAATGCTCCATGAAATGTTCAAAGCTTGGGATATTTTTTTATAACCTAACCCTGCTTTAAAGTGGTTGTAAACCCATTAAGAAAAAACCTACAAGACCAAGGTATAATGAGCTAGTATACAAATACTAAATACTTATCTTAGATCGAAGCTGGTGCAGCGGTCTCCGTACACCGCTGTGACCAGCGACATGTCTCCGGAGTTATTTCTGGGTTCGCTGTGGATCTCTGCAGCTCCTCCAGAGTTACCATGGGCCTCCTGGCTGCTTCTCTGATTGGCAGTTGTGCCATACTTTTTTCATTTTTGGATGATGGATTGAATATTGCTCCATGAGATGTTTGAAGCTTGGGATATTGATTCATAACCTAACTCTGCTTTAAACTTCTCCACAACTTTATCCCTGACCTGTCTGGTGTGTTCCTTGGCCTTCCTGATGCTGTTTGTTCACTAAGGTTCTTTAACAAACCCCTGAGGCATTCGCAGAACAGCTGTATTTATACTGATTATAAAGTGGATGTAAACCCTCACATATACCCAGTGAAGTGAACAGCCTCAAATGATACACAGGGATGAAACAAATCTCCATAAATAAGTTTTACATGTATATCTGCTGTCTTCAGCTTTATATACTGTTTAGAAAGTGCACTTTGTGTTAGGAGATTTTTTCTCCTCCTGTTCAACACTGTGGTGAAGCCTGGGCATACAGTCAAGACAGCTGATTGGAGGAAAAGCACACACCCCCTCTCCTCATAGGTGGAGACTTTCAGCTCTGTTTGTTGAATCGTTCAGGGCTCTGCTAATCTATTTATAGCATCCTCCCCAACACAAAACTTCGGCTGCTTTTATCATATGTGACGGAGAACTTGTCAGGAGTTATCGGGCTTATAACAGAAGAACGGAGCAGGAGACAGCTACCAGACATAGTGCTTTGAAAAGAAATAACAAAACACTGCAGATATACAGTGCCTTAAAAAAAGTATTCATACCCCTTGAAATTTTACACATTTTGTCATGTTACAACCAAAAAACGTAAATGTATTTTATTGGCATTTTATGTGATAGACCAACACAAAGTGGCACATAATTGTGAAGTGGAAGGAAAATGATTAATGGTTTTCAAATTTTTTTACAAAAAAAAGTGAAAAGTGTGGCATGCATTTGTATTCAGCCCCCCTGAGTCAGTACTTTGGAGAACCACCTTTCACTGCAATTACAACTGCAAGTCTTTTTGGGGGTGTCTCTACCAGCTTTGCACATCTAGAGAGTGACATTTGTGCCCATTCTTCTTTGCGAAGTAGCTCAAGCTCTCTCAGATTGATGGAGAACATCTGAGAACAGCAATTTTCAAGTCTTGCAACAGATTCTCAATTGGATTTAGGTCTGGACTTTGACTGGACCATGCTAACACATGAATATGCTTTGATCTACTACACCATTCCATTTTATCTCTGGCTGTATGTTTAGGGTCGTTGTCCTGCTGGAAGGTGAACCCCTGCCCCATTCTCAAATCTTTTGCAGACTCTAAAGCCGCGTACACATGGGCGGACTTTTCGACCAGACTGGTCCGATGGACTTTCAACTGACTTTTGACGGACTTCCGACAGACTTTTTAACGAACGGACTTGCCTTCACACGATCACACCACAGTCCGACAGATTCGTATGTGATGACCTACACTGGACTAAAATAAGGAAGTTGATAGCCAGTAGCCAATAGCTGCCCTAGCTTCGGTTTTTGTCCATCGGACTAGCATACAGACGAGCGGATTTCTGGGTCTGGCGCAGTTACGACGTAAAGATTTGAAGCATGTTCCAAATCTAAAGCCCGTCAGATTTTCAACTGGAAAAGTCAGCTGAAGGTCTGATGAAGCCCACACACAATTGGATTGTCCACCGGACTTGGTCCGTCGGACCAGTCCTGTCGAAGAGTCCGACCGCGTGTACGCTGAATAACAGGTTTTCTTCTAAGATTGCCTTGTATTTGGCACCATTCATCTTCCCATCAACTCTGACCGGCTTCCCTGTCCGTGCTGAAGAAAAGCACCCCCAGAACATGATGCAGCCATCACCATTTCTCATGGTGGGGATGGTGTGTTCAAGGTGATGTGCAGTGTTAGTTTTCTGCCACACATAGCATTTTGCTTTTAGGCCAAAGAGTTCAATTTTGGTCTAATCTGACAAGGGCACCTTCTTCCACATGTTTGCTGTGTCTCCCACATGGCTTCTCGCAATCTGAAAACAGGATTTCTTATGGCTTACTTTCAACGATGGTTTCTTCTTGCCACTCTTCCATAAAGGCCAGAATTGTGGAGTGCACAACTAATAGTTGTCCTGTGGACAGATTCTCCTACCCGAGTTGTTGATCTCTGCAGCGCCTCCAGAGTTACCATGGGCCTCTTGGCTGGTTCTCTGATGAATGCTCTTCTTGGCCGGCCTGTCAGTTTAGGTGCATGGCCATGTCTTGGTAGGTTTGCAGTTAAGCCATACACTTTCCATTCTCAGATGATGGATTGAACAGTGCGCCATGAGATGTTCAAAGCTTGGAATATTTTTTTATAACCTAACCCTGCTTTAAAGTGGTTGTTAACCCATATAAAAAACAAACAAACCTGCAAGACCAAAGCATAATGAGCTAGTATGCATTGCATACTAGCTCTTTATGAAATACTTTCCTTAGATCGAAGCTGTTGCAGCGATCCCCGTACACCGCTGTGACCAGCGACATGTCTCCCGCAGTTATTTCCGTGTTTGCGGGCTCCAGCGCTGTTATTGGCTGGAGCCACGATGACGTCAATACAGAGCATGCTCATGGGAGCCGCCGGTCACGGCACATACCCATCAGAAGCGGCACGATCGAGCTGTTTTTTCAGTGCGCATGCGTTAATGACGTCGACGCAAGTGCATATGGTAAATATCTCCTAAACCATGCAGGTTTAGGAGATATTTACAGTACCTACAGGTAAGCCTTATTATAGGCTTTCCTGTAGGTACAAGTGGTGTAACAGGGTTTACAACCACTTTAAAACTCTCCACAACTTTATCCTTGACCTTTTTGGTGTGTTCCTTGGCCTTCATGATGCTGTTTGTTCACGGAGGTTCTCCAACAAACCTATGAGGGCTTCACAGAACAGCTGTATTTATACTGAGATTAAATTACACACAGGTGGACTCTTTTAACTAATTAGGTGACTTTTGAAGGCAATTGGTTCCCCTAGATTTTAGATAGGGGTATCAGAGTAAAAGGGGCTGAATACAAAGGCATGCCACACTTTTCAGATATTTATTTGTAAACAAATTTGAAAACCATTAATCATTTTCCTTTCACCTCACAATTATGTGCCTCTTTGTGTTGGTCTATGACATAAAATCCCAATAAAATACATTTACGTTTTTGGTTGTAACATGACAAATTGTGTAAAATTTTAAGGGGTATGAATACTTTTTCAAGGCACTGTATGTGCCCAGCTCAAATTTCATGGTTTTTCAGGTTTATATCCACTTTAAATTACACACATGTGGACTCTATTTACTAATTAGGTTACTTCTGAAGGCAATTGTAACATCAACGTGTAAGGAAAAGAAAAAAAATTTAAAAACAGAATCACTAAGTTGGAAAAAGGATACCCCCCTTATGTCAGTATTTTGTTGGATCACATTTTGCTTTAATTACAGCCTTTAGTCTGTTGGGATATATCTCTACTAACTTTGCACATCTAGACTTTGCAATATTTGCCCACTCTTATTTGCAGAACTGCTCTAGTTCAGTTAAAATTCAATAGTGGACTGCAGTCTTCAAGCCATTCCACAGATTTTCAATGGGGTTTAATTCTGGGCTCTGACTAGGCCATACAAGGACATTCTCCTTTTTCTCCTTCAACTACTGTTTGGTCATTTTTGCTGTGTGCTTTGGGTCATTGTCATGTTGGAAGGTAAACCTTCTTCCCATTGACAACTTTCTGGAAGACGGCAGCAGATTTTCAGAAAGAATTTGATGCTATTTTGCCCCATCCATTTTTCTTCTATCCTAACAAGTGCTCCAGTCTCTGCTGCAGAGAAACACCCCAATAACAGGATATTACCACCTCCATGCTTTACTGTAGGAATGGTGTTATTTGGATGGTGAGCTATATAATTTGGTGTTGAGCACAAATAATTACATTTTAGTCTCATCTGACCCCCTTAAACGCACCTTGAAGATTTTGAGGCCACATGGAAAAAGGTGTAGGGTCAGATGAGACTAAAATGGAATTATTTGTATTTTTATACATGTAAGCATACTACATTAAAATAAGTTTGGAGTTTTCTAAGTATACATTTCTTAAGCGACCCTGATGGTACTTTAGGAATTAATATCTGTAGCAGCAAAAAAAAAAAGTAAGACTTATCTCTCCACTGGTCAGTTGTTAAAACTTATGCTGCGTACACACAATCAAATTTTCCAAAGGGAAATGTTGGATGTGAGCTTGTTGGCGGTAAGTCCGACCGTGTGTATGCTCCATCGGACATTTGTTGTCGGACTTTCCGCCAACAAATGTTTGCTAGCATGTTCTCAAATTTTCCGCCAACAAATGTGTGTTGTCGGATTTTCCAAGCATGTGTACACAAGTCCGTCGGACAAAAGTCCAAAGTACAAACACGCATGCTCAGAAGCAGAAGTGGTCGGTCTTGTAAACTAGCGTTCATAATGGAGAATTAACATTCATGACGTGGCAAATTATTAAATATCCAAATGCAGCGCACAATTTTCTCCTTCTTCAATGGGATAATAATGAAGCTGCTTTGCTGGTGATACTGATGGAGTTTTTTCAAACGAATTTTCAAAAGCTTTTTTTTCTAGTGATATCAAGAGTAATATTATGGTTTTTTTTCTATTTGTGCAAGTTAAACACCATTATTCCATAGTTTTTAACAGCAAAGATACAACTATGTTGGTGTCCCTTGTCAATTTTACATTGTATTTTTTAAAATGTAACTGCCTACTCCCAAACTGTCATTTGAAGTAAAACACATAGCCAAGTATTATTCTCCACAATTTTTTTTATTGTGCATTAAAAAAAAAAAAAATTAAACATGCTATCTGCCAATAGAAAATAACCAAAAAGTGCATTCTATGCATCCAAAAAATATAGAAAATTTACCAAATCAAATCATTATTCAACCAAAAAAGTAATGTCAAAGCAATAACTCCAAGGCCAATAATAAATAACACGTTATCTCCCCTGATTCTGCAACATGTCTGGTTGACGAATGGCCATTCAGAAACGAACTGAAAAGCATGAAATGAAAAGGGGTAAATGAAAAACGCGAAAAGAAAAGCGCGAATCAACACTCACCAAACTTCTAGTAACACGAAATTAGCAGAAGGAGCCCAAAGGCTGGCGCTAAAGAGCTGAAAAACCATGTAGTACGTCTAGTAAGTCACTACGTTCGTAATTGTTGGCCAACATTTGTGTGACCGTGTGTATGCAAGACAAGTTTGAGCCAACACCCTTCAGACAAAATTCTAAGGTTTTGTTGTCGGAAAGTCCGATTGTGTGTACGAGGCTTAAGATTTTTTTAAGAGTCACAGGTGCTACTGTGGTCCAGCACTTACAGTTGTTTCCTGCTTTTGACTGCTACTACTACAGTGCCCTATGATAAGTGTTAATTTTAATTAAAGCATTATGCACACTTGAGAAATAAGAGACTGTGGGAATGCTAGAATCAATTCATGTAATTGACAAACTAAAAACTGTCAGTCCTCAGGGGACTTCTGAGCTTCAGTGTTGTCCCTGAGAAAAAAAAACACAAAGTATATTGTAGAAATAAACCTAATCACTAAACTTTCACAAAAGCTCTAAAGTGTTTAGTTTTGTTTCAAACAATTTTTTTCAATCCTTGAAAAATCTGCAGCCTTATTAACTGCGGATCCTGTCATGCAGGTACTTGTTCAGGATTTCTTTTATAGGGTGATAGCTTTCTGAAAATTATTATTATTATTATTATACAGGATTTATATAGCGCCAACAGTTTACGCAGCGCTTTACAACATTAGGGAGGACAGTACAAGTGCAATACAATTCAATACAGGAGGAATCAGAGGGCCCTGCTCGTTAGAGTTTACAATCTAGGAGGGAGGGTCAAGTTATACAAAGGGGTAATAGCTTTAGGGGATGAGCTAATGAAGAAAATAGTGCAGTTGTTAGATGGAGGCAGGATAGGCTTCTCTGAAGAGGAAAGTTTTCAGGGATTGCCTAAATGTGGATAAATTTGGAGACAGTCTGACAGATTGGGGTAGGGAATTCCAGAGGATGGGCGAGGCTCGGGAGAAGTCTTGGAGGCGGATATGGGAGGAGGTGATGAGGGAGCTAGAGAGCAGGAGGTCCTGGGAGGAACGGAGAGGGCGATTAGGTTGGTATTTTGAGACTAGGCTAGTGATGTAGCTGGGGACAGAGTTGTGGATGGCTTTGTAACTTATTGTTAGTATTTTGAATTTAATTGGTTGGGCGAGTGGCAGCCAATGGAGGGATTGGCAGAGGGGGGTAGCAGACACTGAGCTGTTTGTAAGGTGGATGAGTCTGGCAGCAGCATTCATGATGGACTGAAAGGGGGATAGTCTATTTAAAGGTAAGCCAATGAGGAGGGAGTTGCAGTAGTCGAGGCGAGAAATAACCAGGGAGTGAATCAGGAGCTTTGTGGTTTCGTTGGTTAGAAAGGGACGTAGTTTAGAGATGTTGCAGAGGTTAAGGCGGCAAGCTTTGGAAAGTGATTAGATGTGGGGCCGAAAGGAGAGTTCAGAATCCAGGATAACACCTAGTACCCTGACATGTGGAGACGGGTGGATGATTGTGCCATTGATCTTGACAGACAAGTCAGGGGAAAAGGCACGTGAGGGAGGAAATATTATAAGCTCGGTTTTGGACAAGTTGAGTTTGAGGAAGTGGTGTGACATCCATACAGATATGTCAGTTAGTAAGTTAGTGATGCGTGAGGAGACTGATGGAGTGAGTTGAGGGGTGGAGAGATAGATTTGTGTGTCGTCAGCGTAGAAATGATATTGAAAGCCGTGAGAGGCTATCAGCTGACCCAGGGAAGAGGTGTAGATTAAAAATAAAAGAGGTCCAAGAACAGAACCTTGGGGGACCCCGACAGAGAAGTGAAGAGGAGTGGAGGAAGTAGAATTGGAAGTGACACTGAAGGTGCGTTGGGATAGGTAGGATGAGAGCCACTGAATAGCACAGTCACGGAGACTGAGGTAGTAAAGTTTTTTGAGGAGGAGGGGGTGGTCAACTGTGTCAAAGGCAGCTGAAAGATCCAGAAGTAGGAGTACAGAATAGTGTCCGTTGGTTTTTGCAGTTAGCAGGTCATTTGTGAGTTTTAAAAGAGCAGTTTCTGTGGAGTGTTGAGGGCGAAATCGAGATTGAAGGGGATCAAGAAGATTGTTTTTAATGAGGTGGTCACTCAGTTGGTTGTAGACCAGGCGTTCAAGTAGTTTAGAGGAAAAGGGGAGCAAGGAGATAGGGCATAGGTTATTAAGATTGGTAGAGTCCAAGGACGGCTTTTTAAGTATGGGGGTGACCAGTGCATGTTTTAGAGCATTGGGGAAGATGCCAGAGGTGAGGGAGAGATTGAAGATGTGGGTTAGAGAGTGTAGGATGGAGTCAGAGGGCGACCGTAGCATATGAGAGGGAATAGGGTCCAGGGGACAGGTGGTTAGGTGGGCGATAGAAAGGAGTTTAGCAACTTCATCTGTAGTAGCAGATTTGAATAGGGGGAGTGTCAGTTGTACCTGTTGACATGGGGTCTTAGCTGGGGGAGATACCTGTAGTCAGAGATTTCATTGCGGATTGTATCAATCTTGTTTTTTTTTTTTTTTTTTTGTAAAATCTTTATTTAGCAACATTTTAGTAGAAAACTACACACATTGTAGAAATGTAAAACAAAACATATAGAAAACATGTCCAGATACAGGCCAGTGCAAGTGAATATTTCAGACCCAAGGTGGCAGTACAACCAGTAGTCTATAATAAACACCCTGAATCAGGATGATCGTGGGGTGGTAGACCGGTCAAGAGCCAGCCACGACCCCTTTCAAGGTGCTAAGTGATCAGGAGAGCCAACGGGTGGGCACCCTCCTGCCAACGGTCCGAGCAGAGGGGGGCAATATGCCTCCAACAACCTCGCCCGTCCCGCCATTCCCAGGAGGGCACACTCCCCAAACCCCCATCCAACCAGAGGTGAAAAAAGGGTCCACCCCAGTGTGACGGGGTTGTCCTCCTCTTTGCTAGCCACTGTCACCCTGAGTCCTGGTAGCACAACATATAACATAAATGAAAACAGCCTGGTATCAGGGAGCCAATAGGTAGTCAGAAAAGCAAAGATAGAGAAGGAGAGAAAGAGAAGTAAAGGTTTAGAATCAAGGGGTAACAGGTAAGAAAGGGTGTGGGGGAAGGGAAAGAGTGGGGGGGGGAGAGAGGTGTGGAGCATACCTCTTAGTCTGAAAAGGTCTTGTAGATCTGCGCCGAGCGAGTTCCGCCAAAGACAGGTCATCTTTATAGTAGGTAGGTATGGAAAATGTCATTCAATGGGCATTATTGTCTTTATCCAAACGGGATCTCAAGGATGTTTCCGCTAATTCTAGTAGGGCCAAATCTGGGCTCGAGGATATATGATTCGGGTGAAACATAAAGTCTTTCCATGGTCCCCATATGGCTTCAAAACATTCTAACTTTCCTTTACAGGATGCTATCCAGCTTCCAGTTCAGCTTCCCTAATATCGTTAACTTTCTTGGTCCATTCTTCTCTGGAAGGGACCCTGGATTGTTTCCAATAAATTGGAAGAAGGCGTCTAGCCGCATTTAAAAGGTGTGGTAGTACGCTTTTTCTGTATCTACTAATCTGTATCCGGGGGACATGCAGGAGGAAGTAGGCTGGAGACAAGGGAATATCTAGATCTAAAATTTCTTTTATTAGAGATTTAATATCTGCCCAATATGGCTTTATTAAAGGACACTCCCACCATTTCCTCCAGCATTGATCCGACACTGAGGGGTAGATACGAGCTAGATCAGCCGGTACTCTGTACCAGCGTGACAAAATCTTGTAATTTGTTTCTTGGGTTCTGGATTCCATAGAGCTCGAATGAGTGAGCTGGTAGAGGTGTGTTAGTTGGGACGTGGAGAAGTCAGTCTGTAAGTCTCTCTCCCATGCCCGTATGTAGGTTGGTCTAAGATTGTCAGTGGTTATGCCTAGTAAGCGATACATTTCAGAGATCAAGTGCGGGATCGGGTCTTCTTCTACAAAAAGTTTTTCGAAGGGAGTGAGAGTGGAGATATCTCTTATAGAGTGTCCATGGACTTCGAAAAAGTGATGGAGCTGTCTATACCACCAGAAGTTCATTTTGGAGCCCCTGTGTTTATTTTGTAGGGATTCAAAACTCATCAGCTTACCATTGCTCATTAATTTTCCGCAGCTGGCATTACCATCGTCCACAAAATGGCCGAAAAAGGCCATTTGCTCACCTGGCAAAAACCAAAGGAATCCCCCTAACGGGGCTAGCGGAGACATGGGTGGAGATAAATTTAAGATCGAATTCAGTTTGTCCTAAGTGGAAAGAGCACGGCTCGTCAGTGGGGAGGTTGTATCTGACAGCCCTCGATACTCACGTGGCAGCCAGGGAGCAAAGGCCAAACTCCTGCCGGCTAGCCATTTTTACAGGGAGACCCATATTTTGGACTGAGTGTGGAAGCGCCAGTTGAGGATCCTCTGGAGAGCTATAGCTTTATGGTATTTCAAAATATCTGGGATCCCTAGGCCACCTGCTAGTTTTGAGCGTTTCAGTGTCCCCATGGCTATTCTAGGGTTCCGCGCATTCCACACAAATCCAGTTAGTGTGCTAATAATCTGGGAGAAGAAGTTGCTAGGTAGAGGAATTGGTATCATTTGAAGAAAAAAAAGTATGCGGGGCAAAATATTCATTTTTATTATGTTAATGCGGCCCATCCATGTAAACGCGGTCTTGGTCCAGAGGGAAAGGTCTTTTTTATTTGTGTTAAGTAAGGGGGGGAAATTTGCGGCATAGAGGGTATCAAAACTGTCTGTCAGGAGAGGCTTGCAGAGGCTTGCAGGTTTCTTATCAGTGCGGGGGCCAAGTGGACAGGTAAAATTTCAGATTTAGAAAAATTAATTTTGAAAATAGAAAGCGAAGCGAATATTTTTAGTTCCTTCATCAGGACTGGCAGCGAGATCAGGGGTTCTGAGAGGTGGAATAACACATCGTCTGCGTATGCTGACAGTTTGTGCTCAGTGTTTCCTACTCGCAAACCCCTTATGTCCGCATTTGCTCTAACAGTGCATAGCAACGGTTCAAGAACCTGAGCGAAGAGGAGGGGGGAAAGGGGGCACCCCTGTCTCGTGCCATTCCGAATTGGAAACTGAGAGGAGAGCACTCTGTTCACCTTGACCTGTGCACAGGGAGTAGAGTAAAGGGCCAAGATAGAGGTCAGCATGCGCATTTTCAGTCCTAGAGCCTCTAACACTGCTTTGAGGTACGACCAGTCAACCCGGTCGAAAGCCTTTTCGGCATCTGTGGAAAGGATAATGTAAGGTTTAGGGTCAGGACCGGTACGGGCCCAATGAATGAGTTGTATGGCCCTAATGGAATTGTCTCTCGCCTCTCTCCCTTTAATAAACCCAGTTTGATCAGGATGAATAATGTTGGGCAGGAGACTCCCAAGCCTGTTCGCCAAAATCTTTGCCAATATCTTAACGTCAATGTTGAGGAGAGATATGGGACGGTAGCTTTGGGGAAGCATCGGGTCTTTACCCTCTTTTGGCAACACTGTAATGTGTGCCAAAAGCGCCCCAGAGGGGATAGGGGTCCCTTCTGCAATGGAATTAAAGTAAGTGCACATGTGGGGTACTAGGAGGGGTAGAAAGGTTTTATAATATAACCCAGTATATCCATCCGGTCCAGGGCTCTTCAATGTGGGAAGGGATTTCACTATCAGTTCAATCTCCCCAGAGGAAATCAGAAGTTTAAGGTCAGTACATTGATCTACACTCAAAGCTGGAAGGCCAGCTGTGGCTAAATAATCTAGGATGGCAGCAGATCTGGATGGTTGGGTATCTAAAGTGTAGTCAGGATGTAAGTTATAAAGGCGCGAGTAGTAATCTTGAAACCCTGAGGCAATTTTGGAGGACTGGATCGAGACGTCGCCAGAAGGGGAGCGAAGTTTTTGTATGTAAGTCTGTGCGTGCTTCTTGCGAATAGCTCTTGCAAGCATACGGCCGCACTTATTGCCATGTTCATAATATTTGTGTGATAAGTGTCTGGCTTGTTTGTGAGTCTGCCGATCAAGCAAACGTAGAAACAAGTCTCTTAAGTCAGTTAGCCTCTGTAGTGCCTCAGGGCCCCCATTTTGTTTATGTTTGAGTTCAGCATCCTGTAGGGCGACCAGCACCCTGTCGAAGTCTGCCTGAAGCATCTTTTTAAGTTTAGCACCTAGGGATATTAACTTCCCTCTGACTACTGCTTTATGGCCCTCCCACACTATGCCCGTGCTGATGTCATCCGCGACATTTTCTTTGAAATAATTTGTGATGGTCTCTGACACTTTGGCAACTGCCGCTGTATCATCCAACAGGTTTTCATTCAGCCTCCACGGGAACCGGAAGGGAGTATGAGGGTCACCCCCACTGGTGCATGATCAGATAGTGTAATGTTTCCAATGGATGCGGATTGCACAAGCTCTAGTGTGGGGCGGTCCACGTAGATATGATCTATGCGGGTGTAAACATCATGTACTGCCGAGTGATAACTGAAGTCTCGCTCCTTAGGTGGAGGACTCTCCAGCTATCAAGTAGCAAGTGAGATTGAAGGGACATTCGGAAATGTTTTAGAAAAGCTTAAGAGTATGAATGACTAGTGCTGGAGGTGTCCATCAAAGGATCTGGGCTAACATTAAAGTCCACCCCTAGAATGACAAAGCCTTCCTTAAATTATGCTAACAGGTCGTGGGTATTGTCAATGAAAGTAATTTGGTTAGAATTGGGCGCATAGATCGAGGCGAATGTATACTTTTGCCCCGCTATGACACCTTTCAGAAAAATGTAGCGGCCTAGTGGGTCTATTTTGCTGTCTGAAAGCTGGAAAGGGCAAGTCCTGTGAATTGTAATCGTAGTGCCTTTAGATTTAGAGGTAGGGGAAGTACTGTGGAACCATTGGTTGAATAAGTGGGTAGGTAATCTAGGCAAGGAATGATGGGTGAAATGGGTTTCCTGTAGGAAAACCACTTGGGCTTTTAATTTCTTGAGTTCCCACCAGAGCTTATTTCTCATTTCCCAGGGGAGCAGAGGCCTCTTATGTTGTACGATATTACCTTAAGAGTAGACATGGCAGAGCAGTTGGTAGGAAGGTTGTCGAATGGTCCGGCGCAGTATCTGAAGTCACGGATTGCTCCTAGGAAAGGAGGGAGAGGTCGGATAGAAGGGGGGGGAGAAAAGCAAATGGAAAAAAGAACAAAGAAAGTTAACTGTTAAAGTAATAACAATATTGCGACAAAGCATTAACAGAGTCTGTAAACAAAACATCTGTAGGTGGGAGGTCCTCCCCGATAGGGGGGGGCCTCAGACCTCAACCTAGTGTCCCAAATGGGGACTGTACCCAATATAGGGTGGCCTATGTGGGGGAACGTGAGCCTATGCATGGGAGGGAGAAAGGGGGCACCATCTCCTATCACCGCATCTTAGAAGGTGTTGGGAGTTGGGAAGGGGGATATGCTTCGTTAGGAAATTCAAGAGTTCACATCTCCCTATCAAGTACCGAAGCAAAAAAATAAAGAATTGCTAGCCATGTCTCTTGTGTGGTCTGCAATTTCAACCGACTGACGTTCGGAGATAATAATAAGGCCGTCTCTGAAAGGCCTGGGTTCCAATGAGGCCAGTCTCAAAGTTCAGCCAGAAAAATCTCCTCTCCCCGGTCAGTGTGGCAAAAAGTAGTTGTCGGCTCTTCTTAAATCAGCGACAGGGAATGTCCATGGTCACCGTAGGGATCCGGAGGGACCACCGCTTTAATCATGGGTAGTGGAAGGGCCTAGAAGGGGGTTTTGATTCTGATGTTGTCTGTCCCTTCTGCGATTCTTGCGTGTGGCAGTTGACCATTGTGGGGGGATATTGATCCCAGGAATGTCAGATGAACTCCTCCAATCCGGGAAGTCCACTGGGTCTAGGCCAAGGGAGGACAGAAAATGTGGGAGATCATCTTTGTTACGTAATGTGACTTGTCTTCCATCCTTAGTCGCCTGTAGGAAAAAAGGAAAGCCCCAGCGGTATGGTAAGCCAGCTTCCTGGATCGCCATCAGGAGGGGGCGTAGAGCTCTGCGCTGCATGAGGGTGCGCCTGGATATGTCTTGATAAAAAAATAAACGTGCACCATCAAAATCATAGAAGGGCTTGTTGCGCATTTTTTGCATGATGCGGTCCTTTAAGGTGAATTTATGGAGTTTGCAAATTATGTCTCTGGGGTTGTCCACATCTTGGGATGGGGGTCTTAGTGCCCTATGTGCTCGATCAATTTCTATAGGAGCCGAGGCAGGTAGGCCCAATATGTCTCTGAATATATCAGTCAGCGTGGGGATAATGGCCCTCGAGGCTGTGGCTTCCGGGAGTCCCCGAATCCTAATATTCGCTCTCCTGCTGCAATTTTCAGCATCATCTAGCTGACATAGCAGGGTTTCAATCCGCTGGTCTTGCTGTTGACATTTAGATTGCAGCAGAGCAATAGTGGGGAGAACCTCCTCCAGCTTCTCTTCTAAGGATTCCACCCTGTTACCCAGATGAGAAGTGTCAGCCTTTAGTTGGGCAATGTCTTCTGTAAAAGCTTTCTCCATCCTGCTTGTGAATCGTTCATGGTCCCCTTTAGTGGGCAGGGACATGATATGGCGCCTGATATCTTCATCGCAGAGGTAGTCAGATACCTCAGAACGGCCATCGAGTGAAGCAGGGGAGGCACAGGGGGCCGAATCACTCACCAACCCTGGGGATGGAACCGGAGATGCTGTTGAAGCTGTCCCTTTCAGGGTCCGGGCTGTAGCTGCTGCTGGCTGGGAGGATTTTGTGACTTTCTGGGCCCTCCCGGTCGGCGCCATCTTGGAGGCTTCACGGCCTTGTCCTCGGGTCCCTGTGAAGTAAGAATCCAGCTGCCCCTGCCGCGATCTGTCGGTCCTGGTCGGTTGGGAGCACTGCCGTGAGCGTTGTGACATGGGGGGATCTTGTAAAGGTGAGTATCCCCCGTTTTAAGCTGATTATATTCAGCGGCGGAGCGGAGCTGAGGCAAAGCACGTCCTCACTCCTCCATAGCCAGGACACGCCATCTCATCAATCTTGTTTTTGAAGTGATTAGCGATCTCCTGGGCAGTGAGTAACTCAGTAGGTGGAGGTGGTGGAGGACAAAGTAGAGAGTTGAAGGTAGAGAAGAGTTTACGGGGACTAGATGAGAAGATGTTAATAAGAGCTGTAAAATAGGTTTGGTTGGCAGTGTGGAGGAAAGAATAGTAGTTTTGAAGGGCAGATTTGTATTGGGTGAAGTCTTTGAGAGACCTAGTCTTGTGCCGCAGACGCTCAAGAGCACGACTATGTTTTTTGAGAATTTTAGTGTCATCTGTTTGCCAGGGTTGTGGAAGTCGAGGCCTGATTCTGCGTGTAGTGAGGGGAGCGAGCTTGTCCAGGGTGGAGGACAGGGATTTATTGTAGATGGACGTGGCTTGGTTGGGGCAGGACCGGGGAGAGATTTTGTCATAGAGGTGGTCAGTAGCAGAATAGAGGAGAGAGGAGTTGAAGTTGCGAAAATACGGCTACGGCTGATGGTTAGGCGATTGGAGGGAAAGGTGGTGGAAGACAGGGGGAGGGAGAAACTAATAAGGTGATGGTCGGAGAGAGAAAAAGGATTGTTTGAGAAGTTGCATGGAGTGCATAGGTAGGAGAGTACAAGGTCAAGGGTGTTGCCATCAGAGTGAGTAGAAGCCTGTACCCATTGTTTTAGGTCATATGAAGAGGTTAGACTAAGAAGTTTAAAAGTAGCGGAGTGTTTGTATTAGCAGGGATGTTGAAATCACCAAGAAGGATTGTGGGAATTTCTGAAGAGAGGAAGTAGGGTAGCCAGGCAAAAAACTCATCAAGGAAAGTTGATAATGGTCCAGGGGGCCGGTAGATCACAGCAATTCTTAGGGAAGTAGGAGAGAATAGACCTATACAGTGAGCTTCAAATGATGAGAGAGAAAAAGAGGGAGGAGAGTGAATAGCCTGGAAGGTGCATTGGGGGGATAGGAGGAATCCCACTCCACCTCCCTTGCGTCCATTAGGCCTAGGGGAGTGAGTCCAGTGAAGGCCACCCTGGGATAGGGAAGCAGGAGAAGGGGTGTCATGTTCGTAGAGCCAGGTTTCAGTGAGAGCAAGTAGATTGAAGGAATTAGTGACAAAGAGGTCATGAACAGCAGTGAGTTTGTTGCAGACAGAGCGGGCGTTCCAGAGGGCGCAGGAGAGAGGGAGGCTGGTGTTGGGAAGAAGAGGAATGGAGACTAGATTGCGTAGATTGCGACTACTGCCAGAGGGTGTAGGGTGATGGGTGTGTTGGGCACAGTTAAATAAGGAAGGCCCAGGGTTTGGGGAAATATCAGCAGTTAGGAGAAGCAGAAGAGTAAGGGAGGTAATATGAGAATATGATTTGTATGAGGGGACATGTTTCAGTATCCTGGGGGGTTTGTTAGCAAGTGGGCTTAGAGTTAGAAAGAGGTGATGAGTGCAGTAATAGGGGGAGGGGAGAAGTGAGGGTGATATGTACAAATTGTGGGGTGGAGCAGAGGGGTGAAAATTATGATCCTACATTGTCATCCTTTTAAACTTACTTTTATTGAAACTACAGGCGGCTGTGCTGAAACGCATTTTGTAGGCATGTTCCACCATCAGGAAGCTGACCTAGTTAAAAAAAAAAAATATATATATATATGTGGCTTTCCTAGTCAAGTCCAATCAGTATAATCAAACACAGCTGGACTCAAATGAAGGTGTAGAACCATCTCAAGGATGATCAGAAGAAATGGAAAGCACCTGAGTTAACTATATGAGTGTCACAGCAAAGGGTCTGAATACTTAGGACCATGTGATATTTCAGTTTTTCTTTTTTTAATAAATCTGCAAAAATGTCAACAATTCTGTGTTTTTCTGTCAATATGGGGTGCTGTGTGTATGATTTTAGCAAATGGCTGCAATATAACAAAGAGTGAAAAATTTAAGGGGGTCTGAATACTTTCCGTCCCCACTGTATATATATATATATATATATATATATATATATATATATATATATATATATATATATATATATATGTATATATATATATATATATATGTATATATACACCATATTTATCGGCATATAACACGCACAGACATATAACATGCACATTCATTTTAGGAGGGTAGTTTCAGGGAAAAAAAACGAAAATTTTAAATAAAGAACTTTGAAGCAAAATAAGGGTCAGTGCCCATCAATGCAGCCTGATCAATGCCATCTGCAGCCTCACAATTGCCCATCAATGCAGCTTGATCAATACCTATCTGCAGCCTCACAATTGCCCATCAATGCAGCTTGATCAATGCCCATCTGCAAACTTACAATTTCCCATCATTGCAGCTTGATCAGTGCCCATCTGCAGCCTCACCATTGCCATCAATGCAGCCTGATCAATGCCCATCTGCAGCCTCACCATTACCATAAATGCAGCCTGATCAATGCCCATATGCAGCCTCACCATTGCCATTGCCATGAATGCAGCCTGGTCAGTGCCCATCTGCAGCCTCACCTCAGATTACCTTGGAGGGGACAGGGAGGGGAGCGGGACAAGTGCCGTCAGATTACATACAGCGAGAATCTCCTGTTTACTCGGCGGCCTCTTTAATACGAATTCCCGCCTCCTGGACTGGCTTCTATGATAGACAGAACACTGATCCAATGCCGGCCCAGGAGACGGGACTTCCTATTTCAGAGGCCGCTGAGTAAACAGGAGGTTGTCCCTGTATATAATCTGATGGCTCTCGTCCCACCCCCTCCCCGTTCGCTCCTAGGCAGCCCAAATTGCAGTATTGCCGTATAACACGCACACACTATTTGCACCTGATTTTCAGGGTGAAATGTGCGTGTTATACGCCAATAAATACAGTGTGTATATATATATATTTATATATATATATATACTGTGTTTAAATATATACACACATGCTATACCAAAAGTATTGGGACACCTGCCTTTACATGCAGATAAACTTTAATGGCATCAGTCTTAGTCAAGTTCCTTCACCCCAAACCGGTTCATCCATGTCTTTATGGACCTTGCTTTGTGCACTGGTCCAAATCATTTGATGGAGGGGGATTATGGTGTAGGGTTGTTTTTCAGGGGTTGGACTTGGCACCTTAGTTCCAGGGAAGGGAACTCTTAAGGCGTCAGCATACCAAGACATTTTGGAAAATTTCATGATCCCAACTTTGTGGGAGAAGTTTGGGTATGGCCTCTTCCTGTTCCAACATGACCGAGCACCAGTGCACAAAGCAAAGTCCATAAAGACATGGATGAGTGAGTTTGGGGAGGAGGACTTTGACTGGCCTGCACAGAGTCCTGACCTCTACCTGATAGAACACCTTTGGGATGAATTAGAGCACAGACTGCGAGCCAGACTTTCTCTCCAACATTGGTACCTGACCTCACAAAAGCACTTCTGGAAGAGTGGTTAAACATTCCCATGGACATACTCCTAAACCTTGTGGACAGCCTTCCCAGAAGAGTTGAAGCTGTTATATCTGCAAAGGGAGGGCCAACTCAATATTAAACCCTACGGACTAAGACTGGATGCCATTAAAGTTCATGTGTGTGTAAAGGAAGGCGCCCCCACACTTTTGGTAATATAGTGTAGATTACAGTATATACTATATTGTCAAAAGTATTGGGATACCTGCTAGTACACCCACATGAACTTTAATGCATCCCAGTACTAGTCCATAGGGTTCAATATTGAGTTGGCCCACCCTTTGCAGTTATAACAGCTTCAACTCTTCTGGAAAGGCTGTCCACAAGGTTTAGGAGTATGTCTATGGGAATGTTTAACCATTCTTCCAGAAGCGCATTTGTGAGGTCAGGCACTAATATTGGACGAGAAGGCCTGGCTCGCAGTCTCCTCCACCCCAAACTCACTCATGTCTTTACAGACCTTGCTTTGTTCACTGGTCCAAATCATTTGGTGGAGGGTGGATTATGGTGTGGGGTTGTTTTTGAGGGGCTGGGCTTGGTCCCTTAGTTCCAGTGAAGGGAACTCTTAAGGTGTCAGCATACCAAGCCATTTTGGACAATTTCATGCTCCCAACTTTGTGGGTACAGTTTGGGGATGGCCCCTTTCTGTTTCAACATGACTGCGCACCAGTGCACAAACAAGGTCCATAAAGACATGGATGAGTGAGTTTAGGGTGGAGGAATTTGACTGGCCTGTACAGAGTCCTGACCTCAACCCGATAGTACACCTTTGGGATGAATTAGAGCGGAGATTGCGAGCCAGGCCTTCTCGTCCACATCAGTGCCTGACCTCACAAATGCGCTTCTGGAAGAGTGGTCCCATAGACACAATCCTAAACCTTGTGGACAGCCTTCCCAGAAGAGTTGAAGCTGTTCTGGCTGCAAAAGGTGGGCCAACTCAATATTGAACCCTACGGACTAATGCCCCGTACACACGGTCGGACTTTGTTTGGACATTCCGACAACAAAATCCTAGGTTTTTTTCCGACGGATGTTGGCTCAAACTTGTTTTGCGTACACACGGTCGCACAAAGTTGTCGGAATTTCCGATCGCCAAGAACGCGGTGACGTCAAGCACGTACGACGAGACTAGAAAACCAAGCGCGGCACCCTTTGGGCTCCTTTTGCTAATCTCGTGTTAGTAAAAGTTTGGTGAGAGACGATTCGCGCTTTTTCAGACTCGTGGTTTTCAGATCGTTTTCTGCCGTTCAGTTTGTGCTTGTGGGTTTGTATCTGCTCTTCAGTGCGTGCAAGCAAGTTCCGCGTGACTTAGTCATTGTATTCTTGTTCGTTTATTACTGTTTTTCAGGTCGCTCTTCACAGGCCTTGCTGTTCTTCAGTGCGTTCTGTTACTTCGTTCTGAGCAGCCGACCGTTTTCTAGCCATGTTGCGTATGCGTACTCCTCGTAGAGTTCGTGGTGTGCGGGGGCTTGTTGTTGGGGTCCTGACCTTGACACAAGTCCAGTCCATGAACAGGGTGGAGCGGAGTTCATGGACCAAGAATTGGTTGCTTCAGCGTGACCAGTTCTGTCATATGCCTTTGCTCCGTGAGATCCGTGAGAATAATCCTGATGATTTCAGGAACTTTCACAGGATGACGGACCCCGTGTTTCACCATCTGCTGGCTCCGCTGAGCCGTTTTATTAGCAGGCAGGATACCTGCATGAGGCAAGCCATCACTCCGGAGCAGAGGTTGGTCGCTACCCTGCGGTATTTGGCGACAGGGAGTAGTCTGCAGGGCTTGAAGTTCTCGACGGGCATCTCCCCCCAGGCTCTGGGTATCATCATCCCAGAGACCTGTTCTGCCATCATACAGGTTCTGCAGAAGGAGTATATGAAGGTAAGATTTTTATCCTTTAATATCACATTTTATTGTATTTAATGTTTGCTAACATATTGTATTTCTTTCCTCGTTCCCTAATTACCTTGATTGGAATATGCTGTGAATGTCCCCTTTGTCCTCATGCATGCTGGATTTTTATGTAATTAATTTTTTAGGTCCTTCATACAGATTGTCCTTCACTAACCTCCCCAGCATGCTCTACGGGCCCTATATTCACCGCATGTAGTCACTTAACAATGTATTTTATCAGCTCCATAGTAGTGCTTTACCCCAAACACCCCCTAAAA
The DNA here is from genome assembly GCA_037952925.1 of Lithobates clamitans. NCBI lineage: Eukaryota > Metazoa > Chordata > Amphibia > Anura > Ranidae > Lithobates > Lithobates clamitans. The sequence continues at coordinate 289,932 of JBBGZY010001223.1, forward strand.
TGTTTAGAAATATTATTTTAGCTTTAAATTCTGGGAGAGTGGCAGAGGCTTATTTTTTGTTGTGTCCCCAAATCATTTTTAGTAACCCTCCCTCCCCCAACTGCTAAGTCAGCTGATCCCTATTCTCTATCTATCCTCAATCATCCATCTGCTGACTTTGCCAAACCCATACACACCATACCCACCTCTTTTGTGCTCTGATTTATGGATGAATTCCCCAAAGCATGTAGTGCAAGGGCCTGCCTGTATACTTTCAAATGGTACTGTTTGAATTTTTAAGATAGTATTATTATCTTGAGTCAGGTAATAGCAGAATGTTCAAATGTCCTCAAATGTGTACAATGTGTATTTATATCTTTGTATTCGGACACTTCTTACCTGTCCAGTGGGCTGCCAATAGTGTAACTGAGGGGCTGTTCCAAGTAATACCCTGTATTTAGGCATTCATCTCTCAATGAAGTGAAGAGGGTTACCTGTCCAAGATTTCCACACCCCCCATAATGTTCGAAATGGCCCATGAGAGGGGGGGGAGGGGAATATGATAGGTGTACCTTATACTTTGGTGTTGTTAAATTCCCTTTAATAAATGCTATCTGGAGGTTGCCCCAGAATGTTTGTGCCTAATCTGATTGCCATGTTTCTGTGCAAAAATATTAATTTATTTTTGTTTTCCTCAACAGTTTCCTTCCACGCCACAGGAATGGCAGACTGTGGCCTCCCACTTTGCCCAGCGGTGGGACTTTCCTAACTGCGGAGGGGCAATTGATGGGAAACATGTCCACATCATCCCACCACCCAACTCGGGGTCGTACTATTTCAACTATAAGGGGTTCAATAGTATTGTGATGTTGGCGGTGGTGTCGGCTAATTACGACTTCTTGTATGTGGATGTGGGGAAGAATGGCCGGATGTCCGATGGTGGAGTCATCGCCCAGACGGAGTTCTACAGGCGTCTCCAGAATGGCAGCTTGGACATGCCAGCTCCAGAGGACAATGAGGAAGGACTTCCATTCGTGTTTGTTGCTGATGAAGCGTTTGCGCTGGGGGACCACCTGATGCGGCCATTCCCGATGAGGACCCTCACCCCGGAACAGAGGGTTTTTAATTACCGGCTGGCCAGAGCCCAAAGAGTGGTGGAGAACACATTTGGAATCCTGGCCAGCCGGTTCCGCCTATTTCTGACACCTATCCATATGGCGGAGTATAAACTGAACCATATTATACTGGCGTGCTGTATTCTCCATAACTTTTTAAGGAAACATTCGGCCAACTATGTTGGCTCAGTTGGGCCTGAGGCCGGAGTGATACCTGAAACACTGACGGCGCTTGGAAGTGGCCGTCCTGGCTTGCCCTCCCTGAGTGCCCGTGATGTTCGGTTACGTTATCTGGAGTTCTTTGTGGGTAGGGGGGCCATCAATATGTCTTCAAATTTGTGAAGCCTTTTTCCAATAAAAAAAAAAAAAAAAAAAGTCTTTGTGGACATTTACTGCTTGTGTTTGTTTTAGCTGACCCTGACAGCAATGTGTGGAGTCGTGAAAATGGCTTGATTGTGTAACCTTATACAAAGCACTGTTGGCTGTTATTTACTAAAGGCATATACACTTTTTATACTACAAGTGCTCTTGAAACTGCAATGAAAATGCTCTTGTAGTGCAAAGAGGATTTGCCCTTAGGAAATAACCCCCATTTTCTCTGAAAACAGCAATGACATCACCCCAAAAGTGTTGTAGCGTTGAGACAATAATCCACACATTCTTGATTAACAAACTTTTTTATACCTGCACAATCACATGTGCATTTACCAAAGGTTTTTCAAACAAACCAACATGTTTGTTGTATAACAATTTTTGGGGTGACATTATCAAAAATAGAAATGTCCATTTACGATAAAACAGGCCTGTGTAAAACCAACAAGAAAGAGAAAAAATTTGAACTTACAAAGTTCACATATGGTAAAACTTGAAGGCAATATCAGACATGAGTATTTAGGAACTGTGTTTGATATTGCATTCAGATGGGGTCAAATCACCCTTTGAAAAGCCAAATTTGGAAGATGCACACCAATTTACGAATGTCAACATGTGCTAGCTGCCATCACGGGGTATCAAGGGACGTGTTTTGTGGGAGCAACCCCTTCCTCAACGCTACTTTATTATTGAGGAAGGTGTGGCACCCCCAAAATGCGTCCATTGATCTCCCGTGATGGCAGATAGCACATGTTGGCACACTGTGTGCATCCTCCAAATTAGGCTTTTCGAAACATTGCTAAAAGATTATAAACATTGTACCACACAAAAAAAGTGATTTTGTGGGGTTTTAAATTCGCCCCAAAACATCAATGATGTTATTATTTTTTTTATCACATCATTTATTTTTTTCTGGATGTTTTCCAATTCTAAATTACACCCCATGATCTCCCCGATCAGGATCTGGGCACTTTCAGATGCGAAAGGATCTTGATCCCTAACATCACGATCACCTAAAAAGAGAGAAACCAAACAAAAACAGGTATCAAAAATCTGCGGACATCCATTTCTTTCCTGAGCCTGTGGTCGCAGACACTCACCTGTTGTGGTGCCAATTTCCACCACGTCTTCCACCTCCTCCTGCTCCGCTTGTGTTTGGAGTATTTCACCTTCTTCCATAGGTGGGGGGTCTCTGGTCTCCTCGGAGGAGGGGTGTCCTCCGAGTCTTTTCTCCCCTATGTAAAACAAAAATGATAGAATTAGCACACAGATATTTGATGGCAGAACTATAAACAGGAAACATTGCTTGGAAGTGGGGTACAATTGTCAATTTTAGCAGAGTTCCAAGATGTAGTTTTTTTATTGGCCTTTGTCAAGCTGCAATACTTTACCTGTTTAGTACAAGCTTCACAGATGTAGCCCCCCACTGGAGCACCTGTGTGGCCCCCCTAATAAAAATGGTGTTCTTGTGTCCCACACTAGTGCTCCAGTATCCAGATATGAAAACAGCTGCTCAGTGTCCTCTCCTTACACAGAATCTAGTTTGCATTTCATTCTAGTAACAAACCCATCTACACAACCAAATATTTTGCATCCAAGTAGGCCTTAAAAAATGTAGGAAAATGCATATGGCCTAAATAATGGTGTTTTAGAGGGGAAAAACAAAGTAGGATACGAAGGAATAATGGGCCCATGAACATTAAAATTGACATTTGAAACTGTACAATTAAGAAAAGCATATGGAGCAGCACGAACGTAAGAAAGACAAAAAGAATAGGAACACACCACAACTACTTACTTTTTTGCAGCACTCTCCGGATCTTTCTGTACTGCTCTGGCTCTCGTAATTTGAGGTCCGACCACCGCTTCCTGAGCTGATCTTTCGAAAGTCGTACCCCGAAATTCCTGTGCAGACTTTTGACCACTTTCGCCATGATCTTGGCCTTTCTGATATTGGGGTTGGGGTAAGGTCCATACTTTCCATCATAGTCGGCCCTCTTCAGGATGTCCACCATCTCCAAAATCTCCCGAAAGGACATATTTGTGGCCTTAAATCTTCTCCTTCTGGATCGGGACGTTTCTGTCTCCGGGCTTTCCTCCGCCTCCTCCTCGTTGCTATAATTAGCACGCACCTGCTGTGACTCCGCCATGTGCTCTTCACCCACTGCGCTGAATGAAAAGGGGTGGGGAATAGACTAGAAAGAACGTCAGGGGCGGGCGGAGTTACACACATGCGTAGTGTATAAAAAGCGTAACACACGTGCGTATTACGTACGATCTGTGAGCGGAGGAAGGAGCATTGGACGCGCCGATCGTAAGAACGAAGCTAAAAGACAACCTTGTGCCTATACTGCTTCTAGATTGAGGCCTATATTGTAACAAGATTAGGAGAGTTTTGTCTGACATTAGGCTTTGTCTTGTGTTGTGTCTTGTAGTGAACATGGATATCTTAGTTAAAGATAATGACTTCATGTCACTATTCATTGATATGTTAAGGGAGCTGCCATGTCTGTGGGAGATTAACCACCCACATTACAAGAACCAAACAAAGAGGAAGGCAGCACTGGAGCAATTGTGTGAAATTGTGAAGCAAGTGATCCCCACGGCAGACATCACCTATTTGAAGATCTTAATTGGTGGCCTGAGGAGTACATATGTAAGGGAGCGCCAGAAAGTCCTGGATTCACAGAGATCCGGAGCAGCAGATGACATCTATGTCCCCAGGATGTGGTACTACGACAGGCTGCATTTTCTGGCAGGCCAGACTGAACCCAGGCCAGCACTCTCCAGTCTTCCTTCCACGCTTCCTTCCCCCCCCGGCTGAGGCTTTTGACGCCCAACCTGGGCCTTCCTGGCAACATGTGGAGGAGCCCAGATTGAGCCAGGTATAGCATTCCTCTAAATATTTCTGCTTGTCCAATCAATGATGTTAACTAGATGTTAGTTGGGAGTACTAATTTAGGATTGTGATCGATGAAGCAAAAACTAAAACCATGTCCCTTTTTCATACACAGGGAAGTCGCAGCCAGGAGGTGGCCGGGCCGAGCCGGCTGCCTGATCTGCAGGTCCCTCCACTCCCCCTGGAAAGAGAAAGTGGCAGGAGGAGGAGTGCCCTAGAGGAGGCTGCCAGAGGACTCTTTTGGAGGGCTACAGAGGTCCTGGGAGCACCACACACCATGGAGGAGGACATTGCTGCCACCATTGCCTATAAAATGAAGAGGATGGAGGAGGGACAACAAGTCATGTGTGAGTCTCTCATATTAGAGGCTCTTAACAAAGGTATGAGGGGCCAAATTACAGCTCAGACACACCTTTGCGAACTCACAGATGGTCCTCCTCCTCCTCCTGCAGGTCCTCCTCCTCCTCCTCCTTCTCCTCCAGGTCCTCCCAGTCCTCCTCCTCCTCCAGGTCCTACTCCTCCTCCTGCCACATCTCCAACAGCACAGCCACAGCCGGGAAGGAAGCGTGGAAGGAAGACCAGAAAGTGAGGACCCTGGATCCAGTCTGGTCGGCCAAAAGATGCAGCCTCTTGTGGTACCACATCCTGCGGACACACATGTCATCTGCTGCTTTCCGGATCTCTGCGAATTCTGGACCAGACTGCCCTCCCTTACATATGGACTCCTCAGGCCACCAATTTTGATGTTCAAGAATTGATGTCTGCCGTGGGGGTCCCAGGCTTCGCTAATTTCTCCTGTTGATCCAGTGTTGCCTCCCTCTTTGTTTGGTTCTGAGCCCTTAATAAAGGATTTTTTGTTTGAATTATACTTGCCTATGTGTGTTTAACTTCAAAAAGGACAGTTGGTTTGTGAGGATTCAGGTACATTTCAAAAATACAATGTGAAATTAACAAGGGACACCAACAACAAACAATCTCCTTGAGATTAAATAATAAAAGATATCAATGGTGTTGGGGTAACTTGACACACAAAACACACACAAAAATATTCTGGAGTCAAACTAAAAACAACATTAAACAAAGATCAGCCTTGGAAAAAATACAAACATAAAATCAAAACCAAAAATGGCTTAAAATCCCAAAAAAAACAAAAAAAACATTCTGTCAGATGTGACAAATAACAATATAATCAGGGAATTCCAATAAAAAAACAAAAAAAAAAGTTTGTGAGAAGTGTGTGTGAATATGAGCAGCAAAACTACTTAATTCTTGTCACATTATAAAGAAGAAGAGAGTGCGCTGTATTAAACCATTTTTTACATTGCATAGTGACGAAAGTGCTGTATCCATTGCGAACGCTAAGTTTACCAGAACGAGCTGTTCCGTGTCAAAATTTCTTCTGAGCATGCGTGGCACTTTGTGCGTCGGAACAGGCCACACACGGTCGGAATTGACGCGATCGGATTTTGTTGTCGGAAAATTTTATCTCCTGCTCTCCAACTTTGTGTGTCGGAAAATCCGATGGAAAATGTCCGATGGAGCCCACACACGGTCGGAATTTCCGACAACACGCTCCGATCGGACATTTTCCATCGGAAAATCCGACCGTGTGTTCGGGGCATTAGACTGCCATTAAAGTTCATGTGCGTGTAAAGGCAGGCATCCCAATACTTTTGGTAATATAGTGTATATATACTGTATATGTAAAAATAGATGTTACTTATTGTGTAGGAAAATTCAATATAATCCATTTATCCTGCTGTTATTTTTCAACTTCCTTTAAAAGATTAATATTTCCAGCAAAAGTGGAAGTTGGAGGGTTTAGACGTTTAACGGGGTATTTAAAATAAATTTCTATTCATTTAATTAAAACCTTTATCCCAAGCGGAAAATAATAAAGAAAAAAAGCCTAAGCATAAAAATCGAATGCAGATATTACTTTTAAGAATTGGAAAGCTGAAATATATATATATATATATATATATATATATATATATATATATATATATATATATATATATATATATATATATATATATATATATATAGTTTTTGGTTTTAATACCAATTTAAAGGAAATGAGGAAGTATAATTATAAAACAAGAAATATTCAAATACTTGCATAAGTCTACTCATTACTGGATGTCTCTTAAAACATCTGTCTGGGGGGCGTGACCAGGCAGCGGATGTAGCTGGACCCAACTTAAGCGCGCACCGCCGGGACTCCGTTCTATTATCCTGAGGAATCTAATTATACTGCTCTGGTTACCCCATCAACGGCAGCGGAGGTTCCACACACCCTGGCTCTACCTCTCCTTGATCTCCCCGACCCAGATGGCCACAACAAAGAGGCTGAACGCTGCCCGGACTTCATGGCCCAAAATGGCACCGTCATCAAAGATCTGGACAAACAAAAAGAGGCAGTGCAGAACCTGTTCACTAAACCACAGCACCAAGATCTCTAGGCCTCTACCAATGTCCCGGAGGACTCCTCGGGTGGCCCATCAGAAGCAGATGACACCGTATCCCTGGAGGAAGCTAATGGCACCGGCTTTGATTGGGGCGCAGTGAGTACCACGGGGATATCTTTGTTGAACCCCATGATACCGCCATCTCTGATACCATAAGAGAGTCCACGTTGCGGAATATCTTCACCACAGTCACCTCCTGTAACACCTCAATAGCTGCACTCACGGCTGAGATTAAGGGGGGTAAATCAGAGATCACGTTTCTGCGACAGGATGCACAGAAACTGAGGGAGAGAACATTTGCTCTAGAGGGAAGAGTGAGCTCTATAGAAGACGACATGGTGCCCATGCAAAGAGACCTCACATACAACTCTCACCTTACCGCGCAACATGCATCCCACCTGGAAGATTTAGATTTAGAGAACAGGCTGAGACGCAATAATATAAGAGCCATAGGATTACCAGAAAAAGTAGAAGGATTTAATTGAAAAATGTCTCATTACCACTTTCGGAAAAGAGGTATTTTCCCTTATGTTCTCAGTGGAAAGGGCTCACAGAGTCCCTGCTAGGCCACCCCCACCTGGAGCTTTTTATTTGAGCTCCTTAATTATAAAGACAGGGATGCAATTCTTCATAATGCTGGAATTCGGCCTGAACCCCTGAGGATAGACAACAGCAAAATCTCCTTCTTCCCTGATTTCTCTGCTAAATTCACGGATGTGAAACACCGCCTTAGGGATCTGGGTTTAAAATATGCTATGCTGTACCCTGCTCATGTGCGGGTGGAAGCTATGGGCTCGGTTCAGTTTTTGATAAACACTCAACTGCTGCACAATAGCTTGATAGAGAGAAACATTCTCTGCGCGAGGAGCGCAATAAACATCGCCATCCAACCTAAAGAGAAGATTGAACCTCCATGTGTGTCACAGGTCAGCTGAAACTGCATAACCTTTTCCACGGATATATAATGACAGGCAGAGTGTCATTGGTTAATAAACTTGTTGGAGAACTAACGGCTGCTATTCTTGTTGCTAAGAAGCTTTGAGACACTCTAGTGCGCTTAAACTGTTGCCTCCTGAATGGTCCTGTGTGAATCCCCGGTTGACTTTCTTGTTTTTACTTTTTTTCCCCATTTGCAAGGGCCTGTTGGCTCTGCACATGTTTTTTCTTTATCTATCATGGACATCCTCCTTAAGGTCATAGACATTATGTGTTGGTATGCTATCGATGAATTACCCTCCTTCATGATCCTGCTCCAGAATCTGGTCACCCCAGATATTACCACTGTGGATTTGAGGCATGTGGTTGCGGCCTTCATTATCCTGCCTAAAACTCTATTACTGCATGCATGTCTAGAATAACCAGAGTTATGTCCTGGAATGTTAGGGGCTTGAACAGTCCAGTTAAGAGATTGGCAGTGTTACATACAATTAAACGTCTGAATGCTGACGTGATCTGTTTGCAAGAGACTCACCTCCCCCCCGAGTACCACTCCTCAATAGGCAGTTTTGCTACCAATTCCATGCTACATATTCAGTGTACTCGAGGGGAGTAAGAATTCTGATTAGACAAGGTATCCAATTTTCCTCTACAGAGGTTGAAATAGGCCCAGGGGGTCACTACATATTTATGGTGTGCTCCCTATATTAGAGAAGATGTATACTCTCAGGGATGTACATTCCTCCACCTTTTTCAGCCCATCTCTTTAGATTATTGGCAAATTTTATGACCCTCTACCCTGGACTACCTGCCCTAGCATTGGGAGACTTTAACAATTATATAGATCACGAGAAAGACTTTCAGCACATGTTATCCTGGGCACTGCACATAGCGAGGGGCCCACACCATTTTCACGTCTTCTCTCGGAGGCGGGCCTTGCTTATGTATGGAGAATGCGCAACCCTGTCACTTATTCTTATCAGTCTGCCACTATAGGGGGACTGTCCCGAATAGATCTGGGACTGGGAAATGATCTTATGCTACCACTAATTGATTTCTCCCATTATTCTGCTAGACATGTATCAGATCACTCACTGTTCTTAGTAGACCTTTGGGTCAGAGTCTTGAGGGGACATACGAGCTGGAAGTTGAATCCATTCTGGCTGTCTCTCCTCCCAAATCCTGATCCAATACCAGAATTACTAAGCTCCTTTTTCAGGCAAAATGTTGATACTGCAGACATGGCAATTGTATGGGATGCAGCCAAGGCCTTCTTACACAGACAATTCATTAGATCAATTACACATATAAAAACCAAGACCAAAGAATGGGGGACATGTATCAAATCATAGGCACAGAGAACAGAGGTGACATATGTGGCTCATCCCTCTGATGACTCCAAGAGAGCGTAGTTGTCTTCTCAATCAATGCTCCGACAGTTACCTCTGCAACTAGCTGAAAACAAACATTTTTTCCTCCGACAGAAACACTTAGAAGAAGGGGAAAACACGGGGCACATGTTAGCTCTACTGGCCAAAACACAACAGCCCTCTTACAATATCATTGCTATGACAGATAAACAGGGTACAGTTCATTACTCTATCCCAGAAATTATTAAAATATTTAGGGAATTTTTTACGAATGTATACACCTCCAAAGTGCAACCCCCTTCTACTGCTATTCATGCTTTTCTAGACAAGTACCCAATACCTAGCCTGTCTGTAGACGAAGCCAATCAACTTAATGCCCCATTGACTGAGGATGAGCTCCTTATGGCGCTGGCCCAAATGCATAACAGATAGCCGCCAGGGTCGGATGGACTACCATCCAAAGTTTACAAACCACATCATTGATACCAACCCTTTTCAAAGTATTTAATAATGCAATGGCTGCCAGGAAGCTCCCCTCCACTGTGAATGAGGCGATTATCGTGGTACTTTTGAAACCAGGAAAAGATGCCAAGTCACCAGATTCCTATAGACCAGGGGTCTCAAACTGGCGGCCCTCCAGCTGTTGTGGAACTACAAGTCCCATCATGCCTGTGCCTGATGGAGTCATGCTTGTAACTGTCAGCCTTGCAATGCCTCATGAAACTCATAGTTTTGCAAGAGCTGGAGGGCCACCATTTTGAGACCTCTGCTATAGACCTATAGCCTTACTCAGCTCTGATATTAAACTTTTGGCCAAGGTACTAGCTAATAGACTAGCTAACTTTATCCAGAAACGAATATATAGAGATCACTTGGGATTCATACCGACCAGATCAACTGCGCAAAACCTATGCAGAATGTTCCTAAACATGCGACTCCCTACTGATAACTCTGGTAATAGGGCCATCTTCTCCCTTGATGCTGCAAAAGCGTTCAACAGCGTCGAATGATCCTACTTATGGGAGATAATGGCCAAATTTGGAGTGGGCACCACATTTATCAAATGGGTACAATTGCTATATGCGTCTCCATCTGTGAGGATACGGATTAATGGGGACCTTTGGATTAATTCTGGTTGTTCAGGGGCACACAACAGGGGTGCCCACTTTCGCCCCTGTTGTTTGCCATGGCTCTGGAACCGCTGGCCATCCATGTCCGGGCTGCACAGAACATTGTAGGTTTCATCAGGGGTCCCCATGTGGATAGTATATCTTTATATGCGGACGATACCTTGATCTACCTAGGGGACACAGACAGTTCCATGAAAAATGTGATGCAGTTGATCACTGTCGGGCTTCAAGAGCAACTGGAATAAATCGGTACTCATGCCCTTAGATCCACTTTTGCATCCCTTGCCACACTGTGCGAGAGACGTTCAAACGGTCAATGAATTCAGATATCTTGGAATTCAGATAACCCAGGATCCCAACCAATACATACAGCTCAACCTACTCCCACTATTGCATACATTTTGGTCCAAATGCGCAGCTTCCACTGTCTGTAGCAGGTAGAGCCAATCGAATAAAAATGGTATGGACCCCACAATTCCTGTACATTTTCCATAATGTGCCCGTGTGGATCTCACATAAATGGTTCTCCCAAATAGACTTCCAGTTTAGAAATCTAATATGGCGCAATAAAATAGCACAAATCATATTATCTACATTACAATTAGAAAAAGACCAGGGCGGCCTTGCTATCCCCCACGCTAGGCTTTACTTCATAGCTTCCCAGGTACAACAATTTGGGGACTGGGGTAATAAAGACTTATTAGACCCAATTAGAACACTACTGATACCAAGGGACTCCCCATCCATGGCCCTATCTTATTTGGAAGGGGGCTTCTCAAACTTACTCCAAACCCTTCCCACGATTGTGCTCATGAAAACCTTGTGGGTATTTATCAGAAATATTTTACATATTTGAGGCTTTCATTCCTACACTCCCATATGGTGTAACCTGCATTACAAAGAACTGCTAAAACGCCAAGATTTCCATCTTTGGGAAAGGGCAGGCATTCTATACATATTTCAACTATATACTGGCACTGTACTAAAGTCTTTCACGGAGATGCAAACAGAGTTTAAACTAACTAAAAGTCAGTTTTACAAATATTTGCAACTCAGACATGCACACGCTATTCAATGCGAGGCTAGAGTCTCCCTGCTAACTCCTATGGTCCACCCCTTACAATCTGATGTCCTCCTAACAGAGAACAAGAAAGGGATGATCTCGAGGGTATATTCCAAGCTATTGCACTCTACACATGATGCTTCTACACTCCCCTGTAAAAAGGGTTGGGAAAAAGACCTGGGTCACATAGTCAGGTCCATAAATATTGGGACATCGACACAATTCTAATCTAATTCTAAACACCACCACAATCAATTTGAAATTAAACGAACAAGATGTAACTGCAGACTTTCAGCTTTAATTTGAGGGTATTTACATCCAAATCAGGTGAACGGTGTAGGAATTACAACAGTTTGTATATGTGCCTCCAGCTTTTTAAGGGACCAAAAGTAATGGGACAATTGGCTGCTCAGCTGTTCCATGGCAAGGTGTGTTTTTCCTTCATTATCCCATTTACAAGAAGCAGATAGATAAAAGATCCAGAGTTCCTTTCAAGTGTGCTATTTGCATTTGTAATCTGTTGCTGTCAACTATCAATATGAGATCCAAAGAGCTGTCACTATCAGTAAAGCAAGCAATCATTAGGCTGAAAAAAACAAAGCAAACCCTTCAGAGAGATAGCAAAAACATTAGGTGTGGCCAAATCAACTGTTTGGAACATCCTTAAAAAGAAAGAACGCACCAGTGAACTCAGCAACACCAAAAGACCCAGAAGACCACGGAAAACAACTGTGGTGGATGACCAATGAATTCTTTCTCTGGTGAAGAAAACACCCTTCACAACAGTTGGCCAGATCAAGAACACTCTCCAGGAGGTAGGTGTATGTGTGTCAAAGTTAACAATCAAGAGAAGACTTCACCAGAGTGAATACAGAGGGTTCACCACAAGATGTAAACGATTGGTGAGCTTCAAAAACAGAAAGGCCAGATTAGAGTTTGCCAAACAACATCTAAAAAAGCCTTCACACTTCTGGAAAAACATCCTATGGACAGATGAGACCAAGATCAACTTGTACCAGAGTGATGGGAAGAGAAGAGTATGGAGAAGGAAAGAAACTGCTGATAATCCAAAGCATACCACCTCATCAGTGAAGCATGGTGGTGGTAGTGTCATGGCATAGACATGTATGGCTGCCAATGGAACTCGCTCTCTTGTATTTATCGATGATGTGACTGCTGACAAAAGCAGCAGGATGAATTCTGAAGTGTTTCGGGCAATATTATCTGCTCATATTCAGCAAAATTCTTCAGAACTCATTGGACGGCGCTTCACGGTGCAGATGGACAATGACCCGAAGCATACTGCGAAAGCAACCAAAGAGTTTTTTAAGGGAAAGAAGTGGAATATTATGCAATGGCCAAGTCAATCACCTGACCTGAATCCGATTAAGCATGCATTTCACTTGCTGAAGACAAAACTGAAGACAGCCCCAAGAACAAGCAGGAACTGAAGACAGTTGCAGTAGAGGCCTGGCAGAGCATCACCAGGGATGTAACCCAGCGTCTGGTGATGTCTATGCGTTCCAGACTTCAGGCTGTAATTGACTGCAAAGGATTTGCAACCAAGTATTAAAAAGTGAAAGTTTGATGGATGATTGTTAATCTGTCCCATTACCTTTGGTCCCTTAAAAAAATGGGAGGCACATATACAAACTGTTGTAATTCCTACACCGTTCACCTGATTTGGATGTAAATACCTTCAAATTAAAGCTGAAAGTCTGCAGTTAAAGCATTTAAGCATTCATTTCAAATCCATGGTGTATAGAGCCAAAAAGATTGGCATTGTGTCGATGTCCCAATATTTATGAACCTGACTGTAGATGGGGAAGCTTGGGAACTGTGTCTGATTTCTGCCACCTTGGTATCGGTTTTGGCATCTCACAAGCTTTCTCATCTATTCCTATTACATAGAGCATACAGAACTCCAGTTCAGCTCCATAAATGGGGAAACAGAGACTCACCCTTATGTCCCAAGTGCAATAGAACCAACGGGGACCTGTTACACATGATGTGGAAATGTGCGAAACTCTTTCGGTACTGGCATTACGTTCTTTCCACCATCTCCCAAATTTTCTAATTCCCATTGAAGCATGATCCCATTGTTTGCTTGCTGGGTGCCTTGAAGATACCCTCACTTTCGCTGCATGGTCACACGGCAGTCTTGCGGCTACTCTATTTAGTCTGTATACTGATAGTCAGATATTGGCTATCCCCACAGGTGACAGGCTGGAGACAGTGGGCGGATGCAGTTAATGCGACCTTAATACGTGAAAAACTCACCTGCCAACATCTGGCAACCGTAAATCTGGCAACCGTAAATAGATACTTCTGGGCTGGCTCCCCGCAACCGGTGAAAAAAAAAGACTACTACAGTTGTGATTCTTGCCAGATAGATTTGTGGCATCTAGCTAACCAAATGTATTCTATGAATGATAAAGGCAACTAGGCCATGGTAGCTGTAGACGTTTCTGCCACTCTTTACGGGTCCCCCCCTTTTTTTTCTATTGTTTTTTTCTTTTGGTATTTTTTTTTTTACTTATACTGATATACAGTGAATTAGCTACTTTATAATGCATGACAATCTATATGGCTTAAAGTGAAACTTTATATTATAACTTATCTCAATGGATCTATGAATATGCCTCGTGTGCCTTTATTGTGTGCTTTAAAGCTTTATTAAGGATAACCCTAAATTGATGTACCGTATATTACTCACTGTTTGACATGTGTGGCTGTATACTGGCTATGTTCTTCAGGAGGTCTTGGGCAGAGGGTGTAGAGGAGGCCCTGGCCTGGGGGGGAGCAGAGGAGACCCTGGACTTGGAGATGCAGAGGCGGTCCTGGACTGGGGGGTGCAGAAGAGGCCCTGGAGTGGGGTGTGCAGAGGAGATGCTCGAGTGGGGGGTACACAGGAGGCCCTGGACTAGGAGGGGAGTACACAGGGGGCCCTGGACTAGGAGGGGAGTACACAGGAGGTCCTGGGCTGGGGAAAGATTGCAACCATATGGTTTGGATCCGCTGAGAGCCGCTCACACCCGCCCCTTCCACAGCCCAGTGTTTCAGTGAGCACTGGGGGAGGGGGGGCAGAGCAGAGACAGAAACTGACAGCCACCAGCTTTCTGCTCAGCAAGCCCTGAGAACCGAGTGATCGGCAGCTTTTGATTACTCGGTTCTCAGCCTTAGAGCCAGCGGTGGACAGATGCAGCATCTACCTAGGTAAGTATGATTCATAAATAAAATTCCCATACTTCTCTTTTAAGTAGTTCACCAACATCTACTCTTTTTCTGCTGTCTGGCCCACAATTAGGCCTTATTCACATGGAGCATATGCGTCCATGCCCAGTGTGATGGCCGTGTACTGCATGGGGATGCATGGAGTTCTGTGCATCCCTGTGCAGGCAGTCCAGTCAAAGTCAATTGGGATGCAGCAGCTGCATGGACATAGTCAAATGTCAAAATTTGACATGCAGACAGGAAGGAATGCATGTATCCAAGCGCATAGTTTCTGCATTTGGATCTGTGCACCCACTTCTCTAGGTGAAGCTCCCTGGTGGATGCAGATGCAGCAAAAAGTGGCTCAGCATACAGGACCTGTCTCAGCGCCTGTCTGAATGAGCTCCTAGGGGAATTTATCTAAACTAGAGCAGACAGAATTCGGAGCATTTGTGCATGGCAACCAATCAGATCATAACTTTCATTTTTAAAGCTGAACAAGCTGAAGATAGAAGCTGATTGGTTGCCATGCACAGCTGTTCCAGATTCTGACTGCACCAGTTTTGTAATACTTACCTGAGCCCCCTCTTGATCCAACAATGTCCAGCAAGAGCCTTGGCTGCCTAACGATTCCCACTCCTGATTGGCTTTTGGCAGCAGCGGGAGCCATTGGCTCACACTGCTGTCAATAAGAGCCAGTGAGCCAATCATAAGACAGAGGAAGCAGAGTTGGCTCTGTGTGTATATAGACACACAGAGCTGCGGCTCGGGAACGTGCCTGCATGGGTGCCCTCATAGCAAGCTGCTTGCTGTGGGAGCACCCAGAAGGAGGGGGGCCAGGGGTGCCGGTGAGGGACCCAAGAAAAGGAGGATCCAAGCTGCTCTGTGAAAAACCATTACACAGAGCAGGTAAGTATAAGGTAAGGAGCAGGTAAGTATAACATGTCTATAAACAAAAACAAGACTTTAATATCACTTTAAGGTTAGCTGTGTGTATCTGCAATAGAACAGTTTTATTCTAATATTATAGTTGTGTGTATCTGCAATAGAAAGGATCTGCAATAGAACAGTTTTATCCATAATAAAATTTGTATACTAAGGTCTTGTACAGTCTGCTACATACTCGCTTGTGACACATTAAAGCCTATGGCCCTTTAAGCCCCTCCCACTGTTGATGCAGTTTTGGCGTGGTGCCGCTATATTGCCACATACCATTTTTCTTGGGCGGGGGGGGGGGGGGGCGAAGTGCAAAAAAATGACCAGCCCCGGGTGCCAGATGTGCTAGCTCCACCAACGGTCATAGGTATGTTCTTAGCTAAATGTCAGGGGTTATTTGAGGCATAGAAAAGATAAAGGAAGCAAACTACAGGGTACAATAGCATGGAAAGAGAAAACACTATCAGATCTACCACATGAACCATATGTTGAAACCCTGGACAGATATAAGGTGTCTACTCTGGCTGATGCCAATCTAGGGTTCCAGTGTGGGTATCAACCGGGTGAAAATAGCAATCATCTTGTCCATGCCACACAATCAGGAAACAAAAGAGTTTTTACTCAATGTAAAGGTCTTTGTTTTTTCATCCTGGAAGCTCATAGAAAGGCCACATCCAAAGAAGTTAGGAACATGTCTAGATGTCACTGAGAAACTGCAGAGTGAATGGTTAAGCCCAACTGTGATGGTACCGAAACCAAGTGACATCCTGCAGTTCTTTAAAGATTTTAGAAAACATCTAATGCATATCTAATGTGATGCATATCCTGTGCTCCAGGTGGACACATGAATAGAAAGGTTTGGACCAGCCACAAACATCACCAAATATTGGCAGTATTGGCAGATACCCCTGGTCAGGGGAGCCAGGGAGAATACTGTGCTCTCCACTTCTGAGGGTCACTTTTAGTACAAGAGAATGTAATTTGAGATACACTATGCCCATGCCACCTTTCGAAGGATAATGGCTAGTTTGCCATCACCTCACTGAAAATTCACTCAATTCTATATGGATGACATATTAATTTGCAAGACAGATTGTGAGTTTATAAATATTCCTGTTTCAGGAGGTCAGTGTGGCAGAACACGCCATGCTTTTTTGCAGCAGAAAGACAATGGCTGAAAAGGTAAACTATACTATGGTGGAGAGTGAGTGCCTGGCTGTAAAATGATCTTTGGACTCTGATACACAATGTACTACATACTTTCTGATGGGCAGACTGAGAAAGACAAAACATAGATGCCAACACCAGAGTGATGCAGTGGTTTCTGTCTCTCCAGGAATATAACTTTGTGGTAGCGCATAGACCTAGAAGACTCATGCCCTCTCTCAGGTACACCGCAGGGTGGTTCAAGTGCCTTTACCACCTCTGGGTTGAGGCATGGGGGTAGAATATGTACAAAATGCGAAGGATGGGTCCTGAATGGGTGATACTTTTCTCACCTATTTGTTTATGGACCCTTTAAGAAGCAGTAAGGGGCTAATGTACCACAGGAGAGGTTTATAATAAGCAAACTTTAGAAAGCACGTGCAGAGTAGTGGGAGACTGTAAGTAAGACATGTGCCAGGGAAATCGGTGTGTGAGCAGCAGAAGTGCTGCCTCTCTGTTGGAAAATGCTCCATAAAGCCAGGGAATGTGATACCCCTCCTACGGGTACAAGCTTTTAGTCAGTGAGACACTGTTATGTTGCTGTGATGTAGATAAGTAGATGTATTGACGGCTCTTTTCATAGACACATAATTTTATTTACTGCTGAAGCATTATTTGTTTTGCATTTTGGTAAAAATAAAGACTATTTCTGATGTCATGTCGTACGGGTGATCCCTGACCCCCTGAACTTTTCAATATACATTTTCTCACAAAAGTGAGTATACCCCTCACATTTTTGTAAATATTTTATTATATCTTTTTATTATTATTATTCACGATTTATATAGCGCCAACAGTTTACACAGCGCTTTACAATGTAGAGGGGGGACAACACAATTACAGTACAGTTCAATCCAAAAGGTACAGAAGGGCCCTGCTCATAGAGCTTACATTCTAAAGGGAGGGGGTGGTGGTACAAAAGGTAATAGCTGCAGAGAATGATTTGATGGGGGTGGCTCAGGGACAGTTGTTAGGTGGGTGTGGGATAGGCTTCCCTAAATAAATGAGTTTTCAAGGATCTTCTAAAGGTGGACAGGGTAGGGGCTGATCGGACATATTGGGGCGGGGAGTTCCAGAGGATGGGAGAGGCTCTGAAGAAGTCCTGAAGGCGAGCATGGGAGGTGGTAACAAGGGAGCTAGAGAGCAGGAGGTCCTGGGAGGAGCGGAGGGGATGATTTGGGTGATATCTGCAGATAAGGTTGGTGATGTAGATGGGACGATGTTGTGAATGGCCTTGTAGGTTATGGTTAGCATTTTGAATTTTATGCGGTGGGGTGGGGGAAGCCAGTGAAGGGATTGGCAGAGAGGAGCAGCAGTCATGGATTGGTTAGTGAGGTGTATTAGTCTAGCAACAGAATTCATAATAGACTGAAGGGGGGATAGCCTGCTTAAGGGTAGGCCATTAAGGAGAGCATTGCAATAGTCAATGCAGGAAATAATCAAGGAGTGAATAAGTTGCTTTGTGGTGTCATTAGTCAGGAAGGGTCGAATTCTGGAGATGTTGCGGAAGTTAAGGCGGCAGGATTTAGCCAGTGATTGAATGTGGGGGCTGAAGGAGAGGTCAGAGTCAAGGATTACACCCAGCACCCTGGCATGTGTGGAAGGACCAATGGTTGAGTTGTTGATATTAGTTGATATAAGTCACAGGGGGGAGACCGTGAAGGAGGAAATATAACAAGCTCAGTTTTAGAAAGATTGAGTTTGAGGAAGTGGTGTGACATCCATACCGATATGTCATTCAGTAAGTTTGAGATCCGTGAGGAGATCGAGGGGGTGGGTTGAGGAGTGGAGAGATAGATCTGGGTGTCATCGGCATAGAGGTGGTATTGGAAGGGAGGTTATCAACCGGCCCAGGGAAGAGGTATAGAGTGAGAATGGGAGAGGCCCAAGGACGGAGCCTTGGGGTACACCAACAGAAAGAGGAAGGGGAGTGGAGGATATGGAGATGTAAGTGACACTGAAAGTGCGCTGAGATAGGTAAGAGGAGAACCAGGGTAAAGCAGAATCATGGAGGCCAAGGGAGTGTAATTTGCTGAGGAGGAGCAGGTGGTCAACTGTGTCAAAGGCAGCACAGAGGTCTAAAAGTATGAGTATGGAGTAGTGCCCATTGGTTTTAGCAGTTAGTAGGTCATTGGTTAGTTTTAGTAGGGCAGATTCAGTAGAATGTTGTGGGCGGAAGCCAGACTGTAGGGGGTCGAGAAGGTTGTTGTCCGTGAAGTAGCGACTCATTCGGTCATGGACAAGGCGTTCGAAGAGCTTGGAGGCAAACGGGAGCAGGAAGATGGGTCTTAAGTTATTCAAACAGGTGGGGTCTAGTGAGGGTTTTTTGAGTATGGGGATAACAAGTGCATGTTTGAGTGAGGAAGGAAAGGTGCTGGAGGAGAGTGAGAGGTTGAAGATGTGAGTTAGGGAGTTGAGGATAGAGTGGGAAGGTGATCGCAGTAATTGAGAGGGGACAGGGTCCAGAGAACAGGTAGTGAGGTGGGCCATGGAGAGGAGTTTATCAACTTCATCTGTGGTAACTGGACAAAAGGAGGAGATTATTGAGTGTGGTGTTGGACCCGATGTGTTGGGTAGGGGAGGAGTTTGAATGCTGGATATCTCCTTGCGAATTGTGTCGATTTTGCTATTAAAATGGTTGGCAATCTGTTGAGTGGTAAGCAAGTTGGTGGGTGGGGGCAGTGGGGGGTGAAGTAAGGAATTAAAGGTAGAAAAGAGTTGATGAGGTTTAGATGAGAGGGTTTTGATGAGAGTGTTGTAATAGGTTTGTTTAGCAGTGTGAAGGCAGGAGTTGTATTTGAGAAGGGCAGATTTGTAGAGGGTAAAGTCTTGTAGGGATTTAGATTTACGCCATGCTCACTCAAGAGCACGGCTGTGTCTCTTGAGACTTCTGGTGTCGTCTGTTTGCCAGGGTTGTGGCAGATGGGGCCTGGTTCTGCGTGTAGTAAGAGGAGCAAGTATGTCTAGGGAGGATGACAATGTGGTGTTGTAGATGGAAGTGGCTAGGTCTGGGCAGGATAGGGATGCGATTTTGTCATAAAGCCAATCAGTAGCAGAGTGAAGAAGGGAAGGGTTGAGGTTGCGAAGGTTTCTGCGGGTAGTGGTTTGTGGGTTGGCAGCATGGGATGTAGGAGACAAGGAGAGTGTGAAACGGATAAGGTTGTGATCAGAAAGAGGAAAGGGGGTGTTAGAGAGATTGCAGGGAGTGCAGTGATGGGAGAATACGAGGTCAAGAGTGTTGAAGTTGGAGTGAGTGGTGGTTTGTGTCCATTGTGTTAGGGTAAAAGAGGAGGTTAGGTTAAGTAGTTTAGAAGTGGTAGCAGTATTAACATTGATTGGAATGTTAAAGTCACCTAGGATGCTGGCAGGCTCTTCAGATTAGAGAAAATAGGGTAGCCATGCAGAGAAGTCATCCAGAAAGCGTAACATTGGTCCAGGAGGCCGATAAATGACTGCGACCCTCAGACAAGCTGGAGAGAAAAGACGAATGCAGTGCATTTCGAAAGTGCAGGGGAAAAGAGAGGGAGGTGTGGGAAGTACCTGGAAGGTGCATTGTGGGGAGAGGAGAAGTCCGACACCACCTCCTTTTCGTCCACTGGGTCTGGTGGAGTGAGTCCAGAGGAGGCCACTGTAGGACAGGGCAGCTGGAGGGGAAGTGTCGAATTCCTGGAGCCAGGTTTCAGTTGTAGCAAACAGATTAAGGGATTTGGAGAAGAAAAGGTCAGTGACAGAAGCTAGTTTGTTGAAAACCGAGCGGGCATTTCAGAGGGCCAATGAAAGAGAGGGGCCGACTTGTGAAATCAGGGGAATTGGGATGAGAAGGTTGAAGTTACGACTACTTTTGGAGGAGGTAGATGGCCAATTTTGGAGTTGGGAATTGGGTGTGGGAGGGCCGGGGTTTGGTGCGATGTCCCTCCACATTAGGAGTAGTAGGGGGGTGAGGGTGATAAGGCGGGAGTGGGATTTATGGGAGGGCAGATGCTGTGGTGGAATGGAAGAAGTGATACTATGAGGGCTTAAAAAGAGCAGGAGGTAGTAAGTGGCGTAATATTGAGTGGGAAGAAGAGAGGGAGATATGTACAGGTTGGGGGCTGGAGAGGGGGGATAAAGAAATGAAAGTTTGAGGAGAGAGGACATCATAGCAAAGATTAGTGTGATCATGTTGGAGGGTGGGGAGAGTGGAATAGAAGGAAGGCTGAGGAAAGTTAGAGAATGAAAAGAAACTTCCTGCAAAATAGCTGTTGAACAATAATGTCTGTACTTACTTTCTTGTAACAGTGCCTTAGTCGAAGTGCCCGTGTCCAAGTGCCAAACACTTGTTGCCGGCATGACACTTTGTGCAAGGAGTGACCAGCCTAAACCCTTGCCAGCCATCCCAAGAAATGAACTACATTTATACTGGGAAGGTGGGGGGGAAGATTCAAAACTAGTCAATTAGAAGCTGATAAAACCACGCTTGTGGGGGGTGGGGTTTTGCAACTGGCCTGGACACAGTGCAAGAGGGGGCAACAGAATAAGGTTAAATGTTTGATCTTGTTCAGGGCAGCATAATTCAAAATAAGTGACACTTTCAAAAACAAACAAGTATAGACAGTAGTTTCAAATTCTTAGTAAGACAGAATTAAAGTTCAGTTAGGCAATGTAGTCCAGTGTTTAAGAGAAGAGTGGAGTCCTTGCAGTTACCAAAGGGTTAGAAGAGTAAAGTAGGAAATCGCAGACAGGTAGAGCGTCTTTTTGTGTTGCAGGGAAGATCAGTGTAGTTACCAGAGGTTATGAAGAGTCAGGTGGGAAATGAGTGCCGCCAGCATTCCTGCAGAGGTTGGGGGGTCAGCCTGTCAGTGCTCAGACCATATGCCGCACACTGCATCAAATTGCCAGCGGTTTAGACATTAATGGCTGTGTGTTAAGTTATTCTGAGGGCACAGCAAATTTACACTATTTACTGTTTCATTTTTACATTTGGATTACTAGCATTTATTTGCATTAATCTTCAAGTGCAAATTTCATGGACCCCGTTTAATTATTCAATTTAAAGAAAACTAGAGCTAGAGGGGGTATTTCATTACTCAGACTATGCAAAAATAAATTCAATTATCTTTTTCAGAAGTCATTTAAGATCCTGCGTTGGGAAATTAAGTAAGTATTGTTTTCATTACGAAGATATATTAGTTGCATGCTGCTCTTGTTCTAAAGTCTCTTTTATCTTCCTGCATATCTCAACAGCCAAATAACATTTACTGTAGGTTCTCTTCTATACCATTAATTGTCTCTTTTTGTTGGACGTTAATTTATCAGTAGAGTTTTTACCCACATTGATGGCTTATGTGAAATAAGAAGGAACAAAAATAATGAGGATCACGGTAATGACTCCAAATCAACAGATCACATACTAATATTTGTATAGAGCATTCCACATGCCCGCTTAAAAACAATACCATTTTGGATATGTAGTACACCTGTAGATATTGGCTTTGATAAGTATTGGGTTACAACTTCTCCTTGAATCTGGTGATACTCTCAAAAGACCATGACACATTGGGAGAAACAATTGTGAACAATATGCAACTTTATTCAGTGGTGGTGGGCTGAAAATTAAAAAAAATGGTTAAATTGGAGGTAAACTTCACTTTTGAACTTGTACCTACATGTAAGCCTATAATAAGGTTTACCTGTAGGTACACTGAATATCTCCTAAACTAAACAGTTTTGGAGATATTTCCAAGCGATGTTGCTGGTGACGTCACTGTGCATGAACTCTGTGCTGGAGCCGAGGGCTCCGATGAGCATGTGTGTGAGTGACATCACCGTGACTCTGGCCATTCATACAGCCGTAGCCCATGAACCTGGAAGGAAGACTGGGTGAAGATGGCAGCGCCGGGGATCGATGACAGGTAAGTCTGTCATAATGTGCTAGTATGCGGTGCATACTAGTACATTATGACTTTAAAAAATTAACACATGATGCATGGTGGTCGGACAGAGGAATTGTTGGAAAATTGTGTCGGAGATCGGAGTGAATTATAGTTCCCAAAACCGCCTCCAGTACAAATGACCGTGTTCCCAAGCAATATAAGGATTTCTTTTAAAGGCTTCAGTATATCTAGGTTCTGGTGAGTTTAACCCCTGGCTTGGGGGAGCCTGCCTCACACGGTGAAGATTTTGTGTTTGGTGGATGGTGCACACACTGACCAATTTCTAGGATCACCCACTGTGTTGAAAGAGCAATTTATACTGTCATCACATACGAATCATCTATTTGGGATATTGATGTTGGTCAGAAGCTGAAATGGACTAACAGTTGCACTGTTTTAACATGGGACTGATGCAGCAGTTTATCTGAATTTTATAGTTTTAATTTTTTTTAATTTTGAAAATTTTAAACAGCAGCTTTTGCATAGCATATTCTTATCCGCTTGACTGCTGAAAAGCGATTAAGCAGGTCTCACTTTATAATTTTAAAACTTTTATGTTTAAATATTTTTGTATGACCTTGAGAACTGTGAAGTACTTTGGCGCTGAGTAGTGTACATAGGCCTGGGTTTACACGTAAGTTTCTATACATTATGACTTAACCCCGCAGAGTGGCCTACTTAAAGCGGAGTTCCACCCAAAAGTGGAACTTCTGCACGTTGTACTTCTCTTCCCCTCAGGTGCCACATTTGGCACCTTTTGGGGGGGGGGGGGGGGGGCAGGATACCTGTCTTTTACAGGTATCTTGTACCCACTTCCGGGAGCATCAGCCGCGGGTATTGACGTCACCGCCCGGGCTCCCTCCTCCTCCCTCCTCCTTCACCGGCTGCCGGGTCAGTGGGAGAGAGGAGCGGAGCCTCACGCATACGCAGCAATGGAGGCGGAATGCACCCAACAGCTGATGGAAACAACATCGCTGGACTCCAGGACAGGTAAATGTCCGATTGTTAAAAGTCAGCCGCTTGGTATGTGCAGCTGCTTGCTTTTAATTTTTGCAGAGGTGGGTGGACCTCAGCTTTAAGTTTTATTTCAGTGGCGGTTTACTACCGCTTTAATGCAAATTGAACAACAAGTGCAGTAAGTTATAGTGCAACCACAGCATTGGTACAGTTCCCTTTATCCTATCTTACAAAACTAAGTATGTATTTTGTGACTACTTTACATCACAAACTTGTCTGTTGGTGAACTCACTGGTCTGCATTGGGGCCTTGAACAACTACATAGTTCCACAGGACAAAGTAGCAAGCAATGTACTACCTCTTTAAGGTGCTACACACTAAAAGATACAACAAGTCTGGGGAGATAAACATCATTTGTAAATGATCTATGCAATATCTGTAACAGTGATGCTCCTCATTCAAAGTCCCACTAATTTCCTTTACTGTTTTATATACATAATAGGGATGGAGGTTCTGTCACTATGGTGTTTGGCAGGTCATATTTCTTTTTCTTCAAGTCTGGGGAGACCATGTGGCACCTAGAATACAACAGTCAGCTCTCATCGGTCCTCTTAAGCAGAAAAAACACACAGGTGGAATCAATTCCAGCTTTTCTGCCCTCTTTGAGAGGCCTTCTTTTAGAAAATTCTCTCACCAATCTCCTTTCTCTAATGCTGGCCATACACTATACAGAAAATCGGCCGAACCCATTTTCGAAAAAAGAACGTTCGGTAATGACCGCAAACGATCACGCCATCAGGTAAGTAAAGATTTTCGATCGTTAAATCGTTTATGAACAGCAATGTATCGTTTTTTCGTTCGTTTTTTTCATTTATAAAAGGAAGTGTCAAAATGTGTTTGACCTCTGTACTGTGGCTTCCTGTGTTTGACGAGGAGCAACATACGTTCGTGCGTACGTCGGAACGAACCCTCTACCTACAATATGGATGTGGATGAAAGGACCATTGGCATAGTCATGCTTGGAGTGATGGCTATACAACAAGCAGAGGAACCCATAATCAAAAGGCGAAGGTTATGGAGTAAAGAGTGGCTGAAGAACCGGGATGACTTTTCTCATATGAGATTGGTTCGAGAGCTCAAGGAAAACAATCCAGATGACTATCGGAACTATCTGAGGATGCCTGATGAGTCCTTTCAGCTCTTATTGAGTAAAGTGTCACCCCTTATTACCAAAAAAGACACCGTCTTAAGACCAAGCATCCCAGCAGAGCAGAGACTGGTAGCAACACTTCGCTTTCTGGCAACTGGCCGAAGTTATGAAGATTTAAAGTTCACTACCGGAATCTCTGCCCAGTCACTTGGCCGCATCATACCAGAGACCTGCCAAGCCATTATAAAGATCATGCAAGAGGAATACCTAAAGGTAATGACACACTGCTTTTATTTTGAACTCTCAAACACTGTACAGCTTGCTTTGTTTAACTTTGATTTTAGAAGCTCTAAACATATCAGTAAACTCAAACTAGTTCATAACATGTCAAACTGACAAACATAACATATTTAAACCCAAATGTATGTTATTCACAAAGATGTGTACTGATAATCATGTCCCCAGTTGCTTTGTTGACGATCCTGCTGTGGGAATGGTATGTGCCACTGATGCATTTGTGGAGGTACTTGCAATGATTGTGGGTGTGTGGTTTGCAATGATTGTGGGTGTGTGGTTTGCAATGATTGTGGGTGTGTGGTTTGCAATGATTGTGGGTGTGTGGTTTGCAATGATTGTGGGTGTGTGTGTTTTTGTGCTCAGCTAAGTGTGTATTTGTGGTCAGCTCCCCCCTTAACCCTTTATTAAGAAGTTGAATGAGTAATGGTTCCAGTAATTGTTTTTGGTCTTCTGACATCCTGCACATTTTCTTTGCTGCAAATGCACCCAGGTCATCACATTCATCCTTCTTCTGATTTAACGCTGCAGATGCTTGTAGTAGAAAGTTGCCTGTTGCATCTTGCTTTGTCTTTCTCTTTTTGGTAATGCTTACTGGTGGTGATGTGACAGTTTGTGTTTCACTGCCAAATAGATCCTGTATAATAAAGCCAATTGTTATAATTTTTGGACAATTAAGCCTTAAAATTTTTTTAAACATTTATTTTTATCTTTGCACAGCTGCCATCATCTGTGGAGGAATGGAAATTAACTGCCAAACAATTTGAAGACTATTGGAATTTTCCAAACTGTGGTGGTGCCATAGACGGCAAACATGTTCGGATAATACCCCCAGCAAACTCTGGCTCATTCTTCTACAATTATAAAGGCTACTTTAGTATTGTCTTAATGGCAATTGTCAATGCCAAGTATGAATTTATTTTTGTTGACATGGGGAAAAATGGCAGAAATTCGGATGGGGGAATAATAGAGAAGACCTCTTTTTTCCAGCACTTAAAAAATGGACTTCTACATCTCCCATCACAAGAGGATACAGTTGAAGGTCTCAACTTCTCATTTGTTGCCGATGACGCGTTTGCGTTATCTGAGCATATTTTAAAACCTTTTGCCCTCAAAAACCTGACACCTGAGCAAAAAATTTTTAATTATAGGTTATCTCGTGCTAGACGAGTAGTTGAAAACGCGTTCGGTATTATGGCCAACCGTTTTAGAATATTTCACACAGCAATAAATGTAGCCCCCCCAAAAATTGACACAATAGTCCATAGTTGCTGTGTGTTACACAATTTCTTACGGCGTACTAGCTCCACGTACATGCCCCAATCCCAGTTGGACCGGGAAGATACTTTGTCTGGGGATGTCACGCCTGGTGAGTGGCGTAATGACACCGAAGGCTTATTAAACCTAGGCCGTGCCCCACCACGTCTCTCCAGTCAAGTCGCTCTCCAGAGTCGCATTGATTATATGCACTATTTTCTGGGTCCTGGAGCAGTAGATTGGCAAAACAATGTCTAAATGCTATGTCAATTTGAGTGGCTGCATTTATATATTATTTCATTACTAAATACAGATGTTATGTAAGATTTTTCTTTAAATAAAAAAAATTACCAAGTTACATGTGCTTTGATTTTTGTATGTATTCTCTTCAATTTTTAGTTTCAGATGTGTATAATAAAACATAATATTCTGACTTTACCTGACTGTCTGCCATTTCGTCAAATGTTCCATCTTCTTCATCTCCTAAAATATTCTCACTGATACTGTCTAAACTTGACACAGAGGGTCGTGCTTCCTCCTGGTCAGTCAGAAAACGTAGACTCTCGAAATACCACAGGCGTGGCACATATACTTCATCTGCACCTGCACCAGATCTTTTGGATTCATTAATTTTATTTAATTCTTTTTTGAAGATCGTACGCAGATTGGCAATTTTTTTGGTCACATAGGATATATCTGCTTTTGCATACACAACAGTGCATAGTTCCACTAATTTAGTATACGCTTCTTTAAGTTTTTGACGATCTGAGTAGTCTTTGGAGCGCACTTTCCATAGGCATGTAAGGTCTCGGTACATTTCAATGAATTGTGGCAGGAAATGTGGTGATGTAAATTTGTCCACCATTGCTCCTGTAATTATAAAAAATGCTGTTCAGTTGCCAAACTACACCTAACAATTAACACCCTATAACTATTGTACTGGTCTGCTTACCTTCAGTTTTTCAAAATCTTCTGTGTATTGGCCCGTGTAATCCTTTTGTCTGGTCAGTGGCAAGACAACGTTCTGTTCAGTGTGTGTTAAGCACCATACACACGATCGGACCTTGTACAAACGTTCCCGTTGTTTTTTTTTTTAAAAAGGGCCTTGTCTCTCTGAACTTGTATTGCATGGAGACGGTCTGACGTTTAGGCAACAAACACGAACGTAGTGACGCTACAACGTACGGATAAAACTTCCAAAGAAGACGTTAAATTCTTCGGCGTCACGCTTCGGGCTCCCTCTGCTAATTTCTAATTATTATACGTTTGGTCAGTGCAGATTCGTGCGTTACTTTGCGTTTACGACCGTTTGTAAAATTGTATGACAACCAGCCATGTTACACAATCCTAGGAGAGAGTGTGTTGTTTATGGGCTTGCAGTTCTTGCTGTGACTCTAGCCCGGTCCTGGAATAGTCAGAGTAGTAGGATGAGGATTATTTGGGACAAAACTTGGCTACTTAATCGTGACCAATTTAGCCATATGCCCTTGCTGCGTGAGCTGCAGGAGAATAATCCAAATGATTCTCTGAATTATCTCCGGATGACGGACTCCTGCTTTCAGCAACTATTGTAATTGCTGTCCCCCTATATCATGAAGCAGGACACCTGCATGAGGGCTGCTATTCCAGCAGAGCAAAAGCTCATAGCTACCTTACGTTATTTGGCGACAGGGAGGGGTCACCAGGATATCAAGTTTACCACTTGGATCTCTCACAAGGCTCTGGGAGAGATTATTCCTGAGACATGTAGTGCTATTATCCAAGTCCTGCAGAAGGACTATATTCGTGTAATTTTTTGTATTTAATATCACCTTCGTGTTTTTCTAAAGTATTTTCTAAATTTATTATTCCATCCTTCCCATTTTTGTAATATGCTGTGAATGAATGCCCTCTTTGTCCTCATGCATGCTGTAACTTTTTGGTGGCCTACATGCATATTTTCCTTCACTAACCTCCCCAGCATGCTACCCTTGGCCCACACACACCTAGCCTAGTAACTTAAAAGTGTTTTTATTTATGCTTCATTTTTAGGTTTACCACAAACACCCCCTAAAATGTGTCCCAATCTTATTCCTGTCCTATAAATTAATGCAGAGTGCAAGATTCCCTTTTTGGTTGTGCAAATACTTATCCCCCCCCCCTAAAAAAACACCCAAAAAACAGTCAACCGATATAGCTACTCTATCTGCTGATTTTGCAAAACACATACATAGTATACCTTATTTTTTTAGGTAAGATTGCTGCCTAAATTCTCTAAAGCATGTAGTGCAAGGGCCTGCAAGATTACCTTCAAAAGGTCAAAATGATACGTTCGTTATGATGAATTTAGCATTATGAGGGGCTCACACCATCCCTGTGCTGTGCTGACTTCCTGTGTTTATAACTTTATCATAACGAATAATCCTAATTAACGAACATTGTTATTATTTTGTCCGATGTATGTCAAAATGTGTATAGATTTGAACAATGTGCCTTCTGATTTACGGATTTGCCCACTTCTTACCTGGCCACTGGCCTGACAATGTTCTAAAGATAGATGGTCAGGCAAAATAATAATTAATTTTTCATGCATTTAGCTCTCATGGAAGTGTAGAGGTTTACTTGTCAAAACCAGCTACCAATTCAACTCCCCCCCTTA
The DNA here is from genome assembly GCA_037952925.1 of Lithobates clamitans. Classification (NCBI taxonomy): domain Eukaryota; kingdom Metazoa; phylum Chordata; class Amphibia; order Anura; family Ranidae; genus Lithobates; species Lithobates clamitans. The sequence continues at coordinate 318,830 of JBBGZY010001223.1, forward strand.
AAGTTTAGGAATGTGCCACCAGAGGGGGTGAGGGAGCATATAATTTGAACTTAGCCTTTTTTGGATGTTGGGATGAATGGACGCCACTCTGACGGAGATTTGATGATAAGTACTGAATTATAGGATCGTATACAAAAAGGGACCTTAATTTTTCAAAATGCTCTGGACAATATTGAGGTACTAAATTTTGTCTTTGGGGCAGATGAGGCTACATTGCCTCAGAGAAAAGTGATGAGCCTTTTTCCCAACCAGCTCAATAGGCTGTGATGCCAGCTATGGCAAGTGCATGTGCTGGTTTGGGCTCCCAGAATGCCCGTCTTGTCAGTGAACAATATATGGACTACTTTTTTACATGCTGATTAATTATTTTACTTCTTAATAAAATGAGATTTTCAAGGAAATACTGTTGTCTGTTTACTAGCTTTGCAAATAGCCTTGATCTTTTTAATTTTTGCCACTAGTGCAAACCAACCTGATGTGCAACATGAGGTGACAATCTCACTTTGAGCTAACTATTATATTGTGCTGTGTCTCAGCTACACACATTTTAGAGTACACTGTCAATGTAACCACAGCAACTTAACAAATATACTGGTATTGAGCACTGAAATAAAAAAACACACATTGTTTTTTTTCAAAAATGTTTTTATATGTGCACATTCCTGTGCGTTTTTTTCTTTGTACAAACAGGCATATTATCAAACTGAACTTGTATGACAACCACGAACTTACAAAGTTCAACATTAACAAAATATTTAAATTTTTTTTTTCTTTATTTATTAGAAACAATTGTTTAACAAATTTTTTGCTTAAAAATCTTGATGTAAATTTTTTATGGATTTGTTTTTTTATATTTTTTTTATTTTTGTGTGTAATTATTTTTTGATAATAATTTATTTAATTTTTTTTATTTTTATATCATTATTTTTTTTCATTTTTTTGTCATTATTTTTTTTTTTAATTTTGGTGATTAGTTTTTCAAATCTTTAAAAAAAATTTTTTGTTTTTTTTAATTAACAAACAGAAACAATAATTTGGACATAATCATGCAGCAGGAAATGAAGAACATGATAGATGTTTATGGACGTCAAAAGTGTTTAGATTCTACCCAAAACATCTATCATGTCCTTCATTTCCTGCTGCATTGTGTTAAGACGAGCTCTCATGGCATCTATTTCGCCATTCCATAACATGATCTGCGCTATGAGCCTTTGGGCGCTGTCTGCTGTAAAGTGGTCAGGTGGCTCTTCCACAACCAGAACATCACCTAAAAAAGTGAGAAAAAACATGTATTTAGAAATATGCAGGCATACATAGATTACCTGAAGCTGGGGTGTCAGACACTCACCTGGTGAGGTACAGGCTCCCACTTCCCCCACCTCTCTTTCATCATGTGTGATGCTGGTGCTGGGTTCAGGTTGGGGGTCCCGGCGAGGTTGTGGCTCCCGTCGATGTTGTGGCTCCCGGCGAGGTTGTGGCTCCCGGCGAGGTTGTGGGTCCCGGAGATGTTGGTGGTCCCGGCGAGGTTGGGGGTCCTGTTGACCCTGTTGTCTGCGTCTTTGATTCCCTAGGAACAATTAAAAAAAGGTATACTTAGCACACAGATATTTATGGCCCGAAATAGGAATATGAAACATTGCTTTCAAGTGGTGTACAATTGTCTGTTTAGGAAGAGAACCAAGTTGAAGACATGAAACCGAGCCCTTTCTATGATGGCCTTCTCCATCCAGCCTACCCTACCGCATTTGGGTCGCACGCAATATCTATGCTTGTTGGTTGTTAACCATTTTATTGCTCTCTCTATGTATTTAATATTGTGAAATAAAAAGTTTTTAATTTTACATTCTTTTCTCTTATTCACCTGGAATACTTTAGCACCGCTATAATCCCCTGTCCCTTTACTCATTGGTTATGATTAAAAAGACCTTTGACCCCAAATTCAATACTTACCTTTTTGTGCCAAGTTTTTATGGTGTCCCACACTAGTGCTCCTGAGTCCAGATGTGTAAACAGCTGCTGTGTCCTCTCCTTACATTCCACTGAATCTATTTATCAATTAATTAAAATTTCAAAGACATCTAGACAACAATGTCTTTTAAATTCGTTCAATCACATAAATGATCATGACCAAAACAGTCATAAGCCTATATCAGTTTAAAAAAGTCGTATTCATTGGCAAACGATCACTGTTGGTCCTTACGAACGTTATTTCCTACCCACAAACGTTATTTAACACCTACGAACATTCAGTATAACAGTCCAGAAAAGCACATGGAGAAGCAGGCAAGTGAAGAATCATAAATGGGACACACAAGTACTTACTTTTTCGAAGTTCCTTCCTTATTTTGAGGTACTGATCTGGCTCCCTGTTTTTCAAGTCAGACCAGCGCTTCCTCAGCTGGTCCTTCTTTCTATGGACCCCAAACTTCTGCTCCAAGGCCTTCACCACATCAGTCAGGATTTTGTCCTTTACCAAATTGGGATGGGCATATGGGCCATGTTTCCCATCGTAATCTTGCTTTTTCAAGATTGAAACCATCTCCACCATCTCCTCAAATGACATGTTGGTGGCCTTCCTTGATCTGTATTCTGACACATGTGTCTCCGCCATGTTTGCTCCTCACTACGCACCGAAGAGAAAAGGGGCGGGCAATATTCAAGAAAAAGAACGTCAGGGGCGGAATTTCAGGCATGCGCCGTCTATGTCAAGTTAACACGCGGTACGAACGAATGCGTGATGCCATTCGGGTAGCGGAGTTTTCACGCCTAGATAGTGTATATCAATCGAACGAGTGTGTGATGTAAGATTACGTTCTGTTTGTGTGCGAGACAAAGGCAATCCGAGAGTCCCCGCGAAAAGAAGCTGGTTCAAAATTCTGTCGCTACCGTTCGTAATTTTTAATGACATTTTTTAATTTGAAATGTCATTTTGCTCTCTGACTGTTTTAAACAGGGGAAACATGCGCCCCTTTACAGGCATACTATAGACACCCCCCCATGGTACTAAATTTAAAGGAATATTACACTTTTATTGTTTGACTTTATTCATTATTAAAATCACTGTTCATGAAAAAATGGGTGTTTTGTAAACTTTTCTGTCCATTCATACATGTCTCCTGGGGCAGGACCCAGGTCACCAAACACTTTTTTTGGCAATACCATGAATATAAGCCTTTAAAATTACCACTTATAATTATTCATGTTCAACTCCCTTAGACTTTAATGGTGTTCACGTGTTAAAATCAATTTTTGGCCTGTTCAAATGTTCTGTTGCAAAACTAACAGGGGGGTGTTGGTCTCATCCCTAATGGCAATTAGCTTGCATATTATCTCTTAAAATTATCACTTTGGAATTCTACCATAGATTTTTATAGGTTGGCAAATTAGAAAATGTTGTATGGGGCACACTGCAAACAGCCCCCCCCCCCCACAGCTGCCCTACTGTCAATGCAGCGTGACCTGTGCCACATACAGCATGACCTGTGCCCAATACAGCCTGGTCTGCCTGTGCACCATACAGCCCCACCTATGCTGAGGAAGAGGCAAGCTACTAGGATCAGCAGAGAGCAGGATTGGCCACTGTAATAGCTTTCATTTGAATTTCTCCTCTTCCCGGGGCTCATCACATAGCCCCACCTCTTGGCCCGACGCCTTTGATGATGTCACATGTCCCGCATTGGATCGGCGTTCTATCAAATGCACTGGCCCAAAAGGTGGAGCTATGTGACGTGAGCCCCGGGAACACTGGAAGTCCTAATGAAAGCTCTTACATCGGGCAATTCAGCTCTGCTGATACGGACAGCTCGCCTCTTCCTTTCCTCTCTCTTCCTCTGGCTGGGAGACTGTGCCAGCGGTGCTCTTATCCTCACTGGGCCCCACTCGGCTGCGGGCCCCATAGCGCCCGCATGGGTCAATATGGTGGTAGTTACGACCCTGAATGCATAGTAATTTTTTTGGGTTCAAAAAGTGAGTCCCATATCAATAGACAGCAGTGGCCAAAAAGGATTAGGACAAGAATGAGAAATGCTGGAGTCAGAATGATCTTCTTTCCTATTTGGACACATTACAAATGAAAAAGTCATGACATGAAAATTGTTGATGAATGATGTCCAAAAATTAAAATGATGTTGTTTTTACACACACAGGAACTTTAGAGCCAAGAAGAGCCTGGGCCCAGCAGCCAGACAACAACTGAGTGCAGGATCCCTCCCCTGCGTCCTCCCAAAAAAAGGGCCAGGAAGAGCCAACATCTGGATGAGGCCACAGCTGAGTTCTTAACTAGGGCTACCTCTCTGATAAACACAGCACCCGATAGTGCTGAAGGGTTTGGCAGTTTTAATGCTAGTAAGCTCCGTGAGCTTGACGCAGATCAAAGGGAGCTATGTGAGGCTCTAATCATCCAGCTCTTCAGCAAGGCCAGGAAACAAGAACTAACCACTAAATCTCATGTGTGTCATTTGAACAACACTCCTCCACAACAAACCTACCCACCCCAGCAAGCCCACCCACCTGAGCAGCATGGTGGTCAGTGGCAAAAGCAGCCCCAAGGATCCACAACAAGGCCACTGGTGTGGGGAGTTTAGGGGCTAATAATTTAGCAGGTTGAATTTTTTGATTTCAGTATGATTGAATAAGATATATTTTTTATTTTGATGTGTATCGTTTGCTCTTTTTCTTTTGAAATTCTAATTTTTAATTGTGAGGACAGAGAACATGTCTAATAATTTTGTAAGTTTATTTATGTTGTGAATGAATGAATGAATGAATGATTTGTAAAGCGCTGCAATTGCGAACTGAATTGCCTCAAGGCGCTAGATGTATTCTCTGTAGCCAGCTTCTAGAAAAGGAAGGTCTTTAGTTTTTTCCTGAAGGCCTGGTGGTTTTCTTCCATGCGGAGGTTGGTTGGGAGAGCATTCCATAGTCGAGGTCCTTGGACTGCAAATCTACGTTCTCCCTTTGCTTTGTAGCGGTATTTGGGAATGATGAGGAGGTTTTGGTTAGCTGATCGAAGACTGCGATTCGGTGTGTAGTGTTTTATTTTTTCCCGGAGATATTGCGGAGCGTTTCCTTGTATGCATTTATGGGTGAGGCAGAGGGTCTTGAATGTGATCCGATTCTTCACAGTTAGCCAATGTAGGCTTTTTAGGGATGGGGAGATGGATTCCCAGGGCTTTTTTCCTGTTAACAGTCTTGCCGCCGTGTTTTGGATGAGTTGCAAGCGCGCAAGCTGATATTGGGGTAGACCTACGTAGAGGGAATTTGCGTAGTCGAGTCGGGAATTGATGATTGTTCCCACAACTGCCGCTTTGTCCTCTTCTGGGATGAAGGGGATGAGTCTGCGAAGCAGGCGGAGGAGGTGGTGGGATCCGCTCACCACCGATCCTATTTGTGCATCCATTGTCATTCCTGAGTCAAAGATGACTCCGAGACTCTTGACTTTGGTGCTGGGGGAGATGGTCTGTCCGAGGATGGAGGGTGGTGTCCACGGAGTCTTAATTTTGGAATTTTTGTTGGCTTGCAGGAGAAGAAGTTCTGTTTTTGATCCGTTGAGTTTGAGGGAGCTAGTGGTCATCCAGTCATTGATTAAAGTGAGGCATTTCTGTAGTTGCTGATGATGATCTTTTTGTCCGTTGATGCGAAGGTAGAGTTGGGTGTCGTCTGCATATGAGTGGAAGCAGAGGTCGGTTTTTCTGATGATATTGAGAAGCGGGCGGATGTAGATGTTAAATAGCACTGGTGACAAGGGTGAGCCCTGAGGGACTCCACAGGAGACTGCCCGAGATTCCGAGGTGAATGTTCCTAGTTTCACTGTCTGAGAGCGATTCTCTAGGAAGGATGTAAACCATTTTAGGGCAGAATATGTGGCTCCTGCAACTTCTGAGAGGCGGACAAGTAAAGTATTGTGGTCCACTGTATCGAATGCTGCGCTGAGGTCTAATAGTACCAGGAGACTCGGTTCTCCGTCATCTGCTGCTTCGAGGGCGTCGTCCCATATTTTGAGAAGTGCTGTTTCTGTGCCATGGCCTGGGCGGAAGCCTGATTGCAGAGGGTCCAGGAGGTGGTGTGTCTCCAGGTGGTGTTGTAGCTGCTGTACTACTGCTTTCTCTATAATCTTGGAGATGGTGTTGAGGCTTGTTATTGGTCTGCGGCAGTTAGGATCTTTAGGGTCGAGATTAGGTTTCTTTAGCAGGGGTTTGACGATGCCTTGCTTGAGGGAGGTTGGCACAGTCCCTTCTTTGAATGATTGATTTATGAGATGTGTTAGGGTGGGGGCCAGGATGTTGGAACATTGTGAATGCACAATAAGCAAAATGGCCTTAAAAAACAAAAACAAAAAAAAGGATTGCTATCACTAGAACACAAATCCTAACTAAAATATGTTTGTCTGTACTCTGTCAGTATAACCAGCAAAGCAGATTTATTCTTAAGCCATTAAAAATTCGTGATGGTCCTTGCTTCCGACCATGCGTGTTTGTACTTTGGACTAAAGTCCGATGGTATTTTGTGCACACACGATCGGAGTTTTGTTGACAGAAAGTTTGTCTGTTCGTAGCCAACAAAAGTCACAATTAAAAAATAATTTGTCCGATGGAGCGTACACACGGTCAGATGTTGCTCCAGAACTGCTAATTTGCATGTTTGTTGTCAAAAAGTCCGATCGTGTGTGCGGGCCTTTATATAGTTGGTGTTGACGATTGGTCATGACGTTTGGACGCGAACGTATTTGACACGAATATTTCCCTTCCGGGTTAAATTATTTTCAACCATGCGCAGTAGCAACCATTCGTTTTTTCACGGACGAAGAACGCATTAAACTTGCAATTTATCGTACGTTCGGCAGAAAATTTCCAAACTTGCCGTTCGTTTTTTTTCCACAAAAACGTCACAAACGATTATCGATTTGTGCCCATTAACTTGCCGAAAAATGAATGAAGTGTCTATATGAACGATTTTTCGGCCGATTTTCTGTATAGTGTATGGCCAGCATAAGACTGTGTTTCAGAACATTTCTTCATCTGATGTTACACACTCACACATGTATCTCACTTTTCTATAGCTGTCCAATAGAGGTAAATTGCGGAAGCCATTTTGGGTAGTCTGAAATCCATTGGGTACAAAGTACCCCTATTCACTCCCAGAAAAAAGCCAATGAAGCTAAACGCAAATACACTTTTTGATAAGTTCTTTAACCACTTCCATATCAGGCACTTTCCCCCCTTCCTGCCCAGGACAATTTTTAGCTTTCAGCACTGTCGCACTTTGAATGACAATTGCGCGGTCATACAGCACTGTACCCAAACTAAATTTTTATCATATTCTTCCCACAAATAGAGCTTTCTTTTGGTGGTATTTGATCACCTCTGCGGTTTTTACGCTATAAACCAAAAAAAAACGTCAATTAAAAAACAAACAAACTGATGGGCACTGATAGGCGGCACTGATAGGCGGCACTAACTAGGATATCACAACCACTTTGCCGCCGTCATTCTGCTATATGGCGGGCGGCAAGTGGTTAATAAAAAAAAAGTTCCTTGATGAGTATTCACCATCAATCACGTCATCCAGCAATGCAGATTCACATCAATCATGATTGCTAATACCTGCCAACCTGCCAAAAGAAAAAGAAACCTGCCGTCTGCCAACATGTTGGAACCCGTCGTTTGACTCCTGACAAATGTCATCTATCAATGTCTGCTGCTGCAATAAAACAAAAGATGTGAGATCTCTGGGTGACATCATTGACTGTATATGGACATGACCATATTTGGTTAGTGACGTCACCCAAAAACCCTGCCCCTATACTTATGTTCCAGAGGCAGAGACTAGTAGATTACATTCAATAGAAGTCAAGCGACACTTTCAGACATGTTAGTGGGTTGGTGGGCGTTAGGCATCAGGGATCTGCCTCGCTGGATGACATGATTGATGGTGGATTTACTATTTGGCACTTTTTTTTATTACCTGACTTTTTTCTTGAATGAGTAGGGGTATTATGTACCCCTTGCTCATTCCCGTGGGGGGGGGGGGGCGGTATCTGGGGCTCCCCTTATTTTTTTAGAGAGGGCTTCCAGATTCCAATAAGAACCTTTCTGCAGACCCCTATGACCACTGGGCCAGGGTTGTGACAATAATCCTTTGTCCTCATCAACATGGAGACAAGGGGCTTTGTCAGGGGTTCCTATTTTTTTGTTTTTTTTAAATACCCATTTGTTTCTTCCATTCACACAAGATTCTTCCTAAACTGTACATAGTGCTAAGTAGGGATGAGCCGAACACCCCCCCCCCGGTTCGGTTCGCAGCAGAACATGCGAACAGGCAAAAAATTAGTGCAAACACCATTAAAGTCTATGGCAGTAGTCATCAACACTGTCTTTAGGGCCCACTAACAGGCCAGGTTTGCAAGATAACTGAAATACATCACAGATGATATAATTTGCTGCTCTGTGATTGCAGTATTCTAGTCTGCATCTCCCCAAGGTAATACATAAAACCTGGCCTTTTAGTGGGCCCTGAGGACAGGGTTGATGACCACTGGTCTATGGGACACGAACATGAAAAATAAAAAAGTGCTCATTTTAAAGGCTTATATGCATGTTATTGCCATAAAAATTGCATCTTTCCCATGTTTCTAACAGTACCACAGCAAAATGACATTTCTAAAGGAAAAAAATGTCATTTAAAACTGCTCACGGCAATATAGATAAAACCCATTTTAAAAAACTGGCGTGGGTTACCCCCCTCAGTCAATTACCAGGCTCTTTGGGTCTGGTATGAATATTAAGGAAAACCACGCACCAAAAATACAAAAAAAATGGCGTGGTTGTCCCCTCAAAAATCCATACCAGGCCCTTCAGGTCTGCTATGGATATTAAGGGGAACCCTGCACCAAAATGAAAAAAAAAATGACGTGGGTGGCCCCCAGGCACTATATACTCTGAACAGCAGTATATATACTATAGGGCCTGCCTTATATACTCTGCAGAAAAATTGGGCCTTAGGTGTCGGTGGTGCCAGAGCACTGTAAGCCCTCACAGTTACTCTTGTTGGGCGCAGGAATGGGCCCTGCTGTGAAATATTATATCAAAAATTGTAAATACATGGCCCTGTTAAACAGGGGCAGAAAAATTGGGCCTTTGGTTTTGGTGGCGCCAGAACACTGTAACCCCTCACAGTTACTCTTGTTGGGCACAGGAACGGGCCTTGCTGTGACATATCATATTTTAAAAATTGTAATTACATGCTCCTGTTAAACAGGGACAGAAAAATTGGTCCTTGGGTGGTGGGGGTGGTGCCACAACACCGTACCCCTCGCAGACACCCTTGTTGGGCGCAAGAACGGGCCCTGCTTAACTATTATTTCAAAAATTGTAATTACATGCCCCTGTTAAACAGGGGCAGAAAAATTGGGCATTTGGTTTTGGTGGTGCCAGAACACTGTAACCCCTCACAGTTACTCTTGGGTGCAGGAACTGGCCCTGCTGTGAAATATTATATAAAAAATTGTAATTACATGCCTCTGTTAAACAGGGACAGAAAAATTTGGCCTTGGGTGGTGGTGCCACAACACTGTAACCCCTCACAGATACTCTTGTTGGGCGCAGGAACGGGCCCTGCTTAACTATTATTTCAAAAATTGTAATTACATGCCCCTGTTAAACAGGGGCAGAACAATTGGGCCTTTGGTTTTGGTGGTGCCAGAACACTATAACCCCTCACAGTTATTCTTGTTGGGCGCAGGAATGGGCCCTGCTGTGAAATATTATATCAAAAATTGTAATTACATGCCCCTGTTAAACAGGGGCAGAAAAATTGGGCCTTGGGTGTGTTGGTGGTGGTGGTGCCATAAACCAAAAATATTGTTGGAAGCTAGAATAATCAAGATTGAGGAGGAATAGGATAGTCAGCATAGGCAGTCTTCAAGGGATCCCAGATCCATATCAAATTCAATCAGTTACATAAGCATTAGGTGCTTGATAGCTACTGTTCCAAGACGGATTCAATTTATGAATGTGAGCCTATCAACGGAGTCTGTGGACAGGCGCACTCTTTGATCCGTTACAAACCCTCCAGCAGCATTGAATGTGCATTCAGAAAGCACACTGGATGCAGGACAGGCCAGTAGCTCGACTGCATATTGAGCAAGTTCTGGCCAGTGGTCCATCCTCAAGACCCAGTAACCCAGTGGATGCTCTGTAGGTCTCCAAGTCTGCTCTTGCCCCTAGATATTCCTGCACCATATAATGCAGACACTGGTGATGGTTGCTTGAACTGATCAGACCTTGGCGCTGAGGACTGAAAAATTGTTTAAAGGCATCGGTTAGCGGGCCATCTTCTTCACCACTTTTCCTCTGACTGTATGAAGCCTCAGCAACACGCTGTCCAGCACCAGGAAATGGTAACCTCCCAGGGTCTGGAAATGCGTTACACAAACCTTTCTTCAAGGCCTCCTGAAGATGTTTCATCCTCTGCTCCCTCTGCAAAGGCAGGGTGAGTTCTGTAACTTTACCCTTGTAACGTGGATCAAGAAGGGTTGCCAGCCAGTAATAATCCCTCTCCTTGATACCACGAATCCTGGGGTCCTTTCGAAGGCTTTGCAGAATCAGGGAGGCCATGCAGCTTAAGTTTTCAGAGGCATTCAGTTCTGAGTCCTCTGGGGCACTAAGGATCACATTATACGTAACTACCTCCTCTCAGCCATGTACAACTCCTTGGGTTTCTGGGGACTGAAAAACATGCATTGAAGCCTGCTGCTCAGTGTTATCCTCTATGTCCATGCTGACTCAATCCTCCTCCTCTTTTTCCTGTGTGTTTGGCGGGCCCGCAGGAATGTTATCTGGATAAAGGGGGCCTTGAGAGGAAAGGACATCCTCCTCTTCTTTCCGATGTTCTGCCTCAAGTGCCCTGTCCATGATTCCATGAAGCATGTGCTCCAGCAGAAAGACTAGAGGGACGGTATCACTGATGCATGCATTGTCACTGCTCACCATCCTTGTGGCCTCCTCAAATAGTGACAGGACAGTGCATGCATCCTTGATCGGTAGCCACTTGCGTGGCAAAAAGAAGCTAAGTTCCCTTGACCCTGTCCTGGTGCCATACTCGCACAGGTACTCATTGATGGCCCTCTGCTGTGTGTGCAGCCGCTGCAACATTGACAATGTTGAGTTCCACCTGGTGGGCATGTCACAAATGAGGCAGTTGGTGGGAAGGTTGCATTCTCTTTGAATGTCAGCCAGCCAAGCACAGGCATTGTATGACCAGTGGAAATGACCACAGACTTTTCTGGCCTGCCTCAGGAGATCCTGTAAGCCTGGGTACCTGGTCAAAAACCGCTGCACCACCAAATTCAGAACGTGTGCCAAACATGGAACATGGGTCAAGTGTCCCTGTCGGAGGGTGGAGAGAAGGTTGGTGCCATTGTCACATACAACCATTCCTGGCTGAAGCTGGTGTGGCATCAACCACCTCTAAGCTTGCCCCTGCAGAGCTGACAGAATCTCTGCCCCAGTGCGGCTCCTGTCCCCTAAGCAGACCAACTCAAGCAACACATGGCCTCTTTTAGCCTAACTGCTTGCATAGCCACTTGAAGGCTTACGGAGCACTGCTGGTTCAGAGGGCAAATATGCAGAAAAACCCATAGAGGAAGAAGAAGGAGGAGGGGTGGAGGAGAGAGCTATGGCAAAATCACCACTAGCATTTTGGAGGCGTGGTGGCGGAACAAGCTCCAACAACACTGAACCCTGTCCTGCATCCTTCCCAGTTGCCAGCAGAGTTACCCAGTGGGCCGTGTATATACAGTATCTCACAAAAGTGAGTACACCCCTCACATTTTTGTAAATATTTTATTATATCTTTTCATGTGACAACACTGAAGAAATTATACTTTGCTACAATGTAAAGTAGTAAGTGTACAGCTTGTATAACAGTGTAAATTTGCTGTCCCCTCAAAATTACTCAACACACAGCCATTAATATCTAAACTGCTGGCAACAAAAGTGAGTACACCCCTAAGTAAAAATGTTCAAATTGGGCCCAATTAGCCATTTTCCCTCCCCAGTGTCATGTGACTCGTTAGTGTTACAAGGTCTCAGGTGTGAATGGAGAGCAGGTGTGTTAGTTATGGTGTTATTGCTCTCACTCTCTCATACTGGTCACTGAAAGTTCAACATGGCACCTCATGGCAAAGAACTCTCTGAGGATCTAAAAAAAAGAATTGCTGCTCTACATAAAGACGGCCTAGGCTATAAGATTGTCAAGACCCTGAAACTGAGCTGCAGCATGGTGGCCAAGAACATACAGCAGTTTAGCAGGTCAGGTTCCACTCAGAACAGACCTCGCCATGGTCAACCAAAGAAGTTGTGTGCACGTGCTCAGAGTCATATCCAGAGGTTGCCTTTGGGAAATTGACGTATGAGTGCTGCCAGCATTGCTGCAGAGGTTGAAGGGGTGGGGGGTCAGCCTGTCAGTGCACAGACCATACGCCGCACACTGCATCAAATTGGTCTGCATGGCTTTCCTCCCAGAAGGAAACTTCTTTTAAAGATGATGCACAAGAAAACTTGCAAACAGTTTGCTGAAGACATGCAGACTAAGGACATGGATTACGGGAACCATGTCCTGTGGTCTGATGAGACCAAGATAAACTTATTTGGTTCAGATTGTGTCAAGTGTGTGTGTTGGCAACCAGGTGAGGAGTATAAAGACAACTGTGTAATGGTCTGGGGCTGCAAGAGTGCTGCTGGCACTGAGGAGCTATAATTCATTGAGGGAACCATGAATGCCAACATGTACTGTGACATACTGAAGCAGAGCATGATCTCCTCCCTTCGGAGAGTGGGCTGTAGTTCAGTATCCCAACATGATAGCAAAGCCAAACACACCTCCAAGCTTACCACTGCCTTGCTAAGGAAGCTGAGGGTAAAGGTGATGGACTGGCCAAGCATGTCTCCAGATCTAAACCCTATTGAGCATCTGTGGGGCATCCTCAAATGGAAGGTGGAGGAGCACAAGGTCTCTAACATCCACCAGCTTCGTGATGTCATCATGAAGGAGTGGAAGAGGACTCCAGTGGCAACCTGTGAAGCTCTGGTGAACTCCATGCTCAAGAGGGTTAAGGCAGTGATGGAAAATAATGGTGGCCACACAAAATATTGACCGTTTGGGCCCAGTTTGGACATTTTCACTTAGGGGTGTACTCACTTTTGTTGCCAGCGGTTTAGACATTAATGGCTGTATGTTGAGTTATTTTGAGGGGACAGCAAATTTACACTGTTATACAAGCTGTACACTCACTACTTTACATTGTGGCAAAGTGTCATTTCTTCAGTGTTGTCACATGAAAAGATATAATAAAATATTTACAAAAATGTGAGGGGTGTACTCACTTTTGTGAGATACTGTATATATATATATATATATATATATATATACACACACACACACTTTTTTTTCACACTTACAGTGCCTTGAAAAAGTATTCATACCCCTTGAAATCTTCCACATTTTGTCATGTTACAACCAAAAACGTAAATGTATTTTATTGAGATTTTATGTGATAGACCAACACAAAGTGGCACATAATTGTAAAGTGGAAGAAAAATGATAAATAATTTTTAAAATTTTTTTACAAATTTTTAAAAATTGATTAATTTTTTAGTTGTAACATGACAAAATGTGAACCATTTAAAGGGGTATGAATGCTTTTTCAAGGTACTGTACCAGTATACCAATGTTGTTGAATGAATTGAACTTTCTGACACATGTGAACATGCATGAATTAGAGATGATTTTCTTAGCTTGAGAACTTACAATTTAGAAACTATTGCAAGTGATGATAAGACCTACATCAAATGTCAGGTAATTGCTTGAAATACCACTACTTGCAATCCTTTTGAAGGAATGACACTTGATGAGAACAGCCATTACAACTGACGCAGATAACGAGGACTATAATAAATGTCCAGTGTTATTCATAGAATTAATAAAAATCATTTAGTGATTGTTTCTATTTCTTAGATTCTCAAACGGATCCTCAGGCTTGAGAGTTGGATGGTATTTCTCTGACAATCACCTTTAATGCTATTTATATGCAAATTACATCAATTCATCTGTCTAGACAAGCAATGGTTATTATTTCACCTTATAGGACTGGAAGTATTGAGACAGGCATTACAGTACTGAATTGTTCAAGCTATTGTAAAAGCTATATTGAATTACTTACACAATTTATTTGTAAAGGTAGAAATGGCAACCTATTAATATCATGATCAGCTGCTTACAACATGCTTGGTCAGCATTAGAACCTACAAGAGCATCTATGGCTAAAGGTATTCGTGACACAGACTTATTTAATAAAGCAAACAGCAATAGTTTCGGGGCAGTAAATAAAAGATAATTGGTTGCTATGGGTGCTTATACATTAGCATTGCTCTTTGCATCGTGTTGCTGTATTTGATTTCTGAATATTAAATAATAGTTGGTGAAAGCCAACAGCTGAAATTTGTATTTTTGCCCATTCACACATAAACAAATATAGTTAATAAACTTTGAAATGGGTTGCCATGTTTCTCTCCTTATCAGAATTGGAAAATAATTCAGGAATGCTTTCAGTTCAGTAATTTACTAAGGTTATTTAATCTCACAGAACATCTGAGGGTCAGTTGCGGTTGATAAATTTGCTGATACTGAAAGATTCAAATGAAACATATTGGGATGTAATGTCTTCTTGTAGGCTGAAATGGCCTTTTTTGTAAGCAAATGCTCTGTATGTTTATAGGATAATTGGATTAGCACTGTGCTAGAAACTAGACCTTCAAACAATATGTAGCATATTATGTTATATTATATGCATTAAGCGCAATTCACAAACCTAACACACCAAAATAGGGATCCTAATTAACAAAAAATGGTCCAATGAGAGCTAGAAATTACAGTCTCTTTGATGTAACCACTTAATGCCCACGCTATAGCTGAAGGTTTGCCGGGACGTCCTCCCGTGCTCGCGCTGCCCGCGCGCCCCCTGTAGTTGGCACTCTGTGATCACCGAGTCCTTAGGACTCGGCTGATTACAGATCAGAGTAAAGGGCCGGTCCCAGTCCTTTACCACATGGTCAACCAATGACAGCTGGTCTCAGGATGTAAACAGAAGCCGGCAAACAGCTTTGTTTTCCTCTCACACTGACAGCGTGAGGGGAAAAAATAAGCCGATTACTGGCTTATGTAAATGGGACATCGGTCCCCCACAGTGACAGCCACTGCTGCTAACCAGTCCCCATCAGTGCCACCTACCAGTACCCATCAGTACTGCTATCCAGTGCCATCTACCAGGGCCCACCAGTGCCACCTATCAGTGCCCACCAGTGCCACCTATCAGTGCCCACCAGTGCCACCTATCAGTGCTGCCAATCGGTGCCCATCAGTGCCTCATCATCAGTCCCACCTATCAGTGCTGCCTATCAGTGTCACCTACCAGTGCCTATCAGAGCCCATTAGTGCCATCCATCAGTGCCCATTGGTGCCACCTATCAGTGCTGCTTATCAGTGCCATCTCTCAGTGCCCTTCAGTGCCACCTATCAGTGCCCCTGAGTACCGCCTATCAGTGCAAACCAGTGCCACCTATCAGTGCCTCCTGATCAGTGTCCACCAATTACACCTCATTAGTGCCCATCAGTGCCACCTATCAGTGCCCATCAGTCCTGCCTTATCAGTGCAGCCTATCAGTGCCCATCATTGCAGCCTCATCAGCGCACATCAATTAGGGAGAAAAATTACCTGTTTGCAAAATGTTATAACAAACTATGAAAACCTGTTTTTTTTTTCTCAAAATTTTCTGTCTTTTTCTGTTTGTTTAGCAAAAAAATTAAAAAACCCAGTGGTGATTAAATACCACCAAAAAAAAGCTTTGGAAAAAACATGCAATAAAAACAGTGCTTACTACAAATGGGCCTTTATGTATTTCTTAATGTTTTCCAATATCATTTCATTTAGAAAGGAAAATGTTAAGAAAATGCTGTTTACCCTTTTCTTTGCTGAAAAACCCTTGAAATCTTACTTAGCTTTCCCCTTCTATGTAATGTTAAGAAGAAAAGGCGGGGTAGGTATGTTTACCTTAACCACCTCAATACCAGACACTTTTACCCCCTTCCTGCCCAGGCCAATTTTTAGATTTCAGTGCTGTCTCACTCTGACAATTACTCATTTTAGTAATGCAACACTGTACCCAAGTTAAATGTATCATTTTTTTAGACAGATATAGCTTTATTTTGATGATATTTAATCACCACTGGGTTTTTAATTTTTTTTCTATATATGTGAAAATACCAAAGATTTTTTTTAAAACACATTTTTCTTTGTTTCTGAAAATGTTGCAAATAAATAATCTTTCTTCATAAATTTAGGCCAATATGTATTCTGCTACATTTCTTTGGAAAAAATAACCCAAATCAATGTATATTATTTAGTCTTTGTGAAAGTAATAGGGTCTACAAACTATGGTAAAAATATATTTGAAAATTGATCAGTCCTGATGTACTGACTGCTTTTCTAATTTCTTGAGGCCTTAAAATGCTAGGACAGGACAAATACCCCCCAAATGACCCTTTTTTGGAAAGAAGACAGTCCAGGGTATTTAGTAAGAGGCATGGTCAGTTTTTTTTAAGTTGTAGTTTATGGTCACAATGTTTTGGAAAATGAAGAAATTACATTTTTTTTTCAAATTTTTTAAATTCTATCACCAGAGCAGTACAGCATCATCATGTGACTGATGTGATGATGATCAGGGATTTTGACTGGTGACAGTATGCAAAAGAAAAAAAAAACATTTTACAATTTGTTTTACACTGTAGTACTTTAGGGAGATGATCAGATTTTTTTTACACTAAGATTGCTTATAACAGGGATGATCCCTGTTATAAGCAATCATTTTATGAATGGCATCAATTTATACACAGGCTGTACTACTGTGATAGCTGTGACTGGTCACAGCTATCACATAGTACAGATGTGCTGTGATTGGCCCTATATGTACCATTTGATCACTGTGACCAATCACAGAAATCATCACAACAGTACACAATGGATGACTATGAATGAAAGCCATTCATTGTGTACAACTATCATGTGATTGCTATGATTGGTCACAACGAACACATGGTACCAGGCCTGGCCCATTACAGTGATGTGTTATTCAGACACAGTATGGTAGATTTACTAAAACTGGTGCACGCAGAATTTGGTGCAGCTGTGCATGGTAGCCAATCAGCTTCTAATTTCAGCTTGTTCAGTTAGGCTTTGGCAATAAAACCTGAAAGGTGATTGGTTTCTTTACAGAGTTGCATCAGATTATGCACTCTCCAGCTTTAGTAAATAACCCCCAGTAGGTGACATATCAAGCTGCCGTGCTGCTGCTAGATGGCGCAGGTGGCGTGCAACTGAGATGATGTCATATAACATCCCCCCAGGATGGGAGAGCTGCTGCTCGCCCATCATTCTACTATAGGTTGAGTGGGAAGCCGTTAAATAATCCTGTCTGCTCTCTTCTGGCAAATCTTCATTATCGGTTGTACACTAGATGAGCACACTGTCCTGGGTGGTACATCATATGTTAATAAACTTAAAAAATGTTCCTAAAGTTGTTCTGAAATGTATGCTGCCTATGAAGCTCTTTGTATAATATTGCTCCATAGAAACAGCTAGAAAAGTAAGAATTGTATTTTTTAAATTATTTTAAGTATGCTTTTTGAATGAAAACCCATAACAAACATATAGTGGGTGTTTTTCAAGTGTGGTTATAAAAGTGAAAATACAGTTTAAGATTACTCCAAGCAACACTGCCATGGGTTTTAAAAAACCATACAGAATCCTTATCTCTTCATGTTTTCATATGGATTTTACTGTCTTTTATTGTTCTAAAGGATTTCCTGTCTGATTATTTTGTTCAATATTATTCTACCCTTGTATTTGAACCATGGAAGATCAGACTGGAAACTGTTCAACAGATCTGAGCTAAAGGATCAGTTTCTTAATGCTGCTTATTCCACACTTATTAAAGGGCATAAATTGCCATACTCACAAATTCATTATTTTGTAGATTGCAGCAAGTCATAGAAATTATGCTCCCATTTCAAAAAGACACATAATATCTTGATCTGTTACAATTTTCACTAGTGTGTTAAAGGTAAACTCCAGGCAGATATTAATTAAAGGTAATGAATGCAGATTTCAAGCAAAAGCAACAGCGGAGACTTATGCCGCATACACACGAGCGGAATTTCCGACAGAAAGAGTCCGATGGGAGCTTTTCATCATATATTCCGACCGTGTGTATGCCCCATCGGACTTTTTCTGTCGAAAATTCAGACAGACTTAGATAGAGAACATGTTCTATATTTTTCCGACGGAACAAATTACTATCGGAAAAACCGCTCGTCTGTATGCTGTTCCGACACACCAAAAACGACGCATGCTCTGAAGCAAGTACGAGACAGAAGCTATTGGCTACTGGCTATTGAACTTCTGTTTTCTAGTCCCGTCGTACATGTTATACGTCACCGCATTCTGGATGGTCGGAATTTGGTGTGACCGTGTGTATGCAAGACAGCTTGAGCGGAATTCCGTTGGAACTCCGTCGGAAAAACCTTCTGAGTTTATTCCGACGGCAAAACCGGTCGTGTGTACAGGGCATTAGGGTATTGCCATATCTATTCAAACAATCTTCTTAGCTCAAAATTTATCAATTATTACTCAATATAAGAATACTTTTATCTATCTTACAAAAATAAAACAGAATTTTAGACCAACAGACTGCCAAAATTAAAATTAAAAAAACTTGGGTTAAAAGAACAAGAATTGAATTGTTAAAAATAGATTCCATAGCCTTTACCAACTGTTTCTTTCACAATCATACGTAATGTTTGTTAGTTCTCAATAATATTAATCAATCACATAAAACTGGTTATACTTTATCAAATGATTAAAGAATATTCTGTTCCATTTGTATTGCTTGCTTTGTGTGAAATCCCTGGCTTCTTTGACATTTTTTTGGACACCTATTGACACTTTTTGATATATATTTTTTCAACATATTTCTTAATACATTTTTATTCGGGTAGTTTATTACTTTACTCCATTCTTCACTCCATATTTGTCCATTAGTTCACTCCTCTAATCCCCCCTCTGGTGTGGCCAACTTTTTTTATCATGATATAATTAGACAGAGGTTCTTTATATGCTCATATATATTTATGTATTTTCTTTAGTTCATTTATTGGTCCAGAGGTTGGGAGTTCACATGTATGGTATACACAGTCCCATATATGTGTGTCTGGGTCAGTGTAAGATAGTTACTTGGAATTTGCTATTAATAACAATTCAGTCTCTCCATTAGTTATCAATCATATAACCATAAGACATATGCACAAAACTCAGGTTTATTTTGTATTCATATGCTACACGATGTTCATGTGTGCATTATGATTGCTTACTACATTACCACAGATTATTCATGATTTTATATGTATTTTTTGGCCTTATTTCCTTTTTGTTTTGTGTATTTGGAGCTTGTTCCCTTATTTTCTTTTCATTTATTTTCCTTTATATGTGCAGTATATTTATATGTATATATACACGATTTTATTCTTGTCTAATGTTTCAGGGTTCTATATGTTGTTTATCGTGGTCAATTATCTGTTGGTATCCACATGCATCTGTGTTGTGTCCGAGTGGCAGGGGGTGGTTAGCTCTTAGTGTTCTTTATTTATTGACGTATATTTGATACTTTGAGTTATTCTCTTATAGCATAGCACAATGAGACAATATGAGCCATCCCCTCCCTTTTGTTTCTCAGCACACAGCACTTTATGCAATTGGGACAGGTGGTGTGTCTACTGATACCCACCCACACCTGTGGATATGGGTGTGGGGGGGGGCTATTTAAGGAATGTCAGTGGCACACCTCAAGGTGATGAGTAAGCACAATGTAATTGTTGCTATTGCTATTGCACTTGTGGTTTGGGTCATGTACTTTTTATGGAGCATTCAATAAATGGACTTCTGCTACGTCGGTGTGCAACCAATTTCTTTAAATCAGACCCCCAGATCTGTCCTCTGCTCTCCAAAGCAGCTGAACAAACTGAGATTGGCTTGATCAGCTGCTTTACAAGCTGGTAATGGGTTTCGGTTTCTGACATCACAAAGGAGGAGAAACAACAAAAGTTCCCCTCACTCTGTCTAGCATTCATATTACTGATTGGATCAGTCCCATGCTCCCCAGTGGGACAGGGTATGCTGGTGGTGACGGTGGGGGTAGAACCGCCTTCCACCTGCTGTAAAAGTGATTGTGTGGGGGGCGTGGTCTTGACATGGCCGAGTAGAGACGTGTTTTCACAGAGCTCCCGGTCTCTCCTCGCCCATCTTGGCTAATACAGCTCTATTTTTACAGAATGCTCACATCCAAGAAGCGGACCTACAGAAGGAACAAGAAGAAGAACAGCCCAGCTCTTAGTAGCCCCACTATAGAGGACTTTCAGAGACTTTTTGGCAGGTCACGCTCCGGCTCCCCGGAACTTAAGATGGCGGAGCCGCAGGGCTCCTGCTCGCAGTCACCAGACCGCATGGCAGATCCCGGACCTTCGGAGGGTTCCCGGAGCCCGATCCTCTATCCAAGCTCCCCCGGACCAGCTGAGACAGACTTGGACAGAACCCCCCGTCTACCGATCATGCTCGGAGCAGACGTGGAGCTGAAAGCCATCCTACAAGCTCTTTCGACGAGAGCAGACATTGAAGCTCTGGTGGGAAGAGTAGAGGCCGCTCATAGGAAGGAGATCCGAGCAGTAAAGCAAGAGGTACAGACGCTGAGCACGCGTTTATCATCGGGTGAAACCTCCCTTGCGAATCTAGAACAGAGAGTTACGACCCTGGAATCCCAAAATATATATGAAACCCTGCGAGCCACTTACGGATAAATGCCTACAAAATAATAAGTGAACAGTGGAGACCAGCTGCAAACACTCAGTCACGTTCCATATTCGTGCAAAGTATTAAAATAAAAAAAACAATGTGTCTGCGCTAGAAAAAATCGCTGCACTCAAAGTGCAGTACTGGTAAACATAAACAACATGGGTGTTGATATATATGTGCATGCGTAAAAATACCCCTAGGTGCTAAAGTATAAAGTGCACAGTGCTATGTGAAACACAGCAAGTGAGTGATCAAACAAAACAACATATCCATTAAAATATCAAAATAAAATACAAGAGGATATAACAACCAGTGAATAAATGAAGTCCAAAAACGTGTATATCCAATGATATAAAAGTGCCCAAAAAAATTAGTCCAAAAATTTGGTGAATTTCACATATCCTATCTTCCAAACTGTGCCACCAAAAAACATGCTGTGGTGTCTTCCAGCCGCCCCCACAGGTGTATATGCTCACCTTCCTGTGTGTGACACAGCGATTAGACTATGTCAAACAAAGCCTTGGAGCCACTCCTGTGCTCATTAGGAACCAGCTGTGCAGACTTCCTGTGTGTGACACAGCGATTAGACTATGTCAAACAAAGCCTTGGAGCCACTCCTGTGCTCATTAGGAACCAGCTGTGCAGACTTCCAATGTTCTCAAGTGGAGATGGTTTATGCAAGAGAAAAAAACTCCATAGCGCAATATGTAGGTATAAAGGATTTTAATCAAATAATCAGCTCCCCTCACTGGGGTACTCACATATTGTGGGTGCGTGAGTGCACCATCCTTAACAAGCATAAAACGGTCAATCTCTCGGTGTAGTGTGCGGTGCGGCGTGTGTAACGAAAATCTCCTGCTCTCTCTCTGCTGACAGCTCCGTCCAGGCCCCTCCCCTACGCGTGTTCGGCACCGGGACCACGTGCCTTCTTCAGGGGGAATCAGGGGGATTCCCCCTGAAGAAGGCACGTGGTCCCGGTGCCGAACACGCGTAGGGGAGGGGCCTGGACGGAGCTGTCAGCAGAGAGAGAGCAGGAGATTTTCGTTACACACGCCGCACCGCACACTACACCGAGAGATTGACCGTTTTATGCTTGTTAAGGATGGTGCACTCACGCACCCACAATATGTGAGTACCCCAGTGAGGGGAGCTGATTATTTGATTAAAATCCTTTATACCTACATATTGCGCTATGGAGTTTTTTTCTCTTGCATAAACCATCTCCACTTGAGAACATTGGAAGTCTGCACAGCTGGTTCCTAATGAGCACAGGAGTGGCTCCAAGGCTTTGTTTGACATAGTCTAATCGCTGTGTCACACACAGGAAGTCTGCACAGCTGGTTCCTAATGAGCACAGGAGTGGCTCCAAGGCTTTGTTTGACATAGTCTAATCGCTGTGTCACACACAGGAAGGTGAGCATATACACCTGTGGGGGCGGCTGGAAGACACCACAGCATGTTTTTTGGTGGCACAGTTTGGAAGATAGGATATGTGAAATTCACCAAATTTTTGGACTAATTTTTTTGGGCACTTTTATATCATTGGATATACACGTTTTTGGACTTCATTTATTCACTGGTTGTTATATCCTCTTGTATTTTATTTTGATATTTTAATGGATATGTTGTTTTGTTTGATCACTCACTTGCTGTGTTTCACATAGCACTGTGCACTTTATACTTTAGCACCTAGGGGTATTTTTACGCATGCACATATATATCAACACCCATGTTGTTTATGTTTACCAGTACTGCACTTTGAGTGCAGCGATTTTTTCTAGCGCAGACCCTGGAATCCCGACAGAGTGTTCAGTCTACCTCTGCCATAGAACTACAGCTTTGCATGGAAGAAATGGAGGACCAGAGCCGTAGGAACAATTTGCGGCCCCGGGGCCTTCCGGAGGCCACGGGTCATGCGGACTTACTCGACACAGTGACGGATATCTTCCGGAGGGTGGCAGGGGACCATTTACCCAAACAAATTGAAGTTGACCGGGTCCATAGAGCCCTGGTGTCCCCGTTCGTCAGACCCATCTAGGCCCAGGGATGTGATATGCCGCCTACACCACTACATCCATAAGGAGGCTAACTCACGTGGGGCCTGGGAGTCGGGAGAACTCGAGTTCGAAGGTGCGACCGTGAAGCTGCTCCCAGACATTTCGAGGTCAACACTACTCCAGCGAGCCATCTTGAAACCCCTGTTGGATTTGGCCAGGCGCTGCAATGCCAATTATCGCTGGGGTTTCCTGCAATCGGTTACCTTTCATAGGGACCAAAGATCTTTTCTTTTGCGCTCTCCAGAATCCCTGCCGGCCTTATTTGACTTCCTGGGAACTGATCCGATTGCCTTCCCCAATTGGCTGGACTACCTCCCGCGAGCTACAGGCCGCTTAAACGCACCGAGGAACCAAGCACCGAGACCGCAGAGACCGCAAAGAAACGGGCGAAGACCCCGCTCCCTCTCCCAGGATAATCTACGGGAAGTGTGAGTAGTCTTTTCTGTCCCTTTCTCGCCACTACTTTGAAACTCACATTACGTGGAGACCCCTAACACATATGTTTATGTAAGACCCAGTATGGAACAAGGCTAAAACATCTTCCCTGAGTACTTCTTATTGACAGCACTTGCTGCTAGAGACTTTCGTTGCATCACCTTTTTTATTTTTTACTAAAGTCCTATCTCCCAGTGCCATAGCTCACACTGCTTGGCTGGAACGATACCTGACAAGGGACAGACACTGCTACATTCAAACCCATCCTTTACCATCACATGAGGCATAGAGACCCTGGCTTGGATCTCGCTCCCTGCCAGTCGTGGCCGGGATTATTAATGGGTGCCTATTCGGTTATTAACTACTTGGAACTCACACCCTGAGATGGGAAAGGTCGGTCAGGTTTCAGTACTTCTCATTGTCAGCACTTGCCGTTACAGACTTTCGTTACTTCACTCTTTTATTTTACTAAAATCCTATCTTCCAGTGCCATAGCTCACACTGCTTTGCTGAAATGATAACTGACAAGATACAGGTACTGTTACGATCGAACCCATCCTTTGCCATTACATGGAGCATTGGGACCCTGGCATTGTTCTAGTTCCCTGCCAGTCATGGCCAGGAGTATTATTGAGTGACTATTCAGTTATCAACTACTTGAAACTCACACTCCCAGAAGGGAAAGGTCGGATAAGTTTCACATACCAACAGCAGTAGAGCAGACAGTGAACTGTTTTCACGGCCTGTACAGTCAGTTGGTACCTGTTGTTAGTTGAGCCGCAATGAGAAACTCTTGACTCAAGGGAGTAGAGAACCTTTATGCATGTATCTTTGTCCTGATTTAAGAAGGAATGTTATGGGGAAACATGATATTTTCCTTAGATGCCTAGCTTAGAATGCGGCCCCGAGCCCACTTAGGAGTACTCTGACTAACACATGCGGGATCTTAAGAGTTTACTGCTGGGGGGCGGGGGTATGATGGGAAATGCCATACTTACCATCTATTTGTATATTTGGTTTTGCCGTTCTGCGCATGGTGGAGACTAGTTGTGAGTTCTACTAGGTCCACCATCCCATGAGCCTTTGTCATACTACTTTTACAACATGACCCCGCAGGCTTGGTTAGAGTGGGACTGGATTTCTATCTGACAGTACTGGCATACTGGACCAGATGTTCGCCTTCCGCGTGATACCTTAGAGCCTCATTTGATGCCCGGAGGCTGCAGAGGGGAACATCGGGACAGCTCTATGTAGAAAATGTACATTGTCCTTAGTTAAAAGTATTTGGTTTCTGTTCTGTTAGATATAATATTACAGTATCTGCTTCTCATGTTTGCCCGGGATGGGCGGGAGGCCCCTGACCTCGCCTACGGGCACTGTCTACCCACACCCCACATAGGCCAGTGTATGCACCCAAGGTTACGGTGTTGTATGCACATTTAAGTAAATAAGACTTATTTGTTTAGTTTGAGTTTTTAGGAGTGACAGTTTGACAGGTCTTTCACAGTCACTGTCCCTGCATTACACAACTTTACCCTACTTTTATCTTTTCTTTTCTTTTGCTGCTCCCCCATTTTTCTCACCACACGACCTCAGTGAGGTCTCTACTAATTCCCCCCCCCCCTTTTTTCCTTACCTGAAGACATGGCGGTAGACGCTATTAAGGTAACATCCCTTAATGTTAAGGGTTTGAATACCCCCGAGAAGATACACATACTGCTGCATGACCTTAAAAAAATCACATACAGATATTGCTTTCATGGAAAAAAGGAAATGCAGCTCACAAACACTCTTGCTCTGGAATGACACCGCCCTAGTAAGAACTGGTTCCAGGTGCTGGCTTTGCTGGTTTGCAGTGAGGTAGAAAGAAATCCTGGATAGCCACACTCTGGGATAAGGACATCTTTATTTCAATAAAATACAACAATACAGTCAATTGCAGAGACGTACAGGGTGGTAGACTGCTAACGCATTTCACATCATTTGGATGCCTATTCATACAGGAGACGCATTTTAAAACAAACAAATCCCCTGTGCTCCAGAATAGATCTTTTCTATGAGTGTACCACTCTACGAACTGCAATTCCAAATCCAGAGGAGTATCCATTTTGATCTCCAATAGGTTGCCATGGCACTGCCAGGAAGTGTTAGCAGACACGGAGGGACGATTTTTGTTCCTTAAGGGATGGGTAGGTGAAATTCAGTTTACATAAGGAAAAAAGGAAAGGGGGCAAGAGGAGGCCTCCTAAAAAAGATGGTCCGCTCAAGAACAAATTGTTGTGAACCTAAGAAAACTTTATTGTGTCAAATTACTAAATAGAAACATAATCCACTAACCATGTATATTTAAAAAATAGGGCAAAGAAAGTCCTATTGTGTGCTGGTGGCCACCACAAACATTACACATACATCAAAAATTCATGCACTCACACTCATCAAATTAATGTCACTGAAGACCCGGGTCTGTGCAATTTTCATGGGATTCCAGAGCAAGGAGATGGCTTCATGAATAATAGACATTCGGTCCTTCTAGGATAAAGTGCAAGTGCTAATGAAAGACAAGGGTCCCTTCAGATGTGAGCCGATGGCTGGTTAGGCATATATGTGTGTCAACCGACAAAGAAAAAGGGGCAAGAGCATCCTGATTGATTGGTGAACGATTGCAACTCCAAGGGGAGGGGGGGGAAGGGGGAGAAGGAGCAGCCTCACATGTAAAGCATTGAAGATAGACGGAGGATAGCCATAGATAAAGTGCCTCCTATATGTAAGGGTACATTTAAGCTCACCGTCTGACGTCTTCAATAAGGTGGTAATGAAGCTCAGAGGAGCTGCTGATGACCGCACTCATGTGGGTAAAGGACACGTTCATGCGGCATGTAGGTTTATTATAGACGTGAGCTGTTACTTCCAGGTATCCTCCAGCAAGATGTAAGGTGAGTCACAAGGTTCAAACATACTGACGTTTCATACCTAGTAGATTAGGCAGTCATAGGGAACGCTCAGAGTCAATGTTCACCACAGAGGCTCCGTCTGATGTCCAAGATCAGGTTGGGAAAATTAAGATGTTCACATCCAATTTCGGGAATATCCTTGTTGATGTGTGAAGGTCTGTGTGCCACCTGCACATAAGTCAGATGCTGAGCGCTTTCGCTGGTTTCCAAGCTTCTTCAGAGCTAGTGTGGTATCGGTAGCTGAATGTTTAAATAGCCTTGTGGCTAATGTTCAATTTCCTTTCCTTATGATCAGCACCTGAATACCATGGCCTGACCTTAATTACAATCACCAAAATGTGCCAAACACACTCATACACACATCTATACAGACAAACCATTAATGGTAATGGATATATAGAGATTCAATCTGATCGGCTTGTGTATGTGGTCAGATTTGAATATTACATCTCCCACCATATATCATGAGATAGGAAAGGACTTGTCAAACAGTTGCTGTTAATACACAGGACCCATGATCAGAAAGTGCTGCATTGTTGATCAAGCCTGTACATAAATGGCCATGTATTAAACAGCAGTGGGATGATGACGATAATATCATATAAAGGTGAGAGGGAACAGTCTATTGTTCCAATTGAATTAAATTGCATCTCACACACAAAAAATAATAAATAAATAGATCATCAGCCAAACAAAAGGCAAATATCCCAGCAGTTAATTCACGGCCACATAGTGGACAGACAAGGAATGGAACAGTGGAAGTAAAAAACGCAGCAAGCTGTGATTCTGAATAAAATGAATTACAGCTACATCCTGTGTATTGTCATCAATACATGAGATAGGGGAATTATTACTGGTAAAGTCGCACATAATAACTGAATATAGAGTAATTCCAAGTGGTCTAAAAATGCAGTTACGTTTGAACATTCCAGTATCCCTACCCCCACATAAGGCAACAATAAAGTATATTGTGCAAGTTATTATTTTAAATATGGATATCCGTAGTGAAAGACATTACAGCTTTAATCTAATCAGTTAGTGTGTGACCTGTTGATTAACGTGAACTAAAATAAGATAGGATCACAAATGGCCATTTCTTATAAATTGCATCTCACACACTAGGTATTATCATCCATGTGGAAGTCAAGGATATAATTATAGATCAAATTGCATACAATGTTTTTCTTAAAAGTTGCCGGTCAACAGTCAGGAGAAGATGTGGATCCCCAGGCCCATCAGGCTCCGGACAAGAGCAATTAGATTATTTCCTATTGAGTCATTGTTCCAAAAAAGGGGACAGATTGAATTCATTATTTAATCCGGAAGGCTGCATACTGTTTAAATAGAAGATCCACATCTTCTCCTTCTGATATAGGATCTTATCGAAATCTCCACGTCTATGGGGTAAGTTAAGTCTGTATATACCCTTGACCTTAAGGCCATCTGGTTTGCCTTCATGTTTTTCTAGGAAATGCAATGACAGGGGCCGGTCATCATCCTTGTTGAGGATACTCTGGATGTGTTCGCCAGTCCTGATTTTTAGTTCTCTTTTGGTTTTACCAACATAAATAAGACCACACGGGCAAGTCAACATGTAAATTACCCGTGTGGTTGTACAGTTAATGAAACTGTTGATTCTAAACTGTCTTTTATTGTCAGAACTGGCGAACACATCCGTCCTGTCCACATACCTACACACATGGCATCTGCCACAACTGTACATACCTCTCAAGGGTGGAAGGTCAGTGAGCCAGCTGCGTTTTTTAGGGCGGGTATACTCAGAATGCACCAAACGGTCCCTCAGATTGGTTGCTCTACGAGCAGTGAGCAGGGGTTTTTTGCTGACAAGTCTTCCCAAAATGGGGGCCTCAGACAGGATATGCCAGTGGCGGCCCAAAATTTCTTTAATTTGGTCCCACTGGGTACCAAATTTGGTAATAATTCTTAGGGGAGGGTGATCTGAGGTTTTTCTCTTTTCTTTGGTGGAGTTTATCAACAAGGACGATCTATTTGTCTGCAGTGCTCTTTTTTTAGCACGTCTGATACATGTGTGCGAATAACCCCTGTCACGAAATCTCCCATATAGGTCATACATTTCTCTATGGAAATCCCCTTCCTCCGAGCAGTTCCTTCTTGCGCGGAGGAACTGTCCCACGGGGATACCCCGTTTCAGGGATGTGGGATGATGGCTAGACACCAGCAGCAAAGTATTTGCCGCTGTGTCTTTTCGAAAAGTTTTTGTATGTATCCTATCATCCTTTACAAACACAGTGAGGTCCAAAAACGACAGTTCATTGGCATCATATGTATATGTTAACTTGATGTTACGATCATTGTCATTAAGTTCCTCTATAAATTGTGTCAATTCAGATGGCAGGCCATCCCAGATCATGATAACATCATCGATGTACCTCAGCCACAGGCGACAGTGGCTGAGGTACATCGACGAGGGGTACACACATTCAGATTCCCAAAAGCCCAGATGCAGGCATGCGTATGATGGGGCCCATGGGGCACCCATCGATGTGCCTCTAATTTGTTTGTAGTATGTCCCAAGGAATTGGAAGTAGTTATTTTCTAACATAAATAACAGAAGTTCAATGATAAATTCATTTTGCCCAGCTAGTAATGGGTATTTGTTATCCAAAAAGAATTGTGTCGCTGCTAATCCCCATCTGTGCGGGATCGATGTGTATAACGACTCTACATCGATTCCGACCAGTAACATGCCCTTGGGCAGCGATATATCTACCAGATGCCCCAAGACATCTCGTGTGTCCTGAACATACGATGGTAGTTCGTGTACGAGTTCTTTAATCAGTGAGTCCACATACTTCCCGACCCTTTCAAGGGGACCCTTCACAGCTGATACTATCGGTCTCCCCGGGGGGTCGGTGATGGACTTATGTAGTTTGGGGATGGTATATAGGGTGGGGATATTGAAATCACTGACACTGAGGTATTCGCATTCTTTTTTGATAATTAGACCTGCCTCAAGGGCTAGTTCAAGTTTAAAGTTTAAATCTGAAACCATTTGAGGAAATGGATTCTGGTGTAGCCGTAAATATGTGGACTCATCACGGAGGAGACGCATGGTTTGTTCCTCATATAAGGTATGAGACATGAGGACCGTATTACCTCCCTTGTCACTTGCTTTAATGACAATATCTTTTGCGTTCTCTAATTCCCGTAGGGCCCTTCTCTCTTCACGACTGAGATTATCATATCCTTTATACTCCCAGTTGACACCCGCAAGGTCCCTTTTTACCTGTTCCAGAAAGAACTGAATATGTCTATGTTTGGACAGGGGGGGCATTTTTTGAGATTTAATCGTCAATTTGGATGGACGGGGGCAGCTCAGTGATGACTGGGTGGCTTCCCCTTCTGAGTTCCATTCTTGATTTTCATCAAGAAGGGCGATCAGGGCCTCAAGAGAATCACGTTCTTGTTTGTCTAGCTGGTCCATGTCTGTATCTTGAATGTCCCTCTTTGCGTGCCAGTACCTAAAAATTAATTTCCTCAAAAACAAATTGATATCTTTAAAAACCTCAAATTCACTCATCGTTGTAGTGGGAGAGAATGTTAACCCTTTTTGTAACAGGGAAATATGATGGTGATTTAGGGGGAAATCTGATAGGTTAACAACCTTCAGATCTGGTTGTAGTTTTTCTGAAGGGTCACTAGGTAGATTTTTTTCCTTATCTAAAATTTGCGTGACCCTGATCTGAGTTCCCTTTGATTTTCCCTTCCTTCTTTTCCTTTTCCCCGATTTCCTCTGTTGGTTTGAGTCTGGGTTTTGGTCATGGATGTAGTTGGTTGGATGCCTGTCCTGGGGATAGCATCCCCTTCCTGATCTAAAAAAACCACAGTTTTTTCTGGTTGTTCAGGGTCACTGTCAGTGGACGTATATCTGGGTCTGGATGCGCCTGATCGATTTCTCCTGCCCTTACGTGACCTACTCCTCCCTCGAGGTATTGTGGGGTCAAAGACTTCCCCTTTCTCCCAATCTAAGAGGTTCTGTTTGAATTTTTCTTGTTTGGTGGTTTTGAGGATTTTTTGTGATTTTTCAACTTCCTTTTTGAGCGAGTCGTTGTATTTATTAAAATCCTGATCATTTTTATATGGTTCTAGCAGTTGTGCACTGACATCAATCTCTTTTTTAATATCATCCAATTGTGTTTGTTCCTCATTGATAATCATATGCAGAACTGCTAGTCCACGTTCGAGACAACTTTGTTTCCATATTTCCAGGAATCTCGGTGTATGTAGGTGGGCAGCAGGTACTACCCTCTCCCTCAGTCCTCTAGGTATAACTTTATGTTCAATGTGGGACTTCAATGAGGAAATATCTCATTTGCTATTGAGATATTTTATTGTTAGTTTTTTATGATTCTTGAATAATTTTCTAAGAGTCTCATCATGGTCGGATGTAGTTGGAGTTTCACCGGAAAACGCAGACTGTATTTCCAAGTCAATCTCATCTGCCAGTAAATATGCCATAGTTCCGGGGATTAGGAGGGGGAAAAAAAAAAAAAAGGGGGGGGGGGAGGGGGGCGTGGGGGGGGGTAGATGGGGAGGGAAAGGTGGGGGGGGGGGAAGAAGGTTGGAAAGAAGTGAAGGGATAGGGGGGGGCGGAAAGGTGGAGAAGGGGGAAGGAAATGGGGAGGAACTAGGGTTCAATCCAAGAATTTATAGAGCAACTGCCCAACAAGTCAACATAGGTGTCTTTAACAATGGTTGTAAGGTCTTATTCTAAAGATATGTGTTTGAGTGTGGTATATTAAAAAACATGGAGTGGACGATCTTACTACCTGACAAGGAGATTAAGGGTCCAGAAAGGAAGTCAGATCCTATAATGATGCATATACAGAGAAAAGGGGAGGAGAGGACACCTTAATTCATCCAGGAATAGGTTCAGGGGAAGACGGATAGGGGAAAGGGGATTTTCCGCCCACTAAAGCAAATAATCAAATTAATTATACCCCTAAAGTCACCCAGATCATTGGTCAATTAACTCAATGGTGTGTAGCTAACAAGCTGTCAGATAGTTGTTCAATGGACCATAAAGACATATATAAGGAAAAAAGGAAAGGGGGCAAGAGGAGGCCTCCTAAAAAAGATGGTCCGCTCAAGAACAAACTGTTGTGAACCTAAGAAAACTTTATTGTGTCAAATTACTAAATAGAAACATAATCCACTAACCATGTATATTTAAAAAATAGGGCAAAGAAAGTCCTATTGTGTGCTGATGGCCACCACAAACATTACACATACATCAAAAATTCATGCACTCGCACTCATCAAATTAATGTCACTGAAGACCCGGGTCTGTGCAATTTTCATGGGATTCCAGAGCAAGGAGATGGCTTCATGAATAATAGACATTCGGTCCTTCTAGGATAAAGTGCAAGTGCTAATGAAAGATAAGGGTCCCTTCAGATGTGAGCCGATGGCTGGTTAGGCATATATGTGTGTCAACCGACAAAGAAAAAGGGGCAAGAGCATCCTGATTGATTGGTGAACGATTGCAACTCCAAGGGGAGGGGGGGGAAGGGGGAGAAGGAGCAGCCTCACATGTAAAGCATTGAAGATAGACGGAGGATAGCCATAGATAAAGTGCCTCCTATATGTAAGGGTACATTTAAGCTCACCGTCTGACGTCTTCAATAAGGTGGTGATGAAGCTCAGAAGAGCTGCTGATGACCGCACTCATGTGGGTAAAGGACACGTTCATGCGGCGTGTAGGTTTATTATAGACGTGAGCTGTTACTTCCAGGTATCCTCCAGCAAGATGTAAGGTGAGACACAAGGTTCAAACATACTGACGTTTCATACCTAGTAGATTAGGCAGTCATAGGGAACGCTCAGAGTCAATGTTCACCACAGAGGCTCCGTCTGATGTCCAAGACGGGAGGAGTAGGTCACGTAAGGGCAGGAGAAATCGATCAGGCGCATCCAGACCCAGATATACGTCCACTGACAGTGACCCTGAACAACCAGAAAAAACTGTGGTTTTTTTAGATCAGGAAGGGGATGCTATCCCCAGGACAGGCATCCAACCAACTACATCCATGACCAAAACCCAGACTCAAACCAACAGAGGAAATCGGGGAAAAGGAAAAGAAGGAAGGGAAAATCAAAGGGAACTCAGATCAGGGTCACGCAAATTTTAGATAAGGAAAAAAATCTACCTAGTGACCCTTCAGAAAAACTACAACCAGATCTGAAGGTTGTTAACCTATCAGATTTCCCCCTAAATCACCATCATATTTCCCTGTTACAAAAAGGCTTAACATTCTCTCCCACTACAACGATGAGTGAATTTGAGGTTTTTAAAGATATCAATTTGTTTTTGAGGAAATTAATTTTTAGGTACTGGCACGCAAAGAGGGACATTCAAGATACAGACATGGACCAGCTAGACAAACAAGAACGTGATTCTCTTGAGGCCCTGATCGCCCTTCTTGATGAAAATCAAGAATGGAACTCAGAAGGGGAAGCCACCCAGTCATCACTGAGCTGCCCCCGTCCATCCCAATTGACGATTAAATCTCAAAAAATGCCCCCCCTGTCCAAACATAGACATATTCAGTTCTTTCTGGAACAGGTAAAAAGGGACCTTGCGGGTGTCAACTGGGAGTATAAAGGATATGATAATCTCAGTCGTGAAGAGAGAAGGGCCCTACGGGAATTAGAGAACGCAAAAGATATTGTCATTAAAGCAAGTGACAAGGGAGGTAATACGGTCCTCATGTCTCATACCTTATATGAGGAACAAACCATGCGTCTCCTCCGTGATGAGTCCACATATTTACGGCTACACCAGAATCCATTTCCTCAAATGGTTTCAGATTTAAACTTTAAACTTGAACTAGCCCTTGAGGCAGGTCTAATTATCAAAAAAGAATGCGAATACCTCAGTGTCAGTGATTTCAATATCCCCACCCTATATACCATCCCCAAACTACATAAGTCCATCACCGACCCCCCGGGGAGACCGATAGTATCAGCTGTGAAGGGTCCCCTTGAAAGGTTCGGGAAGTATGTGGACTCACTGATTAAAGAACTCATACACGAACTACCATCGTATGTTCAGGACACACGAGATGTCTTGGGGCATCTGGTAGATATATCGCTGCCCAAGGGCATGTTACTGGTCGGAATCGATGTAGAGTCGTTATACACATCGATCCCGCACAGATGGGGATTAGCAGCGACACAATTCTTTTTGGATAACAAATACCCATTACTAGCTGGGCAAAATGAATTTATCATTGAACTTCTGTTATTTATGTTAGAAAATAACTACTTCCAATTCCTTGGGACATACTACAGACAAATTAGAGGCACATCGATGGGTGCCCCATGGGCCCCATCATACGCATGCCTGCATCTGGGCTTTTGGGAATCTGAATGTGTGTACCCCTCGTCGATGTACCTCAGCCACTGTCGCCTGTGGCTGAGGTACATCGATGATGTTATCATGATCTGGGATGGCCTGCCATCTGAATTGACACAATTTATAGAGGAACTTAATGACAATGATCGTAACATCAAGTTAACATATACATATGACGCCAATGAACTGTCGTTTTTGGACCTCACTGTGTTTGTAAAGGATGATAGGATACATACAAAAACCTTTCGAAAAGACACAGCGGCAAATACTTTGCTGCTGGCGTCTAGCCATCATCCCACATCCCTGAAACGGGGTATCCCCGTGGGACAGTTCCTCCGCGCAAGAAGGAACTGCTCGGAGGAAGGGGATTTCCATAGAGAAATGTATGACCTATATGGGAGATTTCGTGACAGGGGTTATTCGCACACATGTATCAGACGTGCTAAAAAAAGAGCACTGCAGACAAATAGATCGTCCTTGTTGATAAACTCCACCAAAGAAAAGAGAAAAACCTCAGATCACCCTCCCCTAAGAATTATTACCAAATTTGGTACCCAGTGGGACCAAATTAAAGAAATTTTGGGCCGTCACTGGCATATCCTGTCTGAGGCCCCCATTTTGGGAAGACTTGTCAGCAAAAAACCCCTGCTCACTGCTCGTAGAGCAACCAATCTGAGGGACCGTTTGGTGCATTCTGAGTATACCCGCCCTAAAAAACGCAGCTGGCTCACTGACCTTCCACCCTTGAGAGGTATGTACAGTTGTGGCAGATGCCATGTGTGTAGGTATGTGGACAGGACGGATGTGTTCGCCAGTTCTGACAATAAAAGACAGTTTAGAATCAACAGTTTCATTAACTGTACAACCACACGGGTAATTTACATGTTGACTTGCCCGTGTGGTCTTATTTATGTTGGTAAAACCAAAAGAGAACTAAAAATCAGGACTGGCGAACACATCCAGAGTATCCTCAACAAGGATGATGACCGGCCCCTGTCATTGCATTTCCTAGAAAAACATGAAGGCAAACCAGATGGCCTTAAGGTCAAGGGTATATACAGACTTAACTTACCCCATAGACGTGGAGATTTCGATAAGATCCTATATTAGAAGGAGAAGATGTGGATCTTCTATTTAAACAGTATGCAGCCTTCCGGATTAAATAATGAATTCAATCTGTCCCCTTTTTTGGAACAATGACTCAATAGGAAATAATCTAATTGCTCTTGTCCGGAGCCTGATGGGCCTGGGGATCCACATCTTCTCCTGACTGTTGACCGGCAACTTTTAAGAAAAACAGATTGTATGCAATTTGATCTATAATTATATCCTTGACTTCCACATGGATGATAATACCTAGTGTGTGAGATGCAATTTATAAGAAATGGCCATTTGTGATCCTATCTTATTTTAGTTCACGTTAATCAACAGGTCACACACTAACTGATTAGATTAAAGCTGTAATGTCTTTCACTACGGATATCCATATTTAAAATAATAACTTGCACAATATACTTTATTGTTGCCTTATGTGGGGGTAGGGATACTGGAATGTTCAAACGTAACTGCATTTTTAGACCACTTGGAATTACTCTATATTCAGTTATTATGTGCGACTTTACCAGTAATAATATCCCTATCTCATGTATTGATGACAATACACAGGATGTAGCTGTAATTCATTTTATTCAGAATCACAGCTTGCTGCGTTTTTTACTTCCACTGTTCCATTTCTTGTCTGTCCACTATGTGGCCGTGAATTAACTGCTGGGATATTTGCCTTTTGTTTGGCTGATGATCTATTTATTTATTATTTTTTGTGTGTGAGATGCAATTTAATTTAATTGGAACAATAGACTGTTCCCTCTCACCTTTATATGATATTATCGTCATCATCCCACTGCTGTTTAATACATGGCCATTTATGTACAGGCTTGATCAACAATGCAGCACTTTCTGATCATGGGTCCTGTGTATTAACAGCAACTGTTTGACAAGTCCTTTCCTATCTCATGATATATGGTGGGAGATGTAATATTCAAATCTGACCACATACACAAGCCGATCAGATTGAATCTCTATATATCCATTACCATTAATGGTTTGTCTGTATAGATGTGTGTATGAGTGTGTTTGGCACATTTTGGTGATTGTAATTAAGGTCAGGCCATGGTATTCAGGTGCTGATCATAAGGAAAGGAAATTGAACATTAGCCACAAGGCTATTTAAACATTCAGCTACCGATACCACACTAGCTCTGAAGAAGCTTGGAAACCAGCGAAAGCGCTCAGCATCTGACTTATGTGCAGGTGGCACACAGACCTTCACACATCAACAAGGATATTCCCGAAATTGGATGTGAACATCTTAATTTTCCCAACCTGATCTTGGACATCAGACGGAGCCTCTGTGGTGAACATTGACTCTGAGCGTTCCCTATGACTGCCTAATCTACTAGGTATGAAACGTCAGTATGTTTGAACCTTGTGACTCACCTTACATCTTGCTGGAGGATACCTGGAAGTAACAGCTCACGTCTATAATAAACCTACACGCCGCATGAACGTGTCCTTTACCCACATGAGTGCGGTCATCAGCAGCTCCTCTGAGCTTCATCACCACCTTATTGAAGACGTCAGACGGTGAGCTTAAATGTACCCTTACATATAGGAGGCACTTTATCTATGGCTATCCTCCGTCTATCTTCAATGCTTTACATGTGAGGCTGCTCCTTCTCCCCCTTCCCCCCCCCTCCCCTTGGAGTTGCAATCGTTCACCAATCAATCAGGACGCTCTTGCCCCTTTTTCTTTGTCGGTTGACACACATATATGCCTAACCAGCCATCGGCTCACATCTGAAGGGACCCTTGTCTTTCATTAGCACTTGCACTTTATCCTAGAAGGACCGAATGTCTATTATTCATGAAGCCATCTCCTTGCTCTGGAATCCCATGAAAATTGCACAGACCCGGGTCTTCAGTGACATTAATTTGATGAGTGCGAGTGCATGAATTTTTGATGTATGTGTAATGTTTGTGGTGGCCACCAGCACACAATAGGACTTTCTTTGCCCTATTTTTTAAATATACATGGTTAGTGGATTATGTTTCTATTTAGTAATTTGACACAATAAAGTTTTCTTAGGTTCACAACAGTTTGTTCTTGAGCGGACCATCTTTTTTAGGAGGCCTCCTCTTGCCCCCTTTCCTTTTTTCCTTATATATGTCTTTATGGTCCATTGAACAACTATCTGACAGCTTGTTAGCTACACACCATTGAGTTAATTGACCAATGATCTGGGTGACTTTAGGGGTATAATTAATTTGATTAATTGCTTTAGTGGGCGGAAAATCCCCTTTCCCCTATCCGTCTTCCCCTGAACCTATTCCTGGATGAATTAAGGTGTCCTCTCCTCCCCTTTTCTCTGGAAATTCAGTTTACATTTGCAACATTATATGTCCCTAACGAACATCAGGATAGCTTCATCAAATGCACTATTGAAAAGCTAAAGAAGGCCAACTAATACTAGGGGGACTTCAATGCACCTCTGATCCCACAGTGGACACCTTTTCTGGTACCTCCTCTTACCCACATTCACATCGGAAACGTATTACACAAACCCTACATACCCTTCAGGCTCACCTGACTGATGTTTGGAGACCTTCTATTCTATACCTTCTATTCATCCCCACACAAGGTATACTCCAGGATCGATCTCTTCCTGGTGCCCCACGACCAGCTCCACCTGGTGAGCACTACAGCAATAGGTCAGATCACATGGTCAGACCATGCTCCAGTGCATTTCACATACACTCTTATGCCCCGTACACACGGTCAGATTTTTAGACGGAAAATGTGTGATAGGACCTTGTTGTCGGAAATACCGACCGTGTGTAGGCTCCATCACACATTTTCCATCGGATTTTCCGACACACAAAGTTTGAGAGCAGGATATAAAATTTTCCGACAACAAAATCCATTGTCGGAAATTCCGATCGTGTGCACACAAATCCGACGGACAAAGTGCCAAGCATGCTCAGAATAAATAAAGAGATAAAAGCTATTGGCCACTGCCCCATTTATAGTCCCGACGTACGTGTTTTACGTCACCACGTTCAGAACGATCGGATTTTCCGACAACTTTGTGTGACCGTGTGTATGCAAGACAAGTTTGAACCAACATCTGTCGGAAAAAATCCTAGGATTTTGTTGTCGGAATGTCCGAACAAAGTCCGACCGTGTGTACGGGGCATTACTGTGAGACCCTCACCTAGATCTCTCTTTTGGCAATTAAATGAAAGCCTTCTACAATACCGGAGGTACTGGAGGATGTGACCAAGGAGATAGATTTATATTTCAGTGAGAACGATATACAGGACTGTGATCCGGGAATATTGTGGGAGGCTCATAAATGTGTTCTGCGTGGGATACTTATTAAGCATGGGGCAAACATTAAAAAAGAACAAAATGCACAACTTACCAGACTGCTCTCCGAGTTAGCCAAAACAGAATCACAACATAAACATCTCCCTACCCGGCAGCTGTCTTACGAGTCGGGAGATACAGTAAATGCAGTAAACTTTTAGCCAAGTCAGTCAAAGAAATCAAAGCCTCATTATACATTCCGCAGATCACCTCTCCGAACGGTCTAAGGGCCACTCTCCCGACACAAATAGCAAAGGGATTTGAGGTCTTCTATTCAGAACTATACAATCTTCCCAGCTCCCCCTCCAATCAGGCAAACATAGACCAGTATATTTCGGACTCCCAAATCCCATCACTATCAGAGGAAACCCAGAAGCTATTAGACGAACCAATCACTCTAGAAGAACTGCAAATAGCGGTGAACTCCATGAAAATAGGTAAAGCCCCAGGCCCGGACGGATACACGGTCCAATATTATAAGACCTTTCTACCAATTTTAGGCCCTCGCTTGGTGGCATTTTTCAACACTCTAGGAGCTGGGTCCAGCTTCCCCAGTGAAACTCTTAAAGCCCATATCTCTTTGATACACAAGGAGGGGAAAGATCCAGGTCTCTGTGGCAGTTATAGACCCATATCCCTTTTAAACGTGGACCTCAAATTATTTTCGAAAATAATAGCATCCAGGTTAGCTCAACACCTTCACTCCCTGATTCACCTAGACCAAGTAGGGTTCATTCCCAACAGAGAAGCGAGGGACAGTACCATCAAGGTCCTCAACCTCGTTCAAGTAGCACAGACAAACAAAATCCCCAGCGTATTTGTTAGTACAGACGCCGAAAAGGCCTTTGACAGGGTGAATTGGGACTACATGTTCTCGGTCCTCCGTCATATTGGCTTAGGAGACAGGATGTTGCAATGGATTGGCAGTATATACTCGACCTCGTCTGCCCAAGTGAAAGTTAATGGATTACTCTCAAAATCTTTTCCCATCAGAAATGGCACTAGGCAGGGGTGCCCTCTATCTCCCCTTCTTTTTACCCTTTCCTTCGAACCCTTTCTATGTACTATCAGATCGAACCCGGACATAACAGGCCTCCACGTCGGTAACACCCACTGCAAAATATCAGCCTATGCTGATGACCTCCTATTTTCCCTAACAAATCCTAAAATTTCTCTTCCAAATCTTATGCGAGAATTTAAAACCTATGGGGTAATTTCTCATTTAAATATAAATCTCTCAAAGTCCGAGGCGATGGGCGTCGCGGTTCCCTCTCCCACCCTTCTTGAACTCCAGTCAGGTTTCAGATTCAGGTGGACTGAAACTGCACTTAAATACCTGGGTATGAATATTCCTCCTGATATCACAGGAACGTTCGATCTAAATTTCCCCCTCTTGTTGACAAAGACCCAGGCCCTATTAGACAAATGGCATACAGGTTTCCACTCCTGGTTCGGGAGATGTAACCTCCTTAAAATGAGTATTCTACCAAAATTCCTCTATCTTATTCAAGCCTTACCTGTCCATATACCACCCTTTTTCTTTAAACAGATTCATGCAATCTTCACCAGATTTGTATGGGCGCATAAAAGGCCCCGTATACGTCGAACGCAGATGATTCTCCCCAAATAACATGGGGGATTAGCACTACCTGACATACGTTTATATTATCTAGCTTCACATTTGGGTCGTATACTTTATTGGAGGAGAAATGGTAAATACAAACTTTGGGTACAGCTGGAGCAATCTCTATCTAGTATACCACTGGGGGGAGCACTGTGGTGCTATGAGGATCTTCCACACAAGCTGAAATCTCACCCACTCATAGGGACCACTTTGAGGAATAGCCACCAAATTGCTCCCCACGCATCGATTACATAAAAAAATTCTCCCCTTTTTCCCATACTGGGCAACCCAAAATTTGTCCCGGGCATGTGCTCGGCGGAATTCTCTTCTCTAAGAGACGAGGGTAGAGTCTGTGCAGCTAAGTTTGTTTCTGGAGGGAAATGGCCAACCATCTCAGATTTAAGTAACCCAGCAGGGGTGTATCACCTCCCCTTCTGGAAAGCTATACAACTACATCATTTCCTTCACTCTCTCCCCGATCCGCAAGACTTCACTCGGGAACAAACGCAGTTTGAAGCCCTTTGCTCAAAAGACACTCTGCTAGCCCATATCCTGTCCCAAACATATTTGTTACTGATCTCACCTACGACACAGCCACATTTGTCCTGTCTAGACAGGTGGGAGAGGGATTTAAACTGTACACTCTCACCTACACAAAGACAACATATTATCACCCTCTCCCTCAGATCCTCGCTTTGCACTAAAATACAAGAAACTAATTTCAAATTACTTACTCGTTGGTACTTGACTCCC
This sequence comes from Lithobates clamitans, assembly GCA_037952925.1. Classification (NCBI taxonomy): domain Eukaryota; kingdom Metazoa; phylum Chordata; class Amphibia; order Anura; family Ranidae; genus Lithobates; species Lithobates clamitans. The sequence goes on from JBBGZY010001223.1 coordinate 359,428, forward strand.
TCCAGACTAAGGAGATGTTTTACGACTGCATCTGGACAATGCTGGCGATGAACGGAGGGAGAGGGAACTTTGATTCATATCTTTTGGTCCTGTCCTAAGTTAAAGAACTTCTGGGGAGATGTCAGACGTATCACCCAGAAGTTCACCGACTATGTTATTCCAGATGATCCCGCATTTTTTCTCCTTCACCTCTCCTCGGTGCCCATCAAGACATACAAAAAGTCACTGGTACGCCATCTACTCAATGCCGCAAAGGGATGTATTCCCCTCTTGTGGAAACAAAGCCTTCCCCCGACCATAACATTATGGTTGAGGAGAGTAGAAAAAATTAATAGAATGGAAGATTTGATCTTCACTGCACAACATAAACAAGAGGTATATAAGCAGACTTGGGATAATTGGAATCTCTTTATTTTTTCTGAAAAGGGTCAACGCGTCTTAGGCTCCTAATCCTATTCTTGATACCCACTGGGATTGCACTCCCCCCTTCTGGGATAATTTATAAACTTAGATACTGCCATGTCTTCTTCCCCCTTCCTCGTCCCAAGTCCTATTCCCCTGTTCTTCCCATCTCCTACCCCCCCCCCCCCCCTCTCTCTTCACTTTATATTTTTAACTTTCCTTTCTTCCTTTTTCTTTTTCTTTTTTCCGCTACCTTATTATTTTTTCCTGGTTTTTCCACTCTAGAGGAAAATGGAAAAAGTAGGTGAGGATTACCCAAATAGTATGATGCTTATAGTAAACATTGATTGTCATACAGTATACTGCACCAAAACTCAATACATGTTCTAGAGCTTCATGTTAACCTGCATAGAAGGTTTTGTACTAAGTATCCTTTTGTATTTCTCTCTGTAAATGCAAATGTAGCTTGGTTTGTATTTTTGTCAATGTTTGTATGATGGGGCCCTCACCCCTGTTTGGAGTTGAATAAACTTTATATTTGAAAAAAAAAAAAAAAAAAAAGTGATTGTGTGGCTTTATAGCTGCTCAGATCACTTTTACGTTAAAGCCCATTGCTGGTTGAAAAGTTTAATACCAGGATCATGGCTACATCTGCAGCCATGGTCTCCTGATATCCCCCACTCCTATCAGAGTATATACGACTATGTCCTAAGGATGGGAAGTGGTTAAATAAACTGTCCTATACAATCCTCCTCATGATACACAATAATTAATAAATGCTAGCTATCATCCACAGTCTAGGCCTACTTAGATTATATTTCAAGTACATAATGGCATGAGGCCTTGTGGTGATGAATCCTCTTAAGCCAACGCATTTCTCAATTAGCTTCTTCAGTAAAAATAGATGTTTAAAGGGGAGGTAACTAAATACAAAAGTAAACTTTTAATTAAAAGAATACCTGGTACTCCTGCCATAAAGGTCTTTGTTTTGGTGCCTCCTGTTATAGGATGACATCATCCTGTCCCTTTGTTCCAATTGCTGCTCTGCTTTGTGCTTCCAGTACAGACTTACACAGCTGTACACACACAAACTTTGCAGCAATTTTAGTACCACTGTTACTGTCAAAGCCCACTGAAGACAATGACATAGAGCTGCTGCAAGAGTGTGTAGACAGAAAGTGGCTGCAAGGAAACTGAATGAGATCAGCACTCCTGAAAAATATCAAATGATCAAAAAAAAGGTGAGAAAAATTTACTATCAGAAAAAAATGGCAATTGCTTATGGCACACTATTAATAGAAAACAAAATGTCCACCAGTTAGAGTTTAGATCTGTTTTATTTTTTAATTTGTAAAGAATTTGGTTATAGAATGAATCACCATATGGGACCTTTTCAATTCTGTACTGTAGGCATAAATTTCAATAATCGCTAACCTAAATAAAATGCAAATATCATTTTATAGCAGCAGCTTACAGTTTGTAGCTTGGGTTTCCCAAAATCTTCAACCCTCTGCTCCTGTGATTTCTCCACTTTTATAGTGCACAGCACCTTAAGTAAAATTCCATGCAGCCTTCTGTATAATAGTATAGTATAATATAAAGCCATCCCAGGTGTGTTGGGGTTAGGGGATCAAGTTCCTTTTTACGTGTTTACTGAACTAGAAATTTCTCTATGTAACAATGAACAACTTCTGCCTCTCTGCTGTTACCAATGATCTTTTTATATATCTATAAGGGGGTGTTCTTCCCAATGAGCACACTGACAATAATACTAATGTACTGTGAGTAATAGATATAGTAATTAATAGCAGATGTTCCCTGAGTCCAGAAAGTTATTTCAACACTTCCTCCATGTTAAAAAGGTTGAGAAAGGCTGCTCGAATGATTCTGAAATGACCAGAGTCATTTCAGGTAATGTTTAAAATTTAGAACATTGCTTGTAATTATTAAGCAGTTTATGACCACCCTTAGTTCTAGCAAGTTGTTATAAATTATAACAAATGTTTGCCACCCTTATTCACGGCAGCATTTCATTTTAGATTTTTTTTCAAAAGAAATACAATATGTACCATTAATTTATAGAGGTGAATGTAACTTTGATACATTCACAATTCTGCTACGGTCATTTCTAAGCACTTCAAAAAGATTCACAGCAAAAACCCACAACACTCATTAAATATACATACCGTATGCCTCCATCCAGTGAGGTTTTCTGTCTCATGTTTCTCAGTTTCGACGATTCCAGTTTTTAAAACTTACTGATAAGTATAATCTGGCAAATGATATGGTTCTCTTTACTAAAATCTGTGGTTTGAAACTACTTGCAGCCTTTAAAATAAAATGAGAAAAACTTCCAGTTAACATAAGTCATAGTGCTTCATGGCTTGATGGCTAGGACAAAATCTTTAAATTCCAATATTTGGTATTGCATTGCTGTGGAAAAACAGATATCTTAAAGCGGAGTTCCAGGCTTTTTTTCATTTATTAAAAGTCAGCTGCTACAAAAAGTGTAGCTCCTGACTTTTAATAAATGGACATTCACCTGTCCAACAAGGCGGCCGCACGGAGCCTCGCTCCTCTCCCCCCTCCTCTTCAGCACGCCTCCATTGAAACTGTGGGCACCAGGCTATGACAGCTTGCAGCTTCACGGCCGGGCGCGCACTGTGCATGGGTGAGTCGCTGTGCGTCTGAGCAAGTTGCTCTGCACTCTCCGAGTGGACAGGCAATCTTCTGGGACCTGTGACGTGTCCCAGAAGATTGCCAAGAGGGAGGGGCCGTCTAGGGGGAGAGGAGGACTCGCCTAGGCGGCCTGTAGTCAGAAGTAGGATGTGGGAAAGGAAGTCCCACTCAAAACTAGTCACCCACCCCCCCCAAAAAAAATTACATGCCAAATGTGGCATGTAAAGGGCGAGGGTTGCTTAAAGCGGAAGTTCCACTTTTGGTTGGAACTTCCCTTTAAAACTTTAAAAACACAAAAAAAAAAACTTACAGTCAGTAGGATGTGTCCTTTGTGCTGGTGCCTCTTCTGTTAGGTGAAGAGGCATCAGCCTCCCACCACCCCTTCCCTCCATCACTGTAATCTTCCAGGTCCACGGAGGGGTTAATAGAACTAAGGGGCTGTCACAGGTTTTCTTTAAGAGTGCTCGACTGTGCCTACCTTTTCTGCCCAGCTCCACCACTTATAGAATTCGTGCTACAACTTCTATGAATGGAAAGTGATCAATAAATGGACAGAGTGGATGAATTAACCACTTCAGCCCCGGAAGGTTTCACCACCGTCATGATCAAGCCATTTTTTGAGATCTGGCACGGCGACGCTGTACTCAAACAAAATTAATGTCCTTTTTTCCCCACAAATAGAGCTTTCTATTGGTAGTATTTGATCACCTCTGCAGTTTTTAATTTTTGCACTATAAACAAAAAATCCCAACAATTTTGAAGAAAAAAAAAAAAAATTTTTTTACTTTCTGCTATAAAACATATACAATAAAAAAATGTAAAAAATCTAATTCTTCATCAATTTAGGCCAATATGTATTCTGCCATATATTTTTGTTAAAAAAAATCCCAATAAGCGTATATTGATTGGTTTGCACAAAATTTAGTGATCAGCGATTTTTAGCGGGGCTGTGACATTGCGGCGGACTGTACTAATGACACTGGCAGAAAAGGGGTTAACATCAGGGCCGATCAAAGAGTTAAGTGTGCTCTTAGGGAGTGATTACTAACTGTGTGGGGGTGGCTTAACTGGAAGAAGACAGAGATCCATGTTTCTGCTTAGCAGAAACACAAGATCTCCATCTTCCTCTCTGACAGAACGGCGGTCTGCCTTGTTTACAGAGACAGAGACAGACTGACTTTAAAGGCAGTCAAATCCTTTAAATCCTTTTTTATCTAAGAGGAAAAAACTGTTTTAAAGCAGAACGTCAGCTGTTTGACAAAAATTTAAAGTCTGTGGCTACAGTACTTTAAGCTGCTGACTTTTAATTTTTGTCAAAGCAGCTGAAGTTTCTCTTTAATACAGTCAACAGCTAAAAGTACTGTAGCTGCTTACTCAAAAACAAACATTTACAAGGCCAAGGAGTCCAATGCGATCTTCTTAGTCTTTTTAAATCCTTCTGGCCCAATACAGCCATCTTGGATTTGGGAGCCTTCTGTGACTTCCTGATGACTCTAAGCCAGCTCCCCTACTATGCATGCACAAGGTACAGATAGAACAGTGACTGGTCCTATAGCCCCAGCTATTACAACCTTGGCAGACCGACAACACCAGAAAACGTAGAAGACATAGCTGAGCACTGGAGCGAGTGTGGCGTAAAACCAACTCTCAGCATGCATTCACCCAATATAAATCTGCCTTCTTAAAATACAATTTCTCTCTCCATGCTGCCCAAGAAACCTACTTTGTCACCCTCATTAATACCCTGTCTTCCAGTCCTCATCGTCTCTGCTCTACTTTTGACCCTCTACTTTCTCCTCCACCATCTCCCCCCCAGTAATTCGCTCACTGCTCACGAGATTGCCAATCACTTCAAAAACAAGGTTGATGCAATTTGTGGGGACATCTCCACTGCACAGACATCTAACCCACTTAACAGTACTAATCCACTCTCAACACTCTCCTCTTTTGACCTTGCTACTACTGAAGAGGTCTCTAAAGTTTTCTCAGAAGCCCATCTTACCACCTGTCCCCAGCCTGAACATCTTAAGACCCATCCTGGTCTACAACCGCCTTAGCTCCTACCTCACTGACAACAACCTTCTTGACCCCTTACATTCTGGCTTCTGCTTGCTACACTCCACTGAAACTGCACTACTGAAACTCACTAATGACCTTCTAACTGCTAAAACCAATGGCCACTACTCCATACTCATACTACTCAACCTCTCTGCAGCCTTTGATACTGTTGATCATCCCCTCCTCCTCAAAAAACTCCACTCTGTTGGCCTTCAAGACTCTGCTCTCTCCTGGCTCTCCTCCCACCTATCACAGCGCTCCTTCAGTGTGACCTATAACTCTGTTTCCTCCTCTCCACTTCCTCTTTCTGTAGGGGTACCTCAAGGTTCTGTCCTTGGGTCCCTTCTCTTCTACATTTACACCTTCTCCCTGGGTCTGTTAATAAACGCCCATAGCTTCCAGTACCACCTCTATGCTGATGACACACACACACATCTATCTCTCTACTCGTCACCTCACTCCTTCAGTCTCCTCTCGCATTACTAACTTACTAACTGACATATCAACATGGATGTCACACCACTTCCTCAAACTCAATCTTTCTAAAACTGAGCTCCTAATTTTTCCTCCAGCCCATGCCCCTCCCCCTGACTTTTCCCTCAAGATCAATAATACAACTATCAGTCCCTCCCCTCATGCCAGTGTACTAAGTATAATCCTAAACTCTGACCTGTCCTTTCAGCCCCAAATCCAATTACTGTCAAAATTGTCCAGACTTCACCTCTGAAACATCTCCAAAATACGCCCCTTTCTAACCGTTGAGACCACTAAGCAACTTATTCACTCCCTTGTTATCTCATGCCTTGACTATTGTAACTCCCTTCTCATTTGCCTACCTCTCTGCAAGCTATCCCCTCTTCAGTCTATCATGAATGCCGCTGCCAGACTCATCCACCTTACCAACTGTTCAGTGATCGCCACTTCTCTCTGCCAATCCCTCCACTAGCTTCCCATTGCCCAACAAATAAAATTCAAAACACTAACAATAACATAGAAAGGCATTCACAATTCTGCCCCAAGCTACATTACTAATCTTATCTCCAAATATCACCCAAACCATCCTCTCCGCTGCTCCCAAGACCTTCTGCTCTCTAGCTCCCTAGTCTCCTCCTCCCATGCTCATCTCCAGGACTTCTCTAGAGCCTTTCCCATCCTCTGGAACTCACTACCCCACTCTGTCCGGCTATCTCCTACTCTATCCACTTTAAGGAGATCCCTGAAAACCCATCTCTTCAGGGTGGCCTATCCTACCTCCAGCTAACAACCAAATCTTCTACTCCCCTCATCAGTTCATTCCTCACAGTCCCTACCCTTTGTTTCCCCAGCCCCTCCCTCTTAGATTGTAAGCTCGCAGGAGCAGGGCTCCTCTAACCCTCTTGTTTTGAATTGTACTGTTTGTGTAATGTCTCCCTACATTGTAAAGCTCTGCACAAACTGTTGGCGCTATATAAATCCTGTGTAATAATAATAGTAGCCTTCTGGGACATGTGACATGTATCCCAAGAGCCTGCAGGCAGGGAGGGCAGAGCTGGTAGAGGTCATTCTCATCAAGTTGAGGAATACAGCAGGTATATAATTAAAAAGTAGCCAAATGTACTAAATGTACTAAAGTGAGGGGGGGGGGTAGGGTCAAATTCTTTCCTAGGTGAAATGTGAGTGAAGGTCCACTTTAAGCATTATGTTTAAAAGACCATGATTTAAAGGTCAAGGCAGTAGTCCAATCACATGTTTATTATATTCTCTCTCTCCTTGGGCATAGCAATAGGGGTCACAGGGGTCACAATGGCGACCCTGCTCATGTTCCTGGGGGCCCGGGCAGCAAGAGGAAGGATCATTTCTGCAGCAGTTCAAAGCCTGCATCTCCTCCTTCCCGTCAGCATTTAGCTACTGTGCGAGAATATAGCTGATCAGATTTAGTAAAAGGCGTCCCTACCGTCCTTATCCTCTACTTGCCCGGGGACCCCCGTGTGCTCTCTTGGTCCCCTACCCCTGCAGCGCTGCTGGCCACACAGTGAAGTAATCAAGGGGTCAAGCTCGAGCCGAAATAATTCCCTGAGAGAGCATTTAAATCCATAGGAGCCAGGTAACAACAGAGGCAGGGATCAGAGGATTTATGGGAGGGATTCAGATGCACAGCATTGTGACTAGGGAAGAGCCGAACACCCCCTGGTTCGGTTCGCACCAGAACCTGCGAACAGAACGAAATTTTGCGCGAACTTTAGACCCCATTGAAGTCCATGGGACTTGAACGTTTGAAATAAAAAATGCTAAATTTAAAGGCTAATTTGCATGGTATTGTCCTGAAAATGGTTTGGGGACCCGGGTCATGCCCCAGGGGACATGTATCAATTCAAAAAAAAGTTTTAAAAACTGACGTTTTTTCGGGAGCAGTGATTTTAATGATGCTTAAAGTGAAAAAAAAAGTGAAATGTTCCTTTACATATCGTACCTAGGGGGTGTCTATAGTATGCCTGTAAATTGGCTCGTGTTTCCCGCGCTTAGAACAGTCCCTGCACAAAATGACATTTTTAAAGGAATAAAAGTCTTTCAAAAATGCTTGCAGCTTAAATGTAATGTCGGGTCCCGGCAATATGGATGAAAATCAGTGAGACAAACGGCATGGGTACCCCCCCAGTCCATTACCAGGCCCTTTGGGTCTTGTATGGATATTAAGGGGAACTCCCACCCAAATTAAAAAAAGGAAAGGAGTGGGGCTCCCAGGCCCTATATACTCTGAACAGCAGTATACAGGCGGTACAAACAAGACAGGGACTGTAGGTTTGTTGTTAAGTAGAATCTGTTTGTAATTTTGAACTGGTACATTTTTAAATCTATTTCTAAGCTTTTTGGAAACCATAGGGAAGGGTTATCACCCCTGTGACATTTGTTTTGCTGTCTGTGCACCTCTTCAGAAGATTTCACCTCACTTTCTGTCCCAATGACAAATGTTTTTTGACAATTTGGGGTTTTTAGTGAAACAAGGATTGGCGATAAAGCATCAGTGGAGAGGAGACACGTTTTTCCCATATTAACTCTTACAGGAGAGAATTTCCCTTACTAGGGGTAGATTTCATCTCACTTCCTGTTGTCTCCTTCCGTTTGCAAGTAGGAGTCGTTTGTAAGTTGGATGTTTGAAAGTAGGGGCCTGCCCTATATACTCTGCAGAAATTGCGGCCTTAGGTGTTGGTGTTGCCACAACACTGTAAGCCCTCACAGTTACTCTTGGTGTGCGCAGGAACGGGCTCTGCTGTAAAATATTAGATCAAGAATTGTAATTACATGCCCCTGTTGAACAGGGTCAGAAAAATTAGGCCTTTGGTGGTGGTGGTGGTGGTGCTGGTGCCACAACACTGTAAGTCCTCACAGTTACTCTTGGTGGGCGCAGAAACGGCCCTGCTTTGAAATATTAGATCAAGAATTGTAATTACATGCACCTGTTGAACAGGGGCAGAAAAATTGGGCCTTTGGTGGTGGTGGTGTTGCCACAACACTGTAAGTCCTCACAGTTACTCTTGGTGTGAGCTGGAGCGGGCCCTGCTGTGAAATATTAGATCATGAATTGTAATTACATGCACCTGTTGAACAGGGGCAGAAAAATTGGGCCTTTGGTGGTGGTGGTGGTGGTGGTGGTGCCACAACACTGTAAGTCCTCACAGTTACTCTTGGTGGGTGCAGAAATGGGCCCTGCTGTGAAATATTAGATCAAGAATTGTAATTACATGTAATTGGGCCTTAGGCACTGGTGCCACAACACTGTAACCTCTCACAGATACTCTCGTTTGAGTGCAGGATTGAGCCCTGCTGCAAAGTATTGCGTCAAAAATTGTAATTACACGCCCCTGTTAAACAGGGACTAAAAAATTGCAACAAAAATTGTAATTACATGCCCCTGTTAAACAGGGGCTGAAAAATTGGGCCTTAAGGTGCTGGTGCCTCAACACTGCAACCCCTCACAGAAACTCTAGTTGGAGCGCAGGAACAAGCCCTGCTACAAAGTATTGCATTAAAAATTGTAATTACACGCCCCTCTTAAACAGGGGCTGAAAAATTGGGCCTTAGGCACTGGTTCTGGTGCCACAACACTGCAACCCCTCACAAATACTTTAGTTGAGCGCAGCAACGAAACCTCCTTGCAAAATATTGCATCAAAAATTGTAATTACACGCCCCTGTCAAACAGGGGCTGAAAAATTGGGCCTTAGCCACTGGTGGCGGCGCCCAGAACCAAAAATATTCTTACAAGCTATCAGCATGATCATTGAGGATGAAGAGGACAGTCACTCAGCATACCAGGATAGTCACTCAGCATCAGCATAGGCAGTCTTTAAGGGATCTGAAAAAATTATTCGGTTACATCAGCATTAGGTGCTTGGTAGCTGGTGGTGATCCAAGACTCATTTTTATGAAGGTCAGTCGATCGACCGAGTTGGTGGACAGGCGCACCCTGTGATCAGTTACAAAACCTCCAGCAGCACTGAATGTGCGTTCCGAAAGAACGCTGGATGCAGGACAGGCCAGTAGCTCAATTGCTTACTGTGCAAGCTCTGGCCAGTGATCCATCCTCAAGACCCAGTAACCCTGAGGATTTTCAGTGGGAAAGGTGTCCAAGTCAGATCTTGCCCCTAGGTATTCCTGCACCATGTAAAACAGACGCTGGCGATGGTTGCTGGAACCGATCATACCTTGGGGCTGCGGACTAAAAAATTGTCTGAACGCATCGGTCAGACGGCCACCTTCTCCACCGCTCCTTCTTTGACTGACCGAAGCCTCAGCAACACGTTGTCCAGGAACAATAGTTTGTAACCTCCTAGTCTCTGGGAATGCGTTGCACAGACCTTTCTGCAAGGCCTCCCGAAGATGTTTCATCCTCTGCTCCCTCTGCAACGGCAAGATAAGGTCCGCAACCTTCCCTCTGTAACGTGGATCAAGGAGGGTTGCCAGCCAGTATTGATCCCTCTTCTTGATACCACGAATACGAGGATCCTTCCACAGGCTTTGCAGGATCAGGGAAGCCATGCAGCATAGGTTTGCTGAGGCATTCGGTCCGGAGTCCTCTGGGTCACTAAGGACGACATGATCCGTGGCCACCTCCTCCCAGCCACGTACAAGTCCATGGGTTTCTTGGGACTGTAAATGATCCCTTAAAGACTGCTGCTGATGCTGAGTGCCAGGCTCCACCTCCATGCTGACACAATCCTCCTCTTCCTCCTCCTCGTCCTCTTCCTGTGTGATCGGTGGGCATGCAGGAACACTGTCTGGATAAAGGGGGCCTTGAGAGCTAAGGAAGTCCTCCTCTTCCTGCCTCTGTTCTGCCTCAAGTGCCCTGTCCATTATTCCACGCAGCGTGTGCTCCAACAGGTGGATAAGGGGGACAGTGTCTCTGATGCATGCACTGTCACTGCTCACCATCCTCGTGGCCTCCTCAAATGGTGACAGGACAGTGCATGCATCCCTGATCATGGCCCTCTGGCGTGGGGAAAAAAACAAGCTCCCCTGACCCTGTCCTGGTGCCATAGTCACACAGGTACTCATTGATGGCCCTTTGCTGCGTGTGCGGCATGGCCAATGTTGAGTTCCACCTGGTGGGCATGTCACAAATTAGGCGGTTCTTGGGCAGGTTAAATTCCTTTTGGAGCTCAGCCAGCCGAGCACTGGCATTATATGACCTGCAGAAATGCACACAGACTTTCCTGGCCTGCCTCAGGACATCCTGTAAGCCCGGGTACCTTCCCAAGAACCGCTGCACCACCAAGTTAAGGACATGAGCCAAACAGGGAACATGGGTCAGTTATTCCTGTCAGAGTGCGGAGAGGTGGTTGGTGCCATTGTCGCAAACCACCATACCTGCCTTAAGCTGGCGTGACGTTAACCACTTCTGAACCTGCCCATGCAGAGCTGATAGAATCTCTCCCCCAGTGTGGCTCCTGTCCCCCAAGCACACCAGCTCAAGCACCGCATGGCATCTTTTGGCCTGCGTGCTTGCGTAGCCCCTTGAACACCTACGGAGCACCGCTGGTTCCGAAGACAAATCAGCACAGGAAAAGACCATGGAGGAAGAATAAGAGGAGGGGGTGGAGGAGAGAGGTGTGGCGGAATCACCACTAGTAGTATTTTTGGAGTTGTGGTGGCGGAACAACCTCCAACAACCTCCAACACTACTGCGTGGTGAAAGATAGGTAACGCCCCTGTCCATGCCTGCTGGACCATGAGTCAGCAGTAATATGCACCTTACCTCTGACCGCCCTGTCCAGCGAGGCCAAGACATTGCCTTCCACATGCCGGTAGAGAGCCGGAATCGCCTTCCGTGAGAAAAAGTGGCGTTTGGGAACCTGCCACTAAGGAACCGCACATTCCACAAACTCACGGAAGGGGGTAGAGTCTACCAACTGAAAAGGCAGCAGTTGAAGTGCTAGAAATTTAGCCAAGCTAGCATTCAACCACTGGGCATATGGATGGCTGGGGCAGGGAAATTTGCTTGGTACAATCTGACATCGGTGTACCGATAGCAGATTGCCCCCAAGTACTTGGCTGTGACAGTAGGTGTTCACCGCTCCAGAATGATTACCTCTGCTGACACAGACATAATCTGGGTCCCATTTAAGGCCCTGGATATCTGACAGAAGCTGCTTGGTGTCCCTAAGAAAACCAGGTAAAGCAGAAACCAGCGGCTGTAGCTGATGATCGACCCATTCACCCAATCGTTCATTTAATGACCCAATGCCTGCCACTATGGGTCTACCTAGCAGTGGTTGACATCCTTTATGTAGCTTCGGTAAGTGATGAAAAATGGGCATAATTGGGGCATCAGGGATGAACATCTCTCTCTCACTTTGAGAAAAAATGCTTGCTGTCACTGCTCTGGCTAAGAGTGCATTCAGATCCTTCTTAAAGGTGGACGTAAGATCCCCCCTTAACTTTAAGTAAGTGTTGTCATCCGACAACTGACGAATTGCTTCATTCCTATATGTATCAGAATCTAGCACTACTACAGAGCCCCCTTTATCTGCATTTTTTATCACAATACTTTTATCTTTACTGAGATGGATAAGAGGATCCTTCTCCAAACTAGTTGAATTGTCAGATCTGGAGCGATCCCTGCAGCCGCGCGCCAGGTGAGTCAAGTCCCTCTCTACTAACCTTTGAAAAAGGTCCATATCTTTACCCCTGGAGTTAATAGGGTAGAAGTCTGACCTCAACCGAATAGGGATGATCGTGCGACCACCCGACACCTCCATAGGGGCAAGTGCAGACTCAATAGCAAGTTCCTCCAAGTCGCAAAGAGCACACAGCTCAGAGAAGCTAAGGGGAGGGGGCAGGACTCACCCAAGATAGCGGTGGCCGCAGCATCGTGATCTCCAGCATCTGTAGCCAATCCATCATCAGAGTCATTAAAATAATGTTTTTTCAAGGTAAGAGTATGTACAAATTTGTTGATATCCAAAATAGTGCCAAATAAATCAAAATGCCGATCTGGGCAGAAATTCAAACCCTTTGATAGTAGTGATAATTCTGAAGGGCTTAAAATTGTGTTTGATAAATTCACTACATTCGATGTTATTTCCGTGTCCGATCTCTCAATAAATAGCGATCCTTGTTGGCCCCGTCTGTGTCTCTGGCCGCCCCTTCTTGTTTTCTTATAAACTTTTCCTTTTTCTTTTTGCTGGAGCCCTGTGCGCCCTTGTTTAAACTTGAGGTATTTGGTGCATTCAACTGATGGTTAGTGCTGATCAGCCAACCAGCTGAATCGGGAGAAGAATCGGAAGCAGTAGCCGCCATGGTGTCGTTCATACTGTCATTTTCCAAATCAGAAAAACTGACCCGTTTTTTAGGAGGATGCTTACGGGAGCGATTTGGGAAAGTAGGTATCTTCCATATATATACTCTATCATTCTCATAGTCCATACGATCCCGTGCAAGCTTATCATTTTTTTCCAGAGATGACACTTTTTTCCAGCCTATCAAGATTTTTGTTTAGGTGTGCATCTAAATCCGCAAAATCCTTATGCTGTTGTAAAGATGTTAGGCTCTGTTGAATAGTAGCGATTTCTCGTAGTCGGGTAAGCTCCTCAGTCCTTGAGTCAATATTGATCTGAATAAGTTTAAAAGAGCATGCAGACAGAGTGTTAGTCCACTCTTTTTTATACTTATCATTGTGAAATTCAAACGTAGGGAATTTCCTAATGCGTAGCCCACGAGGGATCTGTTGCAGCTGACTATATTCGGTTAAAGTATTGATATCCCAAAACGATCAAATCTCCTTGGCCATGAAATTCTCCAAACGTCGAAAGAGCACTTTAACTGAAACATCACCATTATGAGAGGGTTGTAAAGTATGCGATTGTTGAGATGATCTCAATGGATTGTCCGCTGGTCCTGTAAAAGTTCTGCTTAAGTGAGAGTCTGTAGCCGAAGATGCGATGATGTTGTCCTCCATGAAAAAAAGTAATAAAGACAGATGAATATGGTGGAGATATGATACAAAGATCCTTCAAAGTCAGAAGAGCTGAGGAGATGGTATATCTGAGCAGGTGAGAAAGGCAAAATGTCCAGACTAATGAATGTAGGTGTTCACCGCTCCAGAATGATTACCTCAGCTGTCTCCACAGTTAAACAGGGTGCTGTCTCTGTTTGCAACAGAGATAATGGAAAAAAATGAAAGGCTGGATAGCCGCACTCCAAATATTCACCTTTATTAAAAAGTAAAATCAAGGCATCAAAGGTAGGTACAGACTAACTGCACTGCTGCTGACATGTTTCACACCAGGTACGGTGCTTAGTCATAGCTAGAGTGCTGAATTTACATACAGACATTATATACACCTGAGTAATTAAACAAATAGACAAGACATATATGCCATGAGTAATGTAATGGGAGGCACCTGTGAACATCTAAAATCCTTGGCTGTGACACACCTAATTCTACACCGTCATTCCTCTCAGTGCAGGTCTCAGAGAGGACTGAAGGTATAGTGGGGTTGGAGATCCCAGCTGATGAGGATCAAGGAGAGGTCCTCTTTGTTCTTTGGTGTGGGTCTTCGCTGCCTGCGATACTAAGAGGACCAGAAGAACACCAACAATTTTCTTCAGGTAGCTTTAGGTGCATACTGTGCAGAGAACGCACTACACTAACTTGTAAATACTACAGCTGCCTGCGGTACTAATAGGATCAGAAGAACACCACCAATTTTCTTCAGGTAACTTTAGATGCACACTGTGCAGAGGACGCACAACACTAATTTGTAAATACTGCAGCTGCCTGCCGTACTGTACTAATAGGATCAGAAGAACACCACTAATTTTCTTCAGGTAGCTTTAGGTGTACACTGTGCAGAGGATGCACTACACTAACTTGTAAATACTACAGCTGCCTGCGAAAATAATAGGATCAGAAGAACACTACCAATTTTCTCCAGGTAGCTTTAGGTGCACACTGTGCAGAGGACGCACTACACTAACTTGTCAATACTACAGCTGCCTGCGATAATAATAGGATCAGAAGAACACCACCAATTTTCTTCAGGTAGCTTTAGGTGCACACTGTGCAGAGGACACACTACACTAATTTGTAAATACCGCAGCTGCCTGTGGTACTGTAATAATAGGATCAGAACAACACCACCAATTTTCTTCAGGTAGCTTTAGGCGCACACTGTGCAGAGAACGCACTACACTAACTTGTAAATACTACAGCTGCCTGCGGTACTAATAGGATCAGAAGAACACCACCAATTTTCTTCAGGTAGCTTTAGGTGCACACTGTGCAGAGAAGGCACTACACTAACTTGTAAATACTACAGCTGCCTGCGATAATAATAGGATCAGAAGAACACCACCTATTTTCTTCAGGTAGCTTTAGGTGCACACTGTGCAGAGGATGCACTACACTAACTTGTAAATACTGCAGCTGCCTGCGATAATAATAGGATCAGAAGAACACCACCAATTTTCTTCAGGTAGCTTTAGGTGCACACTGTGCAGAGGACACACTACACTAATTTGTAAATACTGCAGCTGCCTGTGGTACTGTACTAATAGGATCAGAAGAACACCACTAATTTTCTTCAGGTAGCTTTAGGTGCACACTGTGCAGAGGACGCACTACACTAACTTGTAAATACTGCAGCTGCCTGCGGTACTGTACTAATAGGATCAGAAGAACACCACTAATTTTCTTCAGGCAGCTTTAGGTGCACACTGTGCAGAGAACGCACTACACTAACTTGTAAATACTACAGCTGCCTGCGGTACTAATAGGATCAGAAGAACACCACCAATTTTCTTCAGGTAGCTTTAGATGCACACTGTGCAGAGGACACACTACACTAATTTGTAAATACTGCAGCTGCCTGCGGTACTGTACTAATAGGATCAGAAAAACACCACTAATTTTCTTCAGGTAGCTTTAGGTGCACACTGTGCAGAGGACGCACTACACTAACTTGTAAATACTACAGCTGCCTGCGATACTAATAGGATCAGAAAAACACCACCAATTTTCTTCAGGTAGCTTTAGGTGCATACTGTGCCAAAGACGCACTACACTAACTTGTAAATACTGCAGCTGCCTGCGGTACTGTACTAATAGGATCAGAAGAACACCACCAATTTTCTTCAGGTAGCTTTAGGTGCACACTGTGCAGAGAACGCACTACACTAACTTGCAAATACTACAGCTGCCTGCGGTACTAATAGGATCAGAAGAACACCACCAATTTTCTTCAGGTAGATTTAGATGCACACTGTGCAGAGGACGCACTACACTAATTTGTAAATACTGCAGCTGCCTGCGGTACTGTACTAATAGGATCAGAAAAACACCACTAATTTTCTTCAGGTAGCTTTAGGTGCATACTGTGCAGAGGACACACTACACTAACTTGTAAATACTACAGCTGCCTGCGATAATAATAGGATCAGAAGAACACCACCAATTTTCTTCAGGTAGCTTTAGGTGCACACTGTGCAGAGGACACACTACACTAACTTGTAAATACTACAGCTGCCTGCGATAATAATAGGATCAGAAGAACACCACCAATTTTTTCAGGTAGCTTTAGGTGCACACTGTGCAGAGGACGCACTACACTAACTTGTAAATACTACAGCTGCCTGCGATAATAATAGGATCAGAAGAACACCACCAATTTTCTTCAGGTAGCTTTAGGTGCACACTGTGCAGAGGACACACTACACTAATTTGTAAATACTGCAGCTGCCTGTGGTACTGTACTAATAGAATCAGAAGAACACCACCAATTTTCTTCAGGTAGCTTTAGGTGCACACTGTGCAGAGGACACACTACACTAACTTGTAAATACTACAGCTGCCTGCGATAATAATAGGATCAGAAGAACACCACCAATTTTCTTCAGGTAGCTTTAGGTGCACACTGTGCAGAGGATGCCCTACACTAACTTGTAAATACTGCAGCTGCCTGTGGTACTGTACTAATAGGATCAGGTGCACACTGTGCAGAGGACGCACTACACTAGCTTGTAAATACTGCAGCTGCCAGTGGTACTGTACTAATAAGATCAGAACACCACTAATTTTCTTCAGGTAGCTTTAGGTGCACACTGTGCAGAGGACGCACTACACTAACTGTAAATGCTGTAGCTAATAGGACTAATAGGATCAGAAGAACACCAGCAATTTTCTTCAGGTAGCTGTAAATACTGTAAAAACACCTGCCTGCCTGTCAGTAGGAAGAGAATAACAGGAACATCTAGCTAAACTGAATACAGTGTGTATATATATAAATACAAAACCTAGAATGTATATATATATATACACAATACACTGTAAGTGCAGCTAACTGACTCGCCTGCCTACTCTATCTAACTTAAATCAAATGACACTGTCTCTGTTTATCTATCTCTCTCCCAACGCCGGAACACATTACACAGGGCCGCTGTGCAGGCGGCCTTATATAGTGTGGGGCGTGTACTAAACCCCCTGAGCCATAATTGGCCAAAGCCACCCTGGCTTTGACCAATTACGGCTCTCTGTACAGACGGCGCTGTGATTGGCCAAGCATGCGGGTCATAGTGCATGCTTGGCCAATCAGCCAGCAATGCACTGCGATGCCGCAGTAAATTATGGGCCGTGACGCGCCACTCGAATTTGGCGCGAACAGCCAATTTAGTTCGTAATTCGACAAACGACCGAACACACGATGTTCAAGTCGAACATGGGTTCGACTCAAACACGAAGCTCATCCCTAATTGTGACGGCTGAGCAGGACACAGACTTTGATCCCTGGGGACATACAGGAATTCACAGCCATTCTACTGTATGTGAGCAGGAGCTCAGCAGCTGCACAGACTTTACCCCATAGCTGCTGGGGAGAGATGTACAACTTAAAGCACCCACTGATTAACTTAAAAAGGACAAGAAAGAGGGCAGAATGATTGTCAGTGGGGGGAGGGGCGGTAGTTGGGGTGGTAGGGGTCTGTCAGTGGGGGGGAGGGGCAGTAGTTGTGGTGTGGGGGTCTGGCAGATAGTAATGCAGACTGTGATATTCTGAACCCCATCTATATTTCCTCTGATTATAATTCAGCCCAAGAAATTCTGTTCCCTATGATACCCCTTCCCCACACAGACTGACCCCCCCACTCCCCCAGACTGACACCCCTCATCCTCAACTACTGATGCTTACTTGCCACGTACAGATCCCCAACTTCCAACCCCTGCTCCCCCCACCCTCCACACTGACCTTCCCACTCCCCACACTATTGCCCCGTACACACGGTCGGATTTTCCGATGGACAATGTCCGATCGGAGCGTGTTGTCGGAAATTCCGACCGTGTGTGGGCGCCATCGGACATTTTCCATCGGATTTTCCGACACACAAAGTTGGACAGCAGGAGATAAAATTTTCTGACAACAAAATCCGATCGTGTCAATTCCGACCGTGTGTGGCCTGTTCCGACGCACAAAGTGCCACGCATGCTCAGAAGAAATTCCGACACGGGACAGCTCGTTCTGGTAAACTTAGCGTTCGTAATGGATAAAGCACTTTCGTCACGCTGCAATGTATTAAGTCGTTTTGATGCTCATATTCACACACACTTCTCACAAAGTTTGATTTGTGTTTTTTTAGTGGGATTCCCTCAATATATTGTTATTAGTTGTCACATCTGACAGTTTTATATTTTTTTTATATTTTTTTTTGGTTTTTAAGCCTTTTTTTTTCTTTAATGTTTGGATTTTTTCCAAGGCTGATCTTTGTTCAATGTTATTTTTATTTTTACTCCAGAATATTTTTGTGTGTGTTTTGTGTGGCAAGTTACCCCAACACCATTGATATCTTTTATTATTTAATCTCCATGAGATTTTTTGTTGTTGGTGTCCCTTGTTCATTTCACATTGTATATTAGAAATGTACCTGAATCCTCACAAACAAACCATCATTTTTGAAGTAAAACACATAGGAGAGTATAATTCAAAACAAAAATCCTTTATTAAGGGCTCAAAACCAAACAAAGAGGAAGGCAACACTGGATCAACAGCAGAAATTAGTGAAGCCTGGGACCCCCACGGCAGACATCAATTCTTAAACCTCAAAATTGGTGGCCTGAGGAGTCCATATATAAGGGAGGGCAGTCTGGTCCGGGATTCACAGAGACTCGGATAGCAGCAGATGACATCTGTGTCCCCAGGCTGTGGTACCACAAGAGGCTGCATCTTTTGGCCGACCAGACTGGATCCAGGGTAATCACTCTCTGGTCTTCCTTTCACACTTCTTTCCCGGCTGTGGCTGTGCAGTAGGAGATGTGGCAGGAGGAGGAGTAGGACCTGGAGGAGGAGGAGGACTGGGAGGACCTGGAGGAGGAGGAGGACTGGGAGGACCTGGAGGAGGACTGGGAGGACCTGGAGGAGAGGGAGGAGGAGGAGGACCATCCCAAAGCTGTGTGTGAGTTGTAAGTTGTCCCCTCACTCCTTTCTCCAGAGCCTCTGAAATGAGGGCCTGACACATGGCTTGTTGGCCCTCCTCCATCCTCTGCATTTTATAGGCAATGAATGCCGCAAGGTTCTCCTGCCTGGTGTGGGGTGCTCCCAGGACCTCTGTAGCCCTCCAAAAAAATCTTATAGCTGCCTCCTCTAGGCTACTCCTCCTGCTGCCACTTTCTGTTTTCAGGGTGGGTGGAGGGACCTGCAGATCAGCCACCTCCTGGCTGAGACTTCCCTGTGTATGAAAAAGGGACATGGTTTTAGTTTTTGCATCATCAATCACAATCATAAATTAGTAATCCCAAATAACATCTAGTTAACATCATTGATTGGACAAGCAGAAATATTTAGAGGAATGCTATACCTGGCTCAATCTGGGCTCCTCCACATATGGCCTGGAAGGCCCAGGTTGGGCATCAGAAGCCTCAGCCGGGGGGGAAGGAAGCATGGAAGGAAGACTTGAGAGGGATGGCCTGGGTTCAGTCTGGCCTGCCAGAAAGTGCAGCCTGTCGTAGTACAACATCCTGGGGACATAGATGTCATCTGCTGCTCCGGATCTCTGTGAATCCAGGACTTTCTTGCGCTCCCTCAGATATGTGCTCCTCAGGCAACCAATTAAGATCTTTAAATAAGTGATGTCTGCCGTGGGGATCACCTGCTTCACAATTTCACACAATTGCTCCAGTGCTGCCTTCCTCTTTGCTTGGTTTTTGAAATGGGGGTGGGTAAGCTCCCACAGACAGGGCAGCTCCCTTAGCATATCAATGAATAGTGACATGAAGTCAGTATCTCTCATTAAGATATCCATGTTCACTGCAAGACACAACACAAGACAAAGCCTAATGTCACACCAAACTCTCCTAATCTTGTTACAATATAGTCCTCAATCTAGAAGCAGTATAGGCCCAAGTTTGTCTCTTACCTTCGTTCTTACGATCGGCGCGTCCAATGCTCCTTCCTCCGCTCACAGATCGTACGTAATACGCACGCGTGTTACGCTTTATAGACACTGCGCATGTGTGTAACTCCGCCCGCCCCTGACGTTCTTTCTATTCTATTCCCCGCCCCTTTTCGTTCGGCGCAGTGGGGGAAGAGCATGATGGTGGAGTCACACCAGGTGCGTGCTAATTGTAGCAACGAGGAGGAGGAGGAAAGCCCGGATCCAGGCACGTCCCGATCCAGAAGGAGACGTTTTAAGGCCACAAATATGTCGTTTGGGGAGATGTTGGAGATGGTCGACATCATGAAGAAGTCCGACTATGATGGCAAATATGGGCCTTACCCCAACCCGAACATCCGAAAGGCCAAGATCATGGCGAAAATGGTCAGGAGTCTCAAGCGGAATTTCGGGGTCCGAAGATCAAAAGATCAGCTCAGGAAGCGGTGGTCGGACCTGAAGTTGAGAGAGCCGGAGCAGTACCGAAAGATCCGGAGAGTGCTGCAAAAAAGTAAGTAGTTGTGCTGTGTTTCTATTCTTTCTGGCTTTATTCCGTTCGTTCTGCTCCATATGCTTTTATTAATTGTAACGTTTAAAAAGGTCAACTTTAATGTTCATGGGCCCATTATTCGTTCGTATCAAACATTTTTCGTTCGGCCTCTAGAACACCATTGTTTAGGCCATATGCATTTTCCCACATTTTTTTGGGGCCTACTTGGATGCCAAATATTTGTTTAGGTAGATGGGTTTGTTACTAGAATGAAATGCAAACTAGATTGTGTGTAAGGAGAGGACACTGAGCAGCTGTTTTCACATCTGGACACTGGAGCACTAGTGTGGGACACAAGAACACCATTTTTATTAGGGGGGGCACACAGGTGCTCCAGTGTATACTATAGGGGGGGTTACATGTGTGAAGCTTGTACCAAACAGGTAAAGTATTGCAGCTTGACAAAGGGCAATAAAAAAAAGACATCTTTGAACTCGGCTAAAATAGACAATTGTACCCCACTTCCAAGCAATGTTTCCTATTTCTATAGTTCTGCCATCAAATATCTGTGTGCTAAGTATACCATTTTTGTTTTACATAGGGGAGAAAAGACTCGGACACTCCTCATCCCAGGAGAACACAGACCCCCCCCCCCTCTGGAAGAAGGGGAACTACCCCAAACCCAAGATGCTGAGCAGGAGGAAGAAGAAGATGTATTGGAGATTGGCACCACAAGAGGTGAGTGTCTGCGACCACAGGCTCAGGTAAAAGAGATGGCTGGTGGCAGATTTTTGAGACCTTTTTTTTGGTTCTTTATCTCTTTTTAGGTGATCGTGATGTTGTGGATCCAGAACGCTTTACTTCTGAAAGTGCCCAGATACTGATAGGGGAGATCATGGGATGTAATCTCCAATTGCAAAACATCCAGCAACAAATACGTGATGTTATTACAAAAAATAATAACATCATTGATGTTTTGGGGCGAATTTAAACCCCACAAAATGACCGGTTTTCAGTAATTTCAATTTTTACAATGTTTTGAAAAGCCAAATTTGGAGGATGCACACAGTGTGCCAACATGTGCTATCTGCCATCACGGGAGATCAATGGACGCGTTTTGGGGGGGCAACCCCTTCCTCAATTATAAAGTAGCGTTGAGGAAGGGCTTGCTCCCCCAAAACACGTCCCTTGATCCCCCCTGATGGCAGATAGCACATGTTGACATTCGTAAATTGGTGTGCATCTTCCAAATTTGGCTTTTCCAGGGGTGAGTTCCCCCCATCTGAACGCTATATCAAACCCAGTTCCTAAATACTGATGTCTGATATAGCCTTCAGGTTTTACCTAATGTGAACTTTGTAAGTTCAAGTTTTTTGGCTTTCTTGTTGGTTTTACACAGGCCTGTTTTATCTGAAATGGATATTTTGATTATTCATAATGCTACTGCAAACATTTTATACTACAAACATGTTGGTTTGTTTTAAAAACCTTTGGTAAATGCACATTTTGATTGTGCAGGTATAAAAAAGTGCCTTACTCAAGAATGTGTGGATTATTGTCTCAACACTACAACAACACTTTTGGGGTGATGTAATTGTTGTTTTATGCACAAATAGGGGTTATTTCCTAAGGGCAAATACACTTTGCACTACAAGTGCAGGTTCAGTGCAGTTGCAAGTGCACTTGAAGTGAAATGTGTTTTTGCATTTAGGAAGTACCAGCCAACACTGTTTTTTATAAGGTTACCCAATCACGACATTTTCTGCACTCAACACATTTCTGTCAGGGTCAGCTAAAACAAACACAAGCAGTAAATGTCCACCAAGAATTGCTTTTGGTTGTTTTTTATTTAAAAAAGGTGTCACATATTGTCTGGCATATTGATAGCCCCCCTACCGGCAAAGAACTCCAGGTATCGTAACCGGACATCACGGGCATTCAGGCAAGCCAGGACGGCCGCTTTCAAGTGCCGTCATTGTGGAAGTATTTGGGATTCCGGCCTCAGGCCCAACTGAGCCAGCATAGTTGGCTGAATGTTTTCTTAAAAAATTATGGAGAACACAGCACGCCAGTATAATATGGTTCAGTTTATACTCCGCCATATGGATGGGTGTCAGAAATAGTCGGAACCGGCTGGCCAGGATTCCAAATGTGTTCTCCACCACTCTTCGGGCTCTGGCCAGCCGGTAATTAAAAACCCTCTGTTCCGGGGTGAGGGTCCTCATCGGGAATGGCCGCATCAGGTGGTCCCCCAGCGCAAATTCTTCATCAGCAACGAACACAAATGGGAGACCTTCAACATTGTCCTCTGGAGGTGGCAAGTCCAAACTGCCATTCTGGAGACGCCTGTAGAACTCCGTCTGGGCGATCACTCCACCATCGGACATCCGGCCATTCTTCCCCACGTCCACATACAAGAACTCGTAATTAGCCGACACCACCGCCAACATCACTATACTATTAAACCCCTTGTAGTTATAATAGTACGACCCCGAGTGGGACGATGTGGACGTGTTTCCCATCAATTGCCCCTCCGCAGTTAGGAAAGTCCCACCGCTGGGCAAAGTGGGAGGCCACAGTCTGCCATTCCTGTGGCGTGGAAGGAAACTGTTGAGGAAAAAAAAAAAAACATTACTATTTTTTCACAGAAACATGGCAAGCAGATTAGGCACAAACATTATGGGTCAACCTCCAGATAGCATTTATTAAGGGGAATTTAACAACAACAAAGTATAAGGTACACCTATCATATTCCCCCTCCCCCCCTCTCATGGGCCATTTCTAACATTATAGGGGGGGGGGGACTCTTGGACAGGTAACCCTCTTCACTTCATTGAGAGATGAATGCCTAAATACAGGGTATTACTTGGAACAGCCCCTCCTTTGTTACACTATTGGCAGCCCACTGGACAGGTAAGAAGTGTCATAATACAAAGATATAAATACACACTGTACACATTTGAGCACATTTGGACATTCTGCTATTACCTATCAAGATCATAATAGGATACAAGAACTTTAAACAGTACCATTGGAAAGTATACAGGCAGGCCCTTGCACTACATGCTTTGGGGAATTCATCCATAAATCTGACCAGTAAAGAGATGGGTATAGTGTGTATGGGTTTGGCAAAGTCAGCAGATAGATGATTGAGGATAGAGAATTGGGATCAGCTGACTTAGCAGTTGGGGGGAGGGAGGGTTACCAAAAATTTGGGGACACCACAAAAAAAAGCCTCTGGCCCTCTGCCTGAATTTAAATCCAAAATAACATTTCCAAACATTTTAGGGGGTGTTTGGGGTAAAGCACTACTATGGAGCTGATAAAATACATTGTTAAGTGACTACATGAGGTGAATATAGGGCAGGAGACACCATGCTGGAGAGGTTATTGAAGGGCAAATATGTATGAAGGACATCAAATAATAATTACATAAAAATCCAGCATGCATGAGAACAAAGGGGACATTCACAGCATAATACAATCATGGTAATTAGGGAATGAGGAAAGAAATACAATGTATTAGCAAACATTCAATACAATAAAATGTGATATAAAAGGATAAAAATCTTACCTTCATATACTCCTTCTGCAGGACCTGGATGATGGCAGAACAGGTCTCTGGGATAATGATCCCCAGAGCCTGGGGGGAGATGCCTGTCGAGAACTTGAGGTCCTGCAGGCTTCTCCCTGTGGCCAAATACCGCAAGGTAGCGACCAACCTCTGCTCCGGAGTGATGGCTTGCCTCATGCAGGTATCCTGCCTGCTGATATAGGGGGTCAGCGAAGCCAACAAACGGTGAAACACGGGGTCCATCATCCTGAGAAAGTTCCTGAAATCATCAGGATTATTCTCACGGATCTCACGGAGCAAAGGCATATGACAGAACTGGTCACGCTGAAGCAACCAATTCTTGGTCCATGAACTCCTCCCCACCCTGTTCATGGACTTGACTTGTGTCAAGGTCAGGACCCCAACACCAAGCCCCCGCACAGCACGAACTCTACGAGGAGTACGCATACGAAACATGGCTATAAAACGGTCGGCTGCTCAGAACGAAGTAACAGAATGCACTGAAGAACAGCAAGGCCTGTGAAGAGCGACCTGAAAACCAGTAACGAACGAACAAGAATACAGTGACTAAAGTCACGCGGAACTTGCTTGCACGCACTGAAGAGCAGATACAAACCCACAAGCACAAACTGAACGGCAGAAAACGATCTGAAAGCCACGAGTCTGAAAAAGCGCGAATCGTCTCTCACCAAACTTTTACTAACACGAGATTAGCAAAAGGAGCCCAAAGGGTGCTGCGCTTGGTTCTGAACCGGCCTTTTCTAGTCTCGTCGTACGTGCTTGACGTCACCGCGTTCTTGGCGATCGGAAATTCCGACAACTTTGTGCGACCGTGTGTAGGCAAAACAAGTTTGAGCCAACATCCGTAGGAAAAAATCCGAGGATTTTGTTGTCGGAATGTCCGATCAATGTCCGACCGTGTGTACGGGGCATAACTGTGAGAATTGATAGGTGTAAAAAAACTAGTAAGCTTCAATTAGAGGCTGCTGGTTACATGGTAAAGATGCCTGGCCATTGAGGGGTTAATTGTGATCCTCCCACTTGGCTCCCTCCCCGGCAGATGTGGGGTTAAAGCTGCGTCCATCTTTGACACGTTCACTGTTCTACTGACACCCTCCACTGCTCTCCTGACACCGACCTGTGCCTTACTGACATCATCCACTGCTCTACTGACACCAACCTGTGCCTTACTGACACTGTCCCCTGCACTATTGACCCAATTCACTGCCCTACTGACACCATCTACTGCCCTACTAACACCGTCCACTGCTCTACTGACACCGTCCACTGCTCTACTGACACCGACCACTGCTCTACTGACACCGGCCTGTGCCTTACTGACACTGTCCCCTGTGCTACTGACCCCATCCACTGCCCTACTGACACCATCCACTGCTTTACTGACACCGTCCAATGCACTACTGACACTGTCCACTGCACTACTGACACCATCTACTGACACCGTCCACTGCACTACTGACACTGTCCATTGCTCTACTGACCCTGACTACTGCTCTAATGACACCAACCTATGCCCTACTGACACTCTACTAACACCAATCACTGCTATACTGACCGTCCACTGCCCTACTGACACCTTTCACTGCTCTACTGACACCGTCGACTGCTCTGCTGACACTGTCCACTGCCCTACTGACTCCAACCTCTACCCTACTGACACTCTCCACTGCCCTACTGACACCAACCTCTACCTTACTGACACTGTCCACTGCTCTTCTAACACCAACCTCTACCATACTGACACCATCCACTGCTCTACTGACACTGTCCACTGCTCTGCTGACACCAATCACTGCTCTAATGACACCAATCACTGCTCTACTGACACCAGTAACTGCTCTACTGACACCATCCACTGTCCTACTAACACCAATCACTGCCCTACTGACACCAACTTCTACCCTACTGACACTGTCCACTGCCCTACTGACACCGTCCATACACCGTCCACTGCCCTACTGACACCATTCACTGCCCTATTGATACCGTTCACTGCCCTACTGACACCATTCACTGCCCTACTGACACCATCCACTGCCCTACTGACATTGTCCACTGTCCTACAGAGACCATTAACTGCCCTAATGACACCATTCACTGCCCTGCTGACATCATCCACTGCCCTACTGACTGACACTGTCCACTTTTAAGATAGGCTATGTTACAGTGACATTTGTTTTATTATGTTTTTCTAAGTTTCCCTACTATTTAGTGAGGCCTTGCTAGTTAATTTCTTTAAAAAACAAAAAACTAAAAATGGCCGAATCCCGGTGCTCTTTGATCTCTTTCATGTTGTTCAGGTAGATCTCCACCTCTCAAAGGTTGACTACCCCTGCTCTACACTATATTGCTGGGGAAAAGCGATTTCCGTGTCACCCTGCATAGGTAATTTAGTAAACTCAGAGGGCCCGGGGTGCACAGTGGTGGGGGGGGGGAGGGCAAAAGCTTTAATCTATGCCTCTGTCTGGCTATTTCCTAGTATTTCTCTTTGTCTGCAAGGTTTTAATTCATTCCTGTTCATTTTTGCAATCCACTCATGCTCTCTCACCTGTTTGTTCACATTTATATGGTTCTTCTCTATATCCACTACACATTGCTCATGCATGGCTCCTATATAGAGCTCAAAAAATGGTTAAATGTGCATACTCTGTGACATTTCCTCTGCCCAGAACCATTGAGCTCCTGGATCAGCCAGAAACACTGACAGACCAAAAAGTAGAATGCATTAGTATTCTAGCATTTATTCAAGGTGTGTGCGAATGAGGAGCTACAGAATGGAACTTATGTTCTTACAACCAATCCACATACCCAATCTGCTACTCTGTAATGTCTTCCAAAAAGGGGTTGAATAACTGCCATACCAGCCCAGCCTACATATAAAAAAATAAACATAACACTGTCTGGGCAGTCTATTAACAATCTTATTTTCTGCTTAGTATTGGTTGAAGGATAGGCAAATTACAAATCTGTAGGCGAGAAGGCTCAGCAGTTTTTCTTCATTATACTAAATATTCAATTGCAAGTATGTAATCCTATCTCACCTTAACCTCATCACTGCAGATGCGATGTAAGCGTTGTTATCATCAGGAACAAAGAGCTGCCATTCAGTATAACTATACTGTAATATTCACTGGATGCATTTACTTGTCTTCGGTGACTTCACTTACAGTTCCTAGACAACATCTTATGTCTTGAATATGATGAACATAATTTTTCAGTGCCAGCACTAGGTGCCCTTGGCTTAGGCTGTAAAACAGACTTTGCTTTTAGGGTCAAAGTGTATTTTCACTTTTGCAGCCAAACTGGGATGACAACTACTTTATATTTGTTACGTCTTCTCATTCACTTATCATAAATTGCTGTTTACATTTTACATGCTCTTCTCTGGAAACTTCAAACCTAACATTTTCCTCTGCTCTGCATAGGGGGCTAGAGAGTTAATGTGCTTCCATATTTAGCATTCACTGTGTAAGGAGCAGTTGGATTGTATTTTCCCTGCACCTTTGATGACCCGCCCTTACCTGGACTCGACTACACCAACACACCTGTAAACCTTGCAATGGGCTTTTTTTTACCACTTATGGACCGGAAGGTTTTGCCCCCTTAATGACCAGGCCATTTTTTGCGATATGGCATAGCGTCAATTTAACTGACAATTGCGCGGTCGTGCGACTTTGTACCCGAAAAAATTGTATGTCCCTTTTTTTCCACAAATAGATCTTTCTTTTGGTGGTATTTGATCACCTCTGCGGTTTTTATTTTTTGCTTTATAAACAAAGAAAGAGCAACAATTTTGGAAAAAAAAACAATATTTTTTACTTTTTTGCAAATATCTTTTTGATAAATATCCCCCCAAAAAAAGTCTTCATCAGTTTAGGCCAATATGTATTCTTCTACATACTTTTGGTTAGGATTGCCCCGATACTGATACTAGTATCGGTATCGGCACCGATACCGAACATTTGCCAAAGTACTTGTACTCGGGCAAATGCTCCCGATGCTTGCCCCGATACCTGGAAGTCAGCTGT
Source organism: Lithobates clamitans (assembly GCA_037952925.1). NCBI lineage: Eukaryota > Metazoa > Chordata > Amphibia > Anura > Ranidae > Lithobates > Lithobates clamitans. Next base: position 387,571 of record JBBGZY010001223.1, read on the forward strand.
GATCTGCGCGTGGTGGAGTTATAAGATTCTCCCCCAGCGGCTTTCAGCTGCTTTAGTGACATACAGTGGTAATCGGTCACCGCTGACTGTCACTGCATCCTCCTCCATGCCCCCTCCATTCCTCTGTTCCCCTCCGCTGTCCCCCTCCGTTCCTCTCTCCTTTTCTGTCCCCCTCCGCTGTCCCCCTCCGTTCCTCTCTCCTTTTCTGTCCCCCTCCGCTGTCCCCTCCGTTCCTCTCTCCTTCTCTGTGCCTCTCCGCTGTCCCCCTCCGTTCCTCTTTCCTTCTCTGTGCCTCTCCGCTGTCCCCCTCCGTTCCTCTCTCCTTTTCTGTCCCCCTCCGCTGTCCCCTCCGTTCTGCTGTGCCTCTCCTCTGTCCCCTCCGTTCCCCTCTCCTTCTCTGTCCCCCTCCCTTCTCCCCCTCCCTTCTGCTGTCCTCCTCCTCCTTCCTTTGTGAATGGACAGAGTCAGCTGACTCTGTCCATTCACATAACTGAAACATTGTAATCTCCTGTGACTACGATGTGTCAGTTTATGAATGGAGAGGAGCCACTGTCTTCTCTCCATTCATTTTCAGTGCAGCTGAGGCTGCAGAGAAAGGGACCCCTGATATCTCACCAAAGCCCCCCAATTAAAAATTGTAAAATGTAAAAAATGTAAATTAAAAAAAAAAAACACACACACACATACACCGTTCACCCCCCCCCCAAAAAAAAAGCACTGTTAAAAAAAAACAAAAAAAAACACTGTCACGTGACATAAAAAAAAAGTATCGGTATTCGGTATCGGCGAGTACTTGAAAAAAAGTATCGGTACTTGTACTCGGTCCTAAAAAAGTGGTATCGGGACAACCCTACTTTTGGTAAAAAAAAACGCAATAAGCGTATATTGATTGGCTTGCTCAAAAGTTATCGCGTCTACAAAATAGGGGATAGATTTATGGCATTTTTATTAATTTTTTATTTTTTACTAGGAATAGTGGCGATTTGAAAATTTTTAGCGGGACTGTGACGTTGCGGCAGACCGATCAGACACTTTTGACACTTTTTTGGGACCATTGACATTTATAGAGGACAGAGCTAAAAATAGCCACTGATTACTGTATAAATGTCACTGGCAGGGAAAGGGTAACACTAGGGGGCAATCAAGGGGTTAAGTGAACAAACAAGATATTTGGGGGGCACACCCTAAAAGATGCATTAAAGCTGGTGCAGCCATAAGACCATACAGCAGAGCAAAATATTACAGCGCACACATGCAAAAAAGACATTTACCTCCAGCAGGGCTAGTTTAAAACACCTAGACAATCTAAAAAATATTAGCAAAAAATATAGGGATTTGGTCACACCATATTGCTATATGGTGCTAAGCCCACTTACTGCGACAAAGTACCCCATGATTAGTGGGTCCTACACTATCCATGGATTGGGAGATCCTGCTTCTCTGAACCATGAGAGCAAACACTCTTCTATATGGGAGAACTTTGAGGTCTCCACCCATGTCTCCACCCAAGGGGTTAAGTGTTCCCTAGGGAGAGGTTTTTAACAGTGGGGGGAGTGTACTGACTGGAGGAGGAGACAGATCGCTGTTCCTGATCACTAGGAACAGCAGATCTCAATTCTACTCCCCTGTCAGAATGGGAATCTGTTTGTTTACATACACAGATCCCCGTTCTAGCTTACTGTGGAGCGATTGCAGGTGACCGGCAGACATCGTGGCCGCCGGCCATGTGCACCAGGTCTGGCGTCGTGTCGCACGCACCCCTAACGCTCCTTAAGCGGCCGATTTGTGCAGCCGTGCCAACCTGCCGCAGTATATTGACGGCGGCTGGTCAAGCAAGAGGTTAAGAGGCAAAGTCTGGTAGAAGGAAGGGTAGGTTAAACAAAAAGAATAACAGTAGGGCAAATACAGTATGTCACTAACTGAGAAAAACAACACTGTTTGTTCCCCACAGCATCCTGTGAAACGACCCAGCCAGAACACACTAAGCAGGTTTGGAACAATGAGGATACCACGTCACTAATAAAGGTAATGTAAGGGACATGGCAACAATACCAACTACCTAGTTATTATGCACAGACTGTCTTATAACTGACCAGTGAAACTCCATTTCAGTCATTCTAGTGAAGGAGGCCTTGCATTGGAGCTCTATGAACAAAATGGTGGCCAAAGGCCTCTTACCTTTGTGTCACCTTTGTGTCTTAATGTCACCAGTTTTTGTACCAAGGAGTCCCACAGTGGCCAATAAAAGGGTCCTCTCACTCAAGCAGATCAGCATGTGGTTCTGGCTCTCAGAAGCAGCAGACAGTCTCATACAGCAGCACAAATCTCTCAGATTCACTGTTCCAGCAGTGGAAGCAGCATCAACAGCAGCAGCCTCTGTATAGAGTAGCACAGTACTTACAGCAACCAGATACTCTCTGCCAGGACTCTCAGTAGCAAAGTCCTCTTACAGCTTACCTCCTATTGCACAGATTAGCAGCAGACAGTCTTTCAGCCCCAAAGTCCTATACATAGGCTCTTATGTCCACAGTAATGGGCACATGTTGCTGGGGTCACTATAAAACAGCCATGGAAACAGCTCACTTCTGGGTGAGGCTAAATACGGCTATCTTGGTTCTACCAGACAATTGAAAGTCTCCTGTTTCCCTATTGCTAAGAGCAACAGCCAATCAGGACACAGTTAATCTTCATCTCTCCCTGCAGCTGCCCATCAAAGGGGAGAGAAAGAGAAAAAAAGATCCTTGCTGCATTTATTTTGTGAATGCTGCTGGGCTAAATTTAAAGAGCTGTCAGGAATGGGTTCATCTGCTGGCGGCACTGTGGCTCTCAGACATGTAGGTTGTTGTTCCAGTGTCCACTACCTGGTGTCTTAGCAGCCAGCAGTTCCTAGCAATTAGTCTTAACCTGACGCTGACTGCTGGGAGCATATTCAGTCCCTCCTCTGCTACTCCATCTGGCCTTAGTGTTTTGCTCATGTGCCTTTGACCTACATATCCTGCATTGTGCTCCTGGTCCTGTTGCTGATCACGTTCCTGATCCCTCACCAGCTTGTACCTGCTCCTGTGTACCCTCTCCCTGTCCTGACTTGAACTTCCATGTATCACCCTGGCTCTGATACTGATTACCCTGCCATCTGTACATAGTTAGCTTGGTTAGATGTTCACTTTAAACTTGCTACACAATTAAAGCATGGCACATAGGGGTCAATTCATAATTCACTGTGCGAATATATTAGCATTCTTTCAAAAGTCACATATAATGCCCTTATGAATGCTGTTAATATGTGCAGGGTGTTATTTTCTGATATTTAAAATGATTGTAAATGGTCACCTTGTAAAACAACCCATTCTGTTTAAATAGACATGAAAGGCAAAACATTTATGTCTAGATATTAAAAAAAAAACATTGTAAATACCTTTTTTCCCTTTTTTATAAGTGATTACATTCCCTCTGTTCTCAAGGGCATAAGTGCTGGGGGGCTGTCCAGTGGGTGCGTGTCAAGTCTGATCATGGGAGGAGAGCACACTGAGTTCCCAGCATAGCTAGAGGATTGACCATGGTATGCTCTTCTGCTTAGTGTGGTCAGTTTTTAATAGGAAAGCAGAGGGACTGGAAGGAACACCAGGGATTTTACATAAAGGAAGCAATGCAAAGAGAACAGGATACTTTCTTATACAAGTACATGGTGGAGCAGGTACATATCAGGAATATAAAGTGTTGGGGTAACAAACACTTTAAGTTGTCTTTGCCAGGCTGGATGTAACATTCAGTTGTAGAAATCCTGTTTGTTACAATATTGTCAAATAGACTGGAATTGGAAGGTGGTTACAACATGTTGTATAATTCCTCTGTCGAAAATAAGCATGGTTGGATGTAACATATTCTAATGCCACGTACACACGACCGGTTTTTCCGTCAGAATAAACTCTGATGGTTTTTTCGACGGAGTTCCGACGGAGTTCCGCTGAAACGGACTTGCCTACACACCATCACACCAAAGTCTGATCGTTTAGAACGCGATGACGTATGACAGGACTAGAAAAAGGAAGTTCAATAGCCAGTAGCCAATAGCTACCCTCACGTCGTTTTTGGTCCTTTGGAATAGCATACAGACGAACGGTTTTCCCGATAGGAATTGATTCCGTCAGAAAGATTTAAAACATGTTCTATTTCTAGGTCCGTCAGAATTTTCGAAAGAGAAAGTCAGATGAAGCCCACACACAATCGAAATATCCGATAGAACGATTCCGTCGGACCTTTTCTGCCGGAAAGTCCGGTCATGTGTAAGCGGCATAAGAACATTTGATCTTAATAGAAATACCTTAAGAACATTTGATTGAACATTTGATCAGAAGAGAAAATACATTTACATACATTTTTATTCTATTTAGCCAACAGACACAACTTAATCCATTATGCTAAAAATCCCTAAAACTAATGAACAAATGCTTGTTAATTCATACCAAGCAAATATACACAAATTTTCACTTGACAAATAGCTACAGTATGTGATTTTATTTTTTTTATGTAAAATAGTTATCTAATTGATTTAGTGCTATAATGCAAAGCTTGTATTTGAAATGAGCAAATCGTCTTAAGACTAGACTGTGACGCTACAAAGTAGAGAAAGACGACTTGAAATGAAATTGGACACACACTTTAAATGCTGCTAGTACTATTCGTTTCCATTGTAATGCTGTCATGGATCATTTCACTTTTACAAAATAGGCATTACACTGCTTTAAGTTACAAGAAATTGTTCCAAGGTCTTCTGTTCATTCAAGAAGTTGAAGATTATGGTGGTTTTATTGCAAAAATAAAATTGTACCGTGATTGAATCAAAGCATCACATACAATGAAGATGATATGATTGTAAAGGCTCAAATTATATTTCCCTAAACTGATAAAAATGAGCATATTGAAATGATGTCAGAATGACATTATATGCTTGAGCGATAAGACTGATATGAAAAAAGTGCTGCCAAAAACTTTTTGTGCTTATTGAAACAAGAACAATTTTGGTCTTGCAATATTTAACAGCATCTTTTGTTCCTTGGGATTCTTGGGCAATGTACTTTATATTTGATAAGCATAGAATGAAAGACAATAAATCTCATCTGTTTTTCTCTTGTCAGTGTCAACTACATAGCTGACTACTACATATTAAACACAGTCGACAGGTGAAATCAGCAGAAACTGAACAAGCTGTGAAATATGGGAGATTGCTAAAATTCCATGGCCATTACAATTTTCCCATCCTTACAGTGAGTGGCACAAAATGTGCTTGTGCTGTGTAATCTGCCCCGCTCTAAACTGTAAAAAAACCTCCCTGAACCTGCCACTTCCTGTATCCCCTCTCTGTACTGACCACGAAAATCAGGGCTGCTGATGTGTCATAGTGCGTCCCTCTGTCATACGCAGCTGTCCTCTCTCCCCCTCACCCCCTCCTCCTTGCCTGTCAGCTCCCTCTCTGTATTTCTTTCTCTGCCCTGCTTCTGCGGGAGGCCTCGTGACCTCCCTGGCTGATGTCAGAGGGAGATCTCGCCCCCTTCCGCAGAAGCCATGTATCGGAGTTGTAAACCGGCCTAAATATAGCTCTAAATAGTTATTTACAACGCTCATTTTTAGAAATGACTTACATAGTGTGGTATGCCAACCTCTAATAGAGGGGCTGGCAGTGATTTATAAATTTGACTTAACAATCACTTTAACTGGAAAGCTTGAGCTGCCAATCCAAAGAGGCGAGTGCAGTATACTTCCTGTTACAACAAGGAAGAACCAGTCATTAAGATCACTTAGATGCTAGGAAGGGTTCCAGGGCTGCTGCTAAGCCACTAAGCCAAAGGTAACCAATGAAAAACGTGTGATATTCATACCTCTTGAAATTTTCCACATTTTGTCATGTTACAACCAAAAATGTAAATGTATTTTATTGGGTTTTTAAGTGATAGACCAACAAAAAGTGGCACATAATTGTAAAGTGGAAGGAAAATGATAAATGGTTTTCAAAGTTGTTTACAAATAAATATGTGAAAAGTGTGGCATGCGTTTGTATTCAGCCCGCCTGAGTGAATACTTTGTAGAACCACCTTTTGTTGCAATTACAGCTGGAAGTCTTTTTGGGAATGTCTCTACCAGCTTTGCACATCTGGAGAGTGAAATGCTTGTCCATTCTTCTTTGCTTAATAGCTCAAGCTCTGTCAGATTGGATGGAGAGCGTCTGTGAACAGTCTTGCCATAGATTCTCAATTGGATTTAGGTCTGGACTTTGACTAGGCCATTCTAACACATGGATATGCTTTGATATAAACCATTCCATTGTAGCTCTGGCTGTATTGTTTAGGGTTGCTGTCCTGCTGGAAAGTGAACCTCCGTCCCAGTCTCAAGTCTTTTGCAGACTCTAACAGGTTTTCTTCTAAGATTGCCCTGTATTTGGCTCCATCCATCTTCCCATCAACTCTGACCAGCTTCTCTGTCCCTGCTGAAGAAAAGCATCCCCACAACATGATGCTGCCACCACCATGTTTCACAGTGGGGATGGTGTGTTCAGGATGATGTGCAGTGCTAATTTTCTGTCACACAAATCGTTTTGCTGTGGATCTCTGCAGCTCCTCCAGAGTTACCATAGGCTTCTTGGCTGCTTCTCTGATTAATGCTCTCCTTGCCCGGCCTGTTAGTTTAGGTGGAGGGCCATCTCTTGGTAGGTTTGCAGTTGTGCCATACTCTTTCCTTTTTCGAAAGATGGATTGAACAGTGCTCTGTGAGATGTTCAAAGCTTGGGATATTTTTTTTATAACCTAACCCTGCTCTAAACTTCTCCACAACTTTATCCCTAACCTGTCTGGTGTGTTCCTTGACCTTCTTGATGCTGTTTGTTCACTAAGGTTCTCTAACAAACCACTGAGGGCTTCACACAACAGCTGTATTTATACTGAGATTAAATTATACACAGGTGAACTTTATTAACTAATTAGTTGACTTTTGAAGGCAATTGGTTCCACTAGACTTTAGTTAGGGGTATCAGAGTAAAGGGGGCTGAATACAAATGCACGCCACACTTTTCAGATATTAATTTGTAAAAAATGTTGAAAACCATTTATCATTTTCCTTCCACTTCACAATTATGTGCCACTTTGTGTTGGTCTATCACATAAAATACCAATAAAATACATTTACGTTTTTGGTTGTAACATGACAAAATATGGAAAATTTCAAGGGTACTGTATTTTAACAAGCAGCACAATAAAGGTTATAGATAGCATCCATTGGCCTATGCAGGCACAGGTGCTAGAGGGAGGCATAAAAGAAGGATGAATGTAATATACAGGATAATGCATCAATAAATAGTTTATAGAGTTCTAATTACAATGTTCCATAATATACAGTATAAACAGCCCATTGACCACATTTCAAGCAGTACAGTAAGTTTACACTGCCACATTCCAAATACTACCAAGACTACAGAAGGACAGAAGGGGAGTAATCTTTAAAAATAAGGGACTTCAAAGGCATCATACCAATCAAAGCAATTGATTTTAAATATTGTGTACAGCATATTATATGTGATTGATTGGTGATTATGCATTATTTCACCATTTGTTTTAATAGGAACAAATAAATAATGTTTAACTATATACTGTATGTTGTCAGTTTTGGTATGATGCCTTTAAAGTCCCTTATTTTAGAAAGATATCTCCTTCTGTCCTTCTGTAGTCTTAATATATAAAAAGCCCTCACTCTGCAACTTTGCAACAAAAAAATATTGTAATATACAATTGCATGAAGTGATTTATTTTCCATATTGATGAAATAAATGCAATACACAATGTAAACTATAATCACTTTAGAGCAGGGGTCTTCAAACTGCAGCCCTCCAGGTGTTCAGGAACTACAATTCCCATCATGCCTAGTCATGTCTGTGAATGTCAGAGTTTTACAATGCCTCATGGGATGTGTAGTTCTGCAACAGCTGGAGGGCCGTAGTTTGAGGATCCCTGCTTTAGAGTTTGCAGAGGAGTTCCATGACTAGAAAAGAATTGGACACATTGCTGTAAGTATGAATAGAATGGCAATGCTCTCCGATAGTAGTGTCATGGGCTGTTTCCCCATTTGTACAGTGGAAAGCTATATTTTAAAGTGTATCTAAACCCCCAAACAAAAACGTAATATATTGCAGCTTGTCAGTCCTTAGATACGGTGGCTGCATTTGTTTTGTTTTTTTTACTCTATTTCACCAGGTAATCTTACCAAAAACACTCCTCCTGTCCCAGCGTGACAGTGCTCACTCACTGCACTGTATCTATGGGGAGGCAGCAATGTCACCCAAGGATAGGAAGTATGTTAGAATTACAGAAAACCTCCCCATCTCCTCTTCTAAACAACTTAGTCCAGAAGTGTTCTGTAGTTCATAGAGATGAACTAGGCAGGAAGATAAGACTGCTTGAGATAACATTGTACATTGCATAAGACACAGGACAGCATTGGATTTCTGGAGGGATCAAGGTATTTTTTTTGCACTTATTGAACATATTAACAAAATACTTTCAGTGTCACTGTATATTTAACAGACCAAAAGGAAGCAAATGTGCAAACATTACCTATTGCTAGGGTTTATGTACTGTATACTTTAAATCATAAGTTCCTCAAGTGCCTATACGAGTGTGTTGCTTAGATGGGTACCCGATTTCTGGCATATGTTTTGTGGCAACTTTACAACTGTTCCCAATCTCTTACCTTTTTCTCGAAACTGAAAAGTACTCTAGAACATAGAACATTAAGGTGCCCAGTCTATTCTAATCAAGCTATTTCTCTTATTTTGCTTCTTTTCTCTTTGAACCACTGGTGTATCTATAGAGGTCGCAGGGCTTGCAATTGCGACCCTGCTCCATGCTTCACGGGCCCATGCGATCTTGCTGTTTTACATCTGGACATGAGGGTCAGCATATACGGTACCGATCACTTACTGTGTCCATTATTAACTGAAGTCTAGTAAACTATTCGTGCTCTCTCTTTCTGTGCAGAAGATGGAGATTAAGGGTTCACCAAAGTGTCCCAACAGGGCTGTTAAAAAATAAAATAAAATTGTAAAAATAAAAAAGTTAAAACAAAATAGAATAGAATGGTAAAAAATAATAATAAAGAAAAGACAAAAAAAAACCCACTACTGACACATCCACTTCCCTATTAACACCATCCATTGCTCTACTGACCCCTCTCCTACCTCCTGCCCTACTGACAAAGTCAGTGGACTTGACACTGACTGATTGACACCGTCCACTGCCCTGTGACTAACACTGTCCACTGCTCTACTGACTGACACTATCCACTGCCCTATGACTAACACTGTCCACTGCTCTACTGACTGACACTATCCACTGCCAAATGACTAACACTGTCCACTGCTCTACTGACTGACACTGTCCACTGCCCTGTGACTAACACTGTCCACTGCTCTACTGACTGACACTATCCACTGCTCTATGACTAACACTGTCCACTGCTCTACTGACTGACACTGTTCATTGCTCTACTGACTCCATCCACTGACCTAAGACTGACACTGTCCACTGCTCTACTGACACCATCCACTGACCTATGACTGACACTGTCCATTGATTTACTGACTGACACTGTCCACTGCCCTATTGACACATCCACTGCCCTACTGGTACCATCTACTGCCTTACTGGCACCATCCACTGCCCTACTGACACTGTCCACTGCTCTACTGGCTAAGTTTTTATTTTTACAGTAACATTTGTTTTATTATATGTATCTAAGTTTTCCTTACTATTTAGTTAGGCCTTCCTAGTTAATTACTAAAAGGGTGCCAGCCCCGGTAAAATCATTGATCTCTTTCATGTTGCTCAGATAAATCTCTTCCTCTCAAAGGGTGCCTACCCCTGCTCCAGGGTATTTTAAAGAATTTGAGAGGTATGTCAAAATGTGGACAGTGTCTCAAAAATCTTTTGAATTACCCTGCCAATATGTACAGTGCCTTGCAAAAGAATCCACCCCCTTGGCATTTTTCTTGTTTTGTTGCCTCACAACCTGGAATTAACATGGATTGTTTGAGGATTTGCATCATTTAATTTACAGAACATGCCCACAACTTTGAAGATGTTTTTTTTTATTGTGAAGCAAACAACAAATAGGACAAAATAACAGAAAAAGTCATAGTGCTATGCATAGTAGCTCATTATGCCTTTGTTTTGCAGGTGTTAGTTTTTTGTTCTTTCAAAGTGGGTTTACAACCACTTTAAGGATGTAAGAACTGATAGGAATGAGCCATTTTTTTTCTTTTACATACAGTATATTTGCACATCATGTATATTCATTAACAAATATGAACCATCATAAAAAACGTACTAGTTTTGCCCCCATTTTTAAGAAAAAAAAGAAACATAACATGCCAGAAGGGATGAATATAAATGTATATCCATTTTACTTTTCAAAGTCCACAGTGTTAAAATTTTGAATATTTCTATAATGCACTGCGGGAGATGAAAAAGAAACAGTTTGATTCACGGGAGCCAAAAATAACATGGAAATTCAATGGTCAAACTGAGCCTTCTGACCTATGATTAGCTGTCATGATAGCTACCCAGTGGAACAACTCATTTAATGCAGATGGATTACTTGCTATGCATGTAGATAGAGAGAAAGCTCATGCAATTACGTATAAATCACAACTCCTTTGTCATCATCTGTTGTTCTGTTTCCCCATGTCACCATGTTCTATTTGCAGTTAGCTTCTCTTTTCTTCCTTCAGGGCTTGTCACATGTGTTCCTTACTTACTTTACATTTGTTTACAAGAATAGCACCAGAGTATCAAAAATACTCTCTGCCAATGAATTTTTTTGTCACACACTCTATGTGAGAAATACTGTAGCTCCTATTAATACATGTATCCCCTTTTCTTACTCTTGGTGGTGGAACTGGATATTTGGAAATAAAAATGCTCAGTATTTGCTTGCACCATGCTAACTCTTTCATTCTTTAGTATTACCCTGATGGCTCATTCAGTAATCAGCTCTATAATTCTGCAATCATGCCATAGTACTGTTTGTACCTTAAAAGAGGCGGGGTAGGCTCCGAAAGCTTGTCATGAAAATGTACCGTTTAAAGTGTTACTAAACCCAGGACTCTGCATTCACTATAGCTGGTCTCCCGTAGTACACAGAAGATGGAAATCCAATTATTTTGATAAATATCTTTTATCATCAGCAGAACAGTATATAGCAGTCTTGTGCATTCTATCAGTGTCCAGTGAAGCACTGGTTAAAGCTTATAGGAGGAGTCTTCTGACTGTCCTATGAGATTGTGCCATGTCATACATGCTAAAGCTCTGAAGGGTGTTCATGATAGGGCAAGCTGGACTGTCTGGACAGTGCTGATCACATGCAGTCTCCCAAGAAAAAAAAGAAAAAAACTCTCTAGCAATACACACCAAATTGAGCATGTGCAGCCTGACTTCATAGGCTCTGTGTTATCATGTAATTATCAGGGGCAGTGGAAGCAGGGGAGCATTAAGAAGCCAGGATCAAACAGTCTGTTTACACAATGTGGAGGATTGTTGTGGGCAGGGCTGGCCCAAGACATTGTGCTGCCTGGGTCCAAGAAGGAAATGCTCCCCCCCGCCCTACCCCCCCAAAAAAACACGCCCACTAAAAGGCCCCCACATCCATTATTTTGTATCATGATTATTAAAACGAAAATTACATTATCAGGAAGTCAGATTTACGTGCAACAGCACATTGTCTATATGCAAAATTATATGACATACCATTATGTTCAATTCCAAACCACAAATTCCATATCAGACTCCCCCATCACAGACATCCTATCACAGATTGCCCCCCTCCATCATAGACTCCCCTCCATCACAGACGCCCCTTCATCACAGATCCCCCACCATCAGAGTCCTATCCCATCAAGATCCCCCTCATCACAGATTCCCCCCATCAGACTCCTCTCCCATCACAGATTCCCCCCCATCAGACTCCTCTCCCACCAAAAATCCCCCCAATCACAGACTCCTCTCCATCACAGTTCAACCACCATCACAGACTCTTCTCCATCACAGATCTCCCCCATCACAGACTGCCCCCCCACCCCAGAATCACCTCTTCCCAGACCCCCCATCACAGTCCTGCATCAATATTGCAGATTGCCCCTACCATAAGATTGCAGCACTCCCCTACCGTTTCCCTACCTTATTTGAAAGGCAGTTGATTGATTGCTGGGACTGCTCTGCTGTCTAGTAACCAATCACCCGCTTCTTAACTTGAAAAGCTCCCCCCTTGTCCGGACCTGCCATACTTCCCGTCTTGTGCAGATAAGGTAGGGAAGGAAAGGGGGAGTGCTGCAATATTATGGAAGGGACCTGCTGGGCCAGGTGGAGGAAAGCTGTATATCTGATCTGGTGCCGGTGTGTCGACCTGTGTCATTGCTTGGGTCACTGTTGTTTTTAGAACCAAAGGGTGTAGTTCTGGTGGCCACCAGCAGGTGTTTCCCAGCAGATGAACCATACAGGTAATTAGGCTGCACCTGGTAGGACTGCTGGGGATATATAAGCCCGCCTTGCACTGAGGTCCAGTGCTTCAGTATTTTCCCTACAAGCCGTGTCCCTGCCTGAGCCTGATCTGTTCCTGTTCCTTGTACCCTGATCTGGAGACCTGTCCCCTTGAACTTGCTCCCTTCTGCCACTAACTGGCTTCCTGCTCCCCTTGTCTCTTGTCTCTGCCTGTCTTTCTCATGTGTGCCCCCCCCCCCCACTATTATTTAGTTAGTTAGGTATAGTTAGGTTATTTTCTTAGGGTTTTCATGTTACATTTATTTTTCCACTTGCTTGTTTATGATTTACTGGTGTTGGTATTGGATGTGTATCATTTTTTTAATAAACATATTGTTTACTTATTCATCTGGTCCTGATTCCTTAAGGTGCAGCCAACTGATCTGATCACACCTGCTGGATGCCTGCATGTGGTATGCCTGACACGGTGGTGAGCACCAAAATGCTGAAAAAAAAATCTTTTTGGGCATCAATTTGCTGCTCCTCTCAAGGTGCCGCCTGGGTCCAATGGACCCAGCGGGACCCATGGTAGGGCTGGCCCTGATTGTGGGTTTAGTAACAATTGGAAAAGTATCACAGTTGATACTCACTGTGTTGCTAAAATAGTGCATACATATGGCTTCAATCACCTTAAATGCATTCATATCTATGTAATCAGAATTAGAATTGGCTATAATTAGACAGCTGGTAATAAGATGAATAGGAAATTCTGTTCATGACACCAGCAAGAATGAACTCTCACAATGCTGGGGGGTTAGATGTAAACAAATTTAGATTATACTAGGAAATTGCTTACATTTACAGTACATAATAGCAGCACCTTTTCCAAACATGATATTGTTGTTATGGGTGCATTGCAAGTTTTTAATAACACAAAGTGCCCCGAAAGCATCACTGCTTTATATATCAGAGTCACTTTCTCTTGCACCACACGCACACAGGCCTAAAGAACTAAAAATAAAACCCTTAGGCCTCAAGCGCACTGTGCATGAGAGTCTGGCGTTTTTGTGTGGGTGGAACATGGAAGGCACAGGCGCACTATCCAGCCCCACTGCAAACAGCCTATAAAACTATGAGACGCTGAAAGCTGCTGTGGCTGGATGAGACAGGATGGGGCACTGAGTGGCACTAATATTTAGGGCAGTATGCACCAGGGAACAAATGCCCAGAACTCAAGACATCGTCATTCTGGCCATTTGTCCCCCAACACGTACTGCTAATATTGTTCAGCCAGCTTTTATTCCATACACCCCTGCAAAATACTGTACAAGATCCTGATAATTTAGTCTTTTGCATTGCATTGCATTGCTGCCAAGGCTTCACAAGTTGGTCAAGACAGTGACTAATGAGATCATATCTTTTATTATGTTCCATAAGACAGGTACTTTCATGGAGGCATCTCTACAGTTTTTTGAATAATTACTGTAAAAAAGAAGCCAGCACAGCTTGCCCTATTATGAACACCCTTCAGAGCTATAGCATGTATGACATGGCACAGTATATTGTGTTGTTCCAGCCAATGCTATAGGTAAGTAACTTCAATTTGTGTTTCTTTGACTACTAGACTACTAGACTAATACACTTAGAGGTGCCCTCCTGCACTTTTTTTCTTTTGTTCTAATGTTTGTGGACCCCACAAGACATACAAGATATGATCAGAAAGATCATATGGTCCTCTGCTCTGCCTCAGTCCCCACTGACACACCTGTGTAACTTATGTTTAATCTTGTTTTATTGGGTTTGCAACACATTAGGGTACAAAAGAACAATGAACATGACGGACCATAGAGACAAACATATATGCATGTACTGTTAACATACACATACCAACACATGTGAATAGTGTACAATTAGGCAACTGACAACAATAACAGCATAGTTAGGATACATGTTGAAGAGAGGAGGAACAACCTCCCACAATGTATGACATAATTAAAGTCACAATAGGAAAGTAAATGCATAGTAACCAGATGGATAATAATAGGATTCCTAAAAATAACTTGTAGGAAGCCAAATGTTCCCATGAGCAATTTGCAGCAGAAACCTTTTCGATGCTCCATGCAGTAAACGTTTATAAAAAAAAGCACAAGAAAAAAACACAAAGGGGGTGGGGTGTAGCCAGAAAGGAAATTAACTTCTAAAGAAAGAGAGAGAAAAGAGAGGGAAATAAAGTAAGGAAGGGGAGGGGGTAAAAGTGTATGCGTGTGTGTGTGTGTGGGGGGACGGGAACCCTCCGACCTCTCATGACCAGATCCCGGGGGTATTTTCCCTCCTAAACCGTAGTAGACATAAAGGAAGCAAAATTGGAAGAGTAATGAAAATGATTCCAAACAGTCCAGGTACGCCTATAAGCTTCAGATTTATCCTGCTCACTAGCAAGCATACTTTCCATATGTTCAATAGTGTTCAATTCACAAGCCAAGCCTGCAAGTGATAGGGGTTCAGGCTGATGCCAATTTCTGGCAAAATAAAAGACTGAGCCGGCACTTTTCTTGATTTGCGTGTAGGAGCCTCGCAGCATGGAGAATCCTGTAATTTGAGGTTGATTGGAGTATTTGTCCCCGACCAGCGTAACATATAATTGCAGTATTTTGTCCCAAAAGGGGACAATTAGTGGGCAGGAACCCCATATATGAAGCATGGTGCCAGGGGCCCAAAAAACAACGCCAACATATGTCATAAATGAAGGGATCAATTTGATGAAGAGTCACAGGGCAGCGATACCAGTGGGAGAGAAGCCGGTAGTTGCCTTCTTGAGCATACGAGGAAACCAACAGTTTGTTCCCCCCACTCAGCTTATTATTTAATAAAGAATTATCACTCCTTTGCCAGGAAAGGAATGTAGAACTAGTCATTGTTGGGGGAAAGGATGCAAGACCAAAAATAGGGTCAGGTGGCTTGGTCTGAAAGAACGCAGTCTACAACCCAAGTAGCCATCCCAGATATGTAAGGTAGCGTCAACAAGTGTAGGAAGCAGATCTTTAGAAGGCCTATGAATGGGGTCTGTCCAAAGCAGGGAAATAAGGTCTCTGCAATGTTACTCCAAAGTTTAGTCGGTCTACTATGATACCAGTCCACTATTTGGAGGAGGAACGTAGCTTGTAAGTATAGGGCAACTTGAGGTAGGACAACCCCCACCCCTGATCTTAGCTAAAGAAAGGATAGATTGACAAATTTTGGTCTTCTTTTGGCACTAAATGAAAGAACGAATAGCTGTGTTGACAGCCCTAAAAGCCTGAGGGTGGGGAGACAGGGATGGCCTGAAAGGTATATAACAGTTTGACCAAGACATCCATTTTTACTGTATTGTTACGACCGAACCAGGAAATGTGTGGTTTTGAGGCATGTATGAAGGGTATGTAGTAAGGGGGTATAATTAAAAGGTCAGCAAAAGAAGGTAATGTAGATGGAATTTGGATACCTAGATTTTTTAAGACTGTCCTTTGCCAACGGAAGACAAAATTATCTTGAAGCGAGATACAGAGGTGTGAGATATGGAGATATTGAGAGCCTCGGTCTTATCGTAATTTACCTTTAAGTTACTAACAATCCCAAATTGTCTGATTATGAGAGGGATAGCAATATGGGGATTGGTGACATATAACAGGAGATCGTCTGTGTAAAGCTAAAGCCTGTATTGATTTTGACCAATTGAAATGCCCTTGATGTCTGGGTCTTGCAGTACGGCTATGGCCAACTGTCTCATAGCCAATACATGGACTATGGAGAGTCAGTATCTTAAGCAAAAAATTTGGGGCCAAGACGATCTGTTTCAGCATGTGTTCTAGGAACGTCCGGTGAACCCAGTCAAATGCTTAGATGTTAGTATGCTACCACTGTATAACAGTGAACACAAAATAGACCCCAAGCAACTTATAGTTAGGTTAAGTAGATGTTTTATGGCAAGGCAAGTAGGACAATACATAAAACAATAAACAAGGCTATAAATACATTGGATTAACTGATCGGAATATTAGCCTCACCTATGGCCATTAACTTACATTGCAATAAGGGAAATCCCCATTACACTAGTATGCACGGCATTCGTAAGTACAGCATCAACCGTGAAAGCATAAATGACTTAAAGAAAAACTTAAAGAAAAACCTCACTATAACTCTTGGCAATAGCTATTCAAAGTGAACCTAAGTCCCTAACTCTACGCCTACACCCAAAATGCCGCGTACACACGATCGCACATTCCGACAACAAAATCCAAGTTTTTTTTCTGACGGATGTTGGCTCAAACCTGTCTTGCATACACGGTCACACAACACTTGTCGGAAATTCTGAACGTCAAAAACGTGGTGGCGTACAACACGTACGACGAGCCAAGAAAAAGTTCAATAGAAAGTGCGGCTCTTCTGATTGTTCGTCGGAATTGTGTACACATGATCGGAATTTCCGACAACAGATTTTGTTGTTGGAAAATTTGAGATCCAGATCTCAAATTTAGTTTTTCGGAAATTCTGACGGAAAATGTCCGATGGAGCCTACACACGGTCAAAATTTCCGACATCAAGCTCCCATCGAACATTTTCCGTCTGAAAATCCGACCGTGTGTACGTGGCATTAGAGTGGGTGGGTGTACATGTTCCTGAGATGGGTACCCCTGGCAGTTTCTATTGGCATTAACTGTGGGCAGTAAAGGATTTGGCTTGGTTGTTCCGCTTACCACTCCTGGTGTGCATAAGATTCAGTCCCATAAGCTTGGTGGTCAGTTTTCCCACAATCAGGTCCTCACTGGCTGTAGGGACACACGGCAACAGGTCTCCCAGCTCTAGTCCAAGAACACACTGAGTCTCTGTGACTGTCAGCTCTGTTGCAGGCATACACAGCTTCAAAGTGTGCGCAGCTCGGGCCCAAAACTCAGAAACCCGGTCCTCATACAGGTCCTCAGTGGCTCTGGCTCAGCTCTCACAAGTCCCCGCTCTCCCAGTGGGAACACAGACACAAAAAGCAACAGGTCTGCACTCTCTCATTCCCCGTGCTGCACTGCCTACATTTCCCCAGGAAAACTCTGTCCTCTCCTCCTTTGTGTGCAGGGTGTGCCTGGATATTGTAGTTCTGCATATTGTCTACCCCATGTTACAGAGCTCTTCATTTCAGCATTGACATTGAATGTTTAAGGATAAAAACATTCAAATACAGTACATAACAATAGGCAACAAATAAAGTCAAATGCTCAGTCACCCAACTCCTTTCCCATAATTCCTTTTAGTTAGATGGAAGTAACATTGTGAGCATAATGAAGAGAGACTGCTTCCTTTTGTCAATTATCATGCTGTACTATCTCCCTCTTTCTGAAAACAGAGTTACCAAGATACAGCAGCTGGGTAAGGCAGGGGTGTTAATAAAGAATGATCGGTAGCATGAATAATTAGAAAAGGTTATTTTGGAATGTGCATAATTACAATAAGAATGCATATACAGTAGCAGCCCCTATATCTTCAGTTTTATTCTGATATATATCTTTGAAACTGCTTGGCTGACATAAATAGTGGCTTAGGTACAGAGGCTTAGGAGATAATATATGTTGACCGTAGGGTTTTGCTGAGCAGGTGATCTTTAGTACAAAAGGAACATTGGGTTTAAAAGCAATTGAAATATAAGTTACGTTTATAGCCATGAAAAAGTATTGTACATATTGCACACAAGTTGTGCTTCTAAATTCCAGAGCAAATATTACTAAAATAAAAATGTCAGAATTGATGTTATGATGCATTTCAAAACACTTTTATGATTGTGAAGGTCATCGCAGCTTGTTCAAAAGTAAAAAAGAAAGACATTTTAAAATTCTACACAGCAATAGACTTTGTAATAATATTAAAAATACTATGCTAGTCACATTGGAACAAAAAGTAATGTATAAATGCCTTTATTAAAAAAATAAAAACACAGCATGATGACCACATTGCAATGTACATACATTATTATATCTCTGTACAATAAGCAACACAATCATTTACAAAAGGACACTAACCTGTAAATACTAGAGGTATAAACATTTATGATTAATATAAATAGTAGAATCATTTATATAGCTGAACTCATCAAAGCTGAAAAACCGTTATGGTGGAAAGCGGGACAAAAGGATTCTATCAGAGCAGGACAGTTTGGAGCTATGCTTGAAATAAAAATAATGGATGTCATTACAATTTATTTCAATTAAAAATAATCATTCTGGCTGTAACATAAATGCTCATGATCCTCTAAGAGAATGGATCAGCTGTCTTATTCAGCACATTTGACTTGCTACTTTTTTACATCTGGTTCTGCATGTTTCTAAAATTGCTCTGCTTATGTGACATAAGTTATCATAATAAAGTCTATGGTAAGTGTGTGTTAACAAACTAGAGGTGCCTTTCTTATGCCGCGTACACACGAGCGGACTTTACGGCGGACTTTGCCCGGCGGACTTTTCGACGTACTTTCCGACGGACTTTGTGAACGAACGGACTTGCCTACACACAATCCACCAAAGTCCGTCGAATTCGTACGTGATGACGTACGACCGGACTAAAACAAGGAAGTTCATAGCCAGTAGCCAATAGCTGCCCTAGCGTGGCTTTTTGTCCGTCGAACTAGCATACAGACGGCGGACTTTTCGACCAGACTCGATTTCAACGGATAAATTTTAAACAAGTTTCAAATCTAATTCCGTCCAACTTTTGAGAAAACAAAGTCCGCTGGAGCCCACACACATCGAATTGTCCGACGAAATCCAGTCCGCCGGGCAAAGTCCGCCGTAAAGTCCGCTCGTGTGTACGCGGCATTAGCCTTCAGTGCTTCATTATGTATTCCCACTTAGAGAATAGGGATGGGCCGAACGGACCCCTGTTCGTTTCACACCAGAAATTTCGAACACAGCGAAAGTTCGGACCCGAATATTGAATCCCATTAAAGTCAATGTGACCCGAACGTCAAAAGTGCCCATTTCGAAGGCTTATATGCAAGTAATTGGGCATACAATGGTTATAGGGGTCAAGGTCCTGCCCTGGGGGACATGTATCAATTAAAAAAAAAAAAAATTGTGAAAAACTTCATTTTTAAATGAGCAATGATTTTTTGATTTTTAACCACTTCAGCCTTGGAAGATTTTACCCCCTTCCTGACCAGAGCACTTTTTGCGATTCGGCACTGCGTCACTTTAACTGACAACTGCGTGGTTGTGCGACATTGTACCCAAACAAAATTGACATCTTTTTTTGCTCTATACACAAAAAAAGAGTGATAATTTTGACAAAAACGCATTATTTTTTACTTTTTGCTATAATAAATAACCCCCAAAAATATATAAAAAAACAATTTTTTTCCTCAGTTTAGGTCGATATGTATTCTTCTACATATTTTTGGTAAAAAAAAAATCGCAATAAGCATATATTGATTGGCTTGCTCAAAAGTTATAGCATCTACAAAATAGGAGATAGTTTTATGGCATTTTTAATTTTTTTTAATTAGTAATGGCGGCGATCTGCGATTTTTATCGGGACTGTGACATTATGGCGGACACATCGGACATTTTTGACACTATTTTGGGACCATTGTAATTTATACAGCGATCAGTGCTATAAAAATGCATTGATTACTGTATAAATGACACTGGCAGTGAAGGGGTTAACCACTAGGGGGAAATGAAGGGGTTAAGTGTGTCCTAGGGAGTGATTCTAACTGTGGGGGGAGGGGCTACAGCACACATGACAGCGATCACTACTCCCGATGACAGAGAGCAGTCATCTCTGTCCTGTCACTAGGCAGAACTGGGAAATGCTTTGTTTACAAAACCATCACCCCGTTCTACCTCTCCATGACACGATCACGGGCACCCAATGGACATCGAGTCCGTGGGACCCGCCGTTCTGGTCACGGATAACGCGGAGGCGTGCGCACACCCGCAGCGCCGCTTCTTAAAGGGGAGGTACCTGTACGCCCATTTGCCCACCAGCGCCATTCTGCTGACGTATATTGACGTGCGCTGGTCAGGAAGCGGTTAAAGTGAAAGCATAAAAATGAAAAATTCCTTCCAATATAGTGCCTGGGGGGTCCTCTTATGCCCTGTACACACAAGCGGACTTTTTGACCAGACTGGTCTGACGGACCGAATCCGGCGGACAATCCGACTGTGTATAGGCTTCATCGGACCTTCAGCGGACTATTTCTGTTGAAAATCTGATGGACTTTAGATTTGGAACATGTTTCAAACTTTACGTCAGAACTCCGCCGGACCCAGTTCCTATTGAAAAATCCGCTCGTCTGTATGCTAGTCCGATGGATGAAAACCGACGCTAGGGCAACTATTGGCTACTGGCTATGAACTTCCTTTTTTTAGTCCGGTCGTACGTCATCACGTACAAATCCGTCGGACTTTGGTGTGATCGTGTAGGCAAGTCTGTTCATAAGAAAGTCTGTCGGAAGTCCGTCAAAAGTCCGTCAAAAGTCTGTCAGAAAGACTGTCGGACCTTTGTTGCCGAAAAGTCCGCCCGTGTGTACAGGGCATTAGTCTACCTGTAAAGTGGCAGACCTGTACCATGTCTAGAATCTGCTGCAGCAATAATTGCATTTATAAAGCCATGAAAATGACATTTTCCCTGCAAGCTGCCTTTATTTTGCTCAGCAACACCTAGGGAGCCAGTGTGTCACTTTGATTTTGGATAGAAGTAACGGGTGCATAAAAATTGGTCTTTGGGTGTCGTGGTACTTTCCCACCATAACCCTATAGAGGTACGCTTGATGAAAGCAAGAATTGGCCTTGCTGTAAAAGATTGCAATGATATGCACCTGTCAAACAGGTGCAGAAAAATTGGTCTTTGGGTGTCGGTGGTGCTTCCCACTGTAACCCTATAGAGGTACTCTTGATGAAAGCAAGAATTGGCCTTGCTGTAAAAAATTGCAATGATATGCACCTGTCAAACAGGTGCAGAAAAATTGGTCTTTGGGTGTTGGTGGTGCTTCCCACCGTAACCCTATAGAGGTACTCTTGATGAAAGCAAGAATTGGCCTTGCTGTAAAAAATTGCAATGATATGCACCTGTCAAACAGGTGCAGAAAAATTACTCTTTGGGTGTCGGGGGTGCCTTTCCACCGTAACCCCATAGAGGTGCTCCTGATGAAGACAAAAAAATTGCAATGATATGCACCTGTCAGGTGCTGAAAAATTGGTCTTTGGGTGTTAACTGTGCTCATGAAACCTATACCAAAAACATTCTTCCAGATGAAATGATTGAACACCCTCAAAGCTAGGCAGCCTCAAAGTCCTGCAGAGATTCCACATCCCAAAAAGACTTAATCAGTAACATCGGCATCAGGGGCTTCATAGCTGGTATTCCAGGACTGATTCATTTTTTTTATAAAAGTCAAACAGTCCACGGAGTCTGTGGACAGACACGTTCTATGATCAGCAATGAGACCTCCTGCAGCACGGAATGCCCATTCTGAAAGCACGCTGGATGCAGGGCAGCCCAACAACTCAATAGCATGAGCAAGTTCTGGCCAGTGGTCTATTCTCATGACCCAGTAAGTCAGTGGATCGTCAGCTGGAAAGCTCTCCATCTCTGTTTTGGCCCGAGGTAATCATGCACCATGTGATGCAGACACTGCCGATGGGATGTAGAAAATGACAGCCCTGGGCGGCGAGGACTAAGAAAATTCCAAAATGCCTCAATTAGGCAAGCGCCTTTTCCAACGCTCCTCTCTTGACCAACAGAAGACTCAAAACTACGTTGGGTCCTTTCGCAGGCTTTAAAGCATGAGGTTGCCAAGGTGCCTCAAATTTGCAGAGGTTTGAGAAGCAGACTCATCGGGGTCACTCAGGACAGCATTTGGAACTTCCTCCCCCGAGCCACATACTACTCCCAAGGGTCCTGGGGTTGGAAAGCCATCGCTTACAGATTGATGCATGTTTTGTCCACCAGATGTCTTGCTGATTATTTGTACCTGTGTTGTTAAATTTACATGAAAAATGTGTAATTTACTTAAGACAATCATATGTGGTGTGCAGGCTCCATCTAGCGTTCCTTTTTGGTATTGTTGCAGCTCTGTTTATTTGTTTAATGTATGTGTAATAAAGGAAGTTGTCAGCGAACAGGGAATTCTGGGTAGAATCTTAACAGGAAGTGAACCATCCACCATTCTTTTCAACACATTGCAGGAAGCAAGTCATGTCTTTCTCAATCTATCACCATCACCCCTTAGAGAACTTAAAAATTTCACCTGGCTTGTTCTAGCTAGCTGTCCCAGAGACAGAACAGTGAAATTTTTAAGCTGACCTCTGACGGGAAGATAAACCGACTTCGGAAGTCTGTACAGCCCGGTTCTACGCAGTACCCATACAGTCAGAAGCCTTAACGATACAGGCCTGCGGCAGGCGAAGCAAGCAGCCACGCTACACAGAGACATGCTCTGTCAAGCAGCAACAATACTGGAACGGTCTCTATACAGCAAGACAGCTTCTTCCCTGCGGTCATGTCTCACAATGGGACATCTTCTTACAAAACACAAAAAGAAAATAAGAGGTTGCGCTAATACTTAAAAACACAATAAATACTTAACAGTGAAGAAAGAATTCATATGAGGATTGTAAACACGTAAATGTGCAAAACTCAGTGAAAAAGATTGTATATAAAGGTCCATAAATCAAACTATCACTCAAGTGTTGTGAAAAAGTCCATGAGAATAAAACATCAATAAAGTGTTGTAGAACGTCCAAATCACCAAAGAAAATTGGTAAAGATTGATGAAAAAAAATCCAAGTGATAAATAATGAAAATCTGTGTAAAATGGGAGGGGTCCACCACCAGATCTTGAAGGGGTTACTCCTTACCAGAAGGCCATGACCCCCCACTACAGAGGATCACAGCAAGCAGAGATCTTTAAAGCCAAAGTGGGGATTACCAGCGGTGTCCACTAGGGGTCATCTCGTCAGCAGCCACTCCAATGGCCCAAGGCGTGGATACCAAAAAATAGAAGGGGCTCACATAGTGTAAAACCACTTTACATTTTATTAAAATAAATAAGGATATACACTTACAAAGTGTTGGATGAAAAACAGCCTTAAGTCCGGCTCCGTGGCCACCGGAGCACGGACAAACCCGTTCAACTGGAAAACAGCTCGCTTGGGGGTGACGTCAGCGCGTCGTCTGGCTCCGCCCTACGCGTTTCGTGACATCATCACGTCTTCCAGGGGCACAGGCGGCGCACTGCGTCACCCCTCTTAAATAGGCGCTGAGCTGGACCAAGCCTCACTTCGGATCGCTGTGCACAATGGACCGCATGAACCATCGCACGCACTTCCGGTGCTGGAGTGCGTTCCACAGTGCCAGCAACCCCCGGAGACCGTATAGCCCAGACAGCACATCTGATCAATACATTTCCATAAAGGCTAGCACATTAAATTGTTACCCAACAGGGTGCATAGTACAGAATACACTTATTAACCAATGTATATGTACATATATGTGCACAATTCCACACCAAACGGACGGGACATACAAAAATGAACCGTCCCTCCGATTCGTACCACCATAGACTCTCCAATCAACCACAAGCGATCTGAGTTGGAGGAATTAAGCCAAACAGAGATCTTTTTGGCGTTGGGGGAGAGTTGGTGGACTAATAAAAGCCTCCAAACGAGGGGACAGTGAGAGGCCGATATAAACCTCTGACGTAGTCCCATCGTGTGCAAACGACAGCGCCAAAAGGCGTATGTCATTTTCCCTAGTAGTCGGAGGAAGAGTTGACTTTAAGCAAAAAATAATAAATAAATAAATAAAAATAATAAAAAATATAAAATAAAAAATATAAAAATAAAATAAAATAACCTAGAATAAAAAATTATTCATAAAACCCCATTGCCTCCAGGTAGATGGATAAAGGCTGGAGCAAGGGGGATCGTCAAGGATCCAGCATCCAACGGTTCCAGCACAATCCAAAAATTCCAAACAAACTCCTCACTACCCCATATAACGGGGTTGTTAAACCGGAAGTGGGGTATAATAGCAGTTGTAGTCACCGGCCACCTCACCCGATGGATAACGCCATCTAGTGGGTGAATCAGAGAATACAACAAAGATCAAATGATGCAATGGGAATGTCAGTACATATCCCACTGCTGAAAACCAAAAGACAAAAAATATGTGTGAGCTATATCCCTTTACGGTCAGAGGATTGGGGATAAGGTAACAAATAAATATATAGAGAATTTTTTTATACATATTGTAATTATAATAATAAAAAGCAAATGCATAAATGGAGTTAGGAATGGACTTTAACTAATAGGCATATGATGTGCATGCACATAATCAACAATAAGACCCTCCAGACACTGCCGTCAACATGCGTTAAGAATTATTAATAAACGCATTGACGTCAGTGTCAACATTTAACCCAAAGGGGGTATAAGTTCGGAGTCGGTAAATCCAAGACATTTCGCATTTGGAGATTTCTCTTACAAGAGAGCTCCCCCTCCAATGTGGTCTGTACTTGTTAATCCCAACGTACAGAGTATTGGAGGGGTCCCTGCCATGTACCTCATCGAAGTGTCGCGACACGGGGTGCTTATCGAAACCCCTGCGGATATTAGCAATATGCTCGGACAACCTAACTTTAAGGGCCCTCTTGGTCCTGCCCACATATTGCAATCCGCAGGGGCACTGAATGAGATAAACGACCCCCTCGGACGTGCAGGTTATAAACGGTTTAACCTGATAGGTTCGTGAGGTACTGGTAGACATAAATTGGTTTATTTTTCTACCTCTATCGCTGTTGAGGGAGCAAACCTGGCAGTTCCTGCATTTGTAATACCCTGTGAGGTCATGAAAAAAAGACCTCTTGCTGATGGGTGGGTCCTGCACTGTTGGGGCGATTTTATTGCCCAACGTGGATGCTCCCCTAAATATAATACGAGGATTACCGGGTAGAACTGTACTCAAAACTGGGTCTGTAGTCAAAATGTGCCAGTGTCTCTTTATCAAATCTTTAATCTGGCGGTGTTGGGTGGAGAAGGTGGTAATAAAAGGCAAACTAAAATCTCCCTCGTTATCACGTCGTTGGCCTGTATTCAATAGCAGGGATCTATCCTTGTCCCTCACTTGTTCCAATGATCTTAATAATGCAACCTGGTCGTAGCCCTTCTCAACAAACCTCTTAGTTAGAGAAGCTGCCTGATTATCGAAGGTCTCGATTTCGGTGCAATTCCGCTGAAGGCGTGTGTATTGTCCCATTGGGACCGCCTTCAGCCAAGACTCATGGTGACAACTGTCTAGGGGAATAAAAGAGTTTCTGTCCGTGGCCTTAAAATGCGTAGACGTCACCAGTCTATCCCCCTGAGCCTTAACCTTAAGATCAAGGAAGCTAATTTCTTCCGTACTCATCTCGAAGTTCAGCCTAATGCCCCTGTCGTTATCGTTCAGAAAGGTCATGAAATTCTCGAGCTCAGTCTCACTGCCATCCCATAGGAGGAGGACGTCATCAATGTACCTAGCCCACAAGACCACCTGTGGTCTGGTCCAGGCCTTGACGACGTCCTCCTCCCACTTGGCCATAAAGAGGTTGGCCAAGCTGGGGGCATACTTAGCCCCCATGGCCACACCTCTATCCTGGCGAAAAAATTGGTGATTGAACCAAAAATAATTGTGGCTCGCTGCATAGTAGAGTAACTCCATGATAAAATCCCTTTGGGGCGGAACGAGATCAGAATCTCGAGTTAGATAAATCTCTACTGCCTCGAACCCCAACTGGTGGGGAATGATGGTATAGAGTGAGGTCACGTCGGCAGTAACCAACCTCATACCTGACTTCCACACTACCTGAGACAGCATGTTAATAACCTGTGTGGTATCCTTGATAAAGGAGGGAACCTTTTGAACAAGGGCCTCCTTTATCAAGGATACCACACAGGTTATTAACATGCTGTCTCAGGTAGTGTGGAAGTCAGGTATGAGGTTGGTTACTGCCGACGTGACCTCACTCTATACCATCATTCCCCACCAGTTGGGGTTCGAGGCAGTAGAGATGTATCTAACTCGAGATTCTGATCTCGTTCCGTCCCAAAGGGATTTTATCATGGAGTTACTCTACTATGCAGCGAGCCACAATTATTTTTGGTTCAATCACCAATTTTTTCGCCAGGATAGAGGTGTGGCCATGGGGGCTAAGTATGCCCCCAGCTTGGCCAACCTCTTTATGGCCAAGTGGGAGGAGGACGTCGTCAAGGCCTGGACCAGACCACAGGTGGTCTTGTGGGCTAGGTACATTGATGACGTCCTCCTCCTATGGGATGGCAGTGAGACTGAGCTCGAGAATTTCATGACCTTTCTGAACGATAACGACAGGGGCATTAGGCTGAACTTCGAGATGAGTACGGAAGAAATTAGCTTCCTTGATCTTAAGGTTAAGGCTCAGGGGGATAGACTGGTGACGTCTACGCATTTTAAGGCCACGGACAGAAACTCTTTTATTCCCCTAGACAGTTGTCACCATGAGTCTTGGCTGAAGGCGGTCCCAATGGGACAATACACACGCCTTCAGCGGAATTGCACCGAAATCGAGACCTTCGATAATCAGGCAGCTTCTCTAACTAAGAGGTTTGTTGAGAAGGGCTACGACCAGGTTGCATTATTAAGATCATTGGAACAAGTGAGGGACAAGGATAGATCCCTGCTATTGAATACAGGCCAACGACGTGATAACGAGGGAGATTTTAGTTTGCCTTTTATTACCACCTTCTCCACCCAACACCGCCAGATTAAAGATTTGATAAAGAGACACTGGCACATTTTGACTACAGACCCAGTTTTGAGTACAGTTCTACCCGGTAATCCTCGTATTATATTTAGGGGAGCATCCACGTTGGGCAATAAAATCGCCCCAACAGTGCAGGACCCACCCATCAGCAAGAGGTCTTTTTTTCATGACCTCACAGGGTATTACAAATGCAGGAACTGCCAGGTTTGCTCCCTCAACAGCGATAGAGGTAGAAAAATAAACCAATTTATGTCTACCAGTACCTCACGAACCTATCAGGTTAAACTGTTTATAACCTGCACGTCCGAGGGGGTCGTTTATCTCATTCAGTGCCCCTGCGGATTGCAATATGTGGGCAGGACCAAGAGGGCCCTTAAAGTTAGGTTGTCCGAGCATATTGCTAATATCCGCAGGGGTTTCGATAAGCACCCCGTGTCGCGACACTTCGATGAGGTACATGGCAGGGACCCCTCCAATACTCTGTACGTTGGGATCGACAAGTACAGACCACATTGGAGGGGGAGCTCTCTTGTAAGAGAAATCTCCAAATGCGAAATGTCTTGGATTTACCGACTCCGAACTTATACCCCCTTTGGGTTAAATGTTGACACTGACGTCAATGCGTTTATTAATAATTCTTAACGCATGTTGACGGCAGTGTCTGGAGGGTCTTATTGTTGATTATGTGCATGCACATCATATGCCTATTAGTTGAAGTCCATTCCTAACTCCATTTATGCATTTGCTTTTTATTATTATAATTACAATATGTATAAAAAAATTCTCTATATATTTATTTGTTACCTTATCCCCAATCCTCTGACCGTAAAGGGATATAGCTCACACATATTTTTTGTCTTTTGGTTTTCAGCAGTGGGATATGTACTGACATTCCCATTGCATCATTTGATCTTTGTTGTATTCTCTGATTCACCCACTAGATGGCGTTATCCATCGGGTGAGGTGGCCGGTGACTACAACTGCTATTATACCCCACTTCCGGTTTAACAACCCCGTTATATGGGGTAGTGAGGAGTTTGTTTGGAATTTTTGGATTGTGCTGGAACCGTTGGATGCTGGATCCTTGACGATCCCCCTTGCTCCAGCCTTTATCCATCTACCTGGAGGCAATGGGGTTTTATGAATAATTTTTTATTCTAGGTTATTTTATTTTATTTTTATATTTTTTATTTTATATTTTTTATTATTTTTATTTATTTATTTATTATTTTTTGCTTAAAGTCAACTCTTCCTCCGACTACTAGGGAAAATGACATACGCCTTTTGGCGCTGTCGTTTGCACACGATGGGACTACGTCAGAGGTTTATATCGGCCTCTCACTGTCCCCTCGTTTGGAGGCTTTTATTAGTCCACCAACTCTCCCCCAACGCCAAAAAGATCTCTGTTTGGCTTAATTCCTCCAACTCAGATCGCTTGTGGTTGATTGGAGAGTCTATGGTGGTACGAATCGGAGGGACGGTTCATTTTTGTATGTCCCGTCCGTTTGGTGTGGAATTGTGCACATATATGTACATATACATTGGTTAATAAGTGTATTCTGTACTATGCACCCTGTTGGGTAACAATTTAATGTGCTAGCCTTTATGGAAATGTATTGATCAGATGTGCTGTCTGGGCTATACGGTCTCCGGGGGTTGCTGGCACTGTGGAACGCACTCCAGCACCGGAAGTGCGTGCGATGGTTCGTGCGGTCCATTGTGCACAGCGATCCGAAGTGAGGCTTGGTCCAGCTCAGCGCCTATTTAAGAGGGGTGACGCAGTGCGCCGCCTGTGCCCCTGGAAGACGTGATGATGTCACGAAACGCGTAGGGCGGAGCCAGACGACGCGCTGACGTCACCCCCAAGCGAGCTGTTTTCCAGTTGAACGGGTTTGTCCGTGCTCCGGTGGCCACGGAGCCGGACTTAAGGCTGTTTTTCATCCAACACTTTGTAAGTGTATATCCTTATTTATTTTAATAAAATGTAAAGTGGTTTTACACTATGTGAGCCCCTTCTATTTTTTGGTATCCACGCCTTGGGCCATTGGAGTGGCTGCTGACGAGATGACCCCTAGTGGACACCGCTGGTAATCCCCACTTTGGCTTTAAAGATCTCTGCTTGCTGTGATCCTCTGTAGTGGGGGGTCATGGCCTTCTGGTAAGGAGTAACCCCTTCAAGATCTGGTGGTGGACCCCTCCCATTTTACACAGATTTTCATTATTTATCACTTGGATTTTTTTTCATCAATCTTTACCAATTTTCTTTGGTGATTTGGACGTTCTACAACACTTTATTGATGTTTTATTCTCATGGACTTTTTCACAACACTTGAGTGATAGTTTGATTTATGGACCTTTATATACAATCTTTTTCACTGAGTTTTGCACATTTACGTGTTTACAATCCTCATATGAATTCTTTCTTCACTGTTAAGTATTTATTGTGTTTTTAAGTATTAGCGCAACCTCTTATTTTCTTTATGCCTTTTCACAATTGATGTTTTTGTGAGGATTGCTGCTTTTTCACAGTATTTATTTTGTATTTGGTTTCTAGCGCAGTCTCCCCCACTATTTTTTCCAATTTTCTTACAAAACACGTTCACGAGCAAGCTCTAAGTCATCTGTCACAAATGCAGCAGCTATCGTCCGTTCAAAAGCCAAAGCAGCAAAAGCCAGGGCCGCATTCGCAGACCAAGAGTTGCAGATGAAAAAAGAAAAGGCCCACCTTGATGCAGAAAAGGTGAGACGGGAGCAAGAAAGAGTACGCATGGAACAAGAGAGAGAGATGGAAACAATACGCCTGGAAGAAGAGCTAGCCCAGCAGGAAGCATCTCTGAAATTGCAGCAAGCTATCTTAGAAGCTAACATGGAGAAGCTGGCAGTAGAAAGTGACGCTGCCGCCGCCATTGCAGAAGCAGAAGCTTTAGAAGCAGCCATCTACGATGAACCAAGACTAGGCAGCAGCATACCGGGTCTAGAAGAGGACCAACAAGATTCTTCGCAACGCACGTCAGATTATGTCTACCAGCACTGTGACTCAAGCAGCATCCTACAAGAAATTAACCATGACGTCAGTGAGTCACATCAAATAAAGTAGCAACGAGACGACCAGTGCTACAAGCCAGAAAAATCTGACAGAGTTCCAGAGTTTCCAGTTCCAACCAAACCTTCTACTCCACAAGGTACCCAGCCTTCATGCAAGCATCAAACACCAGTCTTCACTCCAAAGGTGTATGCAATGAGCCAGTACGAACTGCCTACTTTATGCAAGTTTGAACCCAGCACGCCTAAAGAAGAGACTTTTACCAGGTATGCCTTTACAGCGCACCACAATACACCAGCAGCCAACCCCAATGCCAATCAGGCTACTGTAGACTTTGCCAAGTTCCTGGCCAAAAGAGAGTTAATTAGCCAAGGACTTGTCAAATTCAGTGATCGCCGTCAACACTATAGGGCGTGGCGATCCCCTTTCCAGAGTGCCATTCAAGGTCTAGATCTATCCTGCAGGGACCAGATAGACCTCCTCGTAAAGTGGCTTGTCAATGATTCTATTGAACATGCCAAAAGGATCAGAGACATTAACATAAACCACCCTGAGGTAGGCCTTGCAAACATCTGGAACAGACTGGATAGATGTTATGGCTCACCAGAGGCTATAGAGAGTACACTGTTTAAAAGAATAGAAGACTTCCCAAAAATACCGAGCAGAGGTTACCAAAGACTCAGAGAATTCAGTGACCTGTGTATGGAGTTACAAGTTGCTAAAGCAGAGGGAGACTTACCTGGCCTTTCTTATCTTGACTCTGCTAGAGGTATTAACTCCTTAGCACAAAAACTTCCTTATGAGTTACACGAAAGATGGATTACTCATGGCTGTAACTACAAACGAGAACACAATGTGCCTTTTCCACCCTTTAGTGAGTTTGTGCACTTTGTAGACAGACAAGCAGGAATGAAAGATGACCCCAGCTTCATTTTTCCAGTGTCTTATACCACTTCTTCTGGCCCTAAACAACTCAGAGCTCCAGTAGCAGTGCACAAAACTAACATTTCTTCCCACAGATTTGCAAAGTCTCAGCCAAAGGATCAAGACAGCAACCCTATTAAGTTCTGCACTCTACATAAGATGCCACATCCTCTTCTGGAATGCAGAGCCTTCAGGACAAAGACCATCCAGGATCGCAAAGCTTTCCTCGAAGAGAACAACATCTGTTACAAGTACTGCTCTTCATCCACACATTTCGCCAAGGACTGTAAGGTCAGTGTCAAATGTACACAACGTGAGAGCACAGAGCACAACACAGCTCTACACCCAAGGCCTACTCCAAGAACTTTCCCATCTGTTCATAGGGACAAGGAGCAAAGCGGGGAGACCAAAGACTCTAGTACAGACGCAATAGCAATCACTTCACAGTGCACTGAAGTCTGCAAAGGAAGTACAGGTGGCAGATCCTGCTCTAAAATCTGTCTAGTGAGAGTTTACCCAAAAGGACGCAGAGACAAAGCAGTTAAGCTCTACGTCATCTTGGATGATAAGAGTAATAAGTCACTAGCTAGATCTATGTTTTTTGACATTCTAAACCTTAAAGGCCCCAGCAGTCTTTACTCCCTTAGGACTTGTGCAGGTACAGTGGAAACGGCGGGGAGAAGAGCTGACGGCCTACAAATTGAATCTATGGATGGTAAGACATACCTACCCTTACCGACCATAATAGAGTGCAACTAGATACCAGACAAACAGATCAGAGATCCTGACACCAGACGCAGCAGCTCACCAGACTCACTTGAACCACATCTCATACCAGAACTAGATGATCAGGCTCATATAATCTTACTCCTAGGGAGAGATATCTTGCAATTTCACAAAGTAAGAAAACTGATCAACAGCCCCCAAACGCCCCATATGCCCAAAAACTGGACATCGGGTGGGTCATTATAGGTGATGTTTGCCTGGGAGGTGCACACAAACCGGCATCTGGTAATAACCTGCTCACTAGTACCCTTGAGAATGGTCATCTTTCTCTTTTCCAACCCTGTCAAAATCACATCCTCATAAAGGAGCTTCCACACAACATCCCTGTACCTCTTCCCTTCCTAAGTCCCCTATGTGACAGCAATACCTATGACAACGACCAAAGTGACTTAGGAAGCACAGTGTTCAGGAGAACAAAGGAAGACAACCAGGTAGCAATGTCCATTGAGGATAAGCTCTTCCTAGAAGTTATGGAAAAGAGTATGGAGAAAGACGAGACTAATAGCTGGGTTGCACCTCTTCCCTTTAGACCACAAAGACGACGTTTGCCTAACAATAGAGAACTAGCATATAAACGTCTCTCTTCCCTAAGACACAATCTTCAAAGGAAACCAGAGATGAAAGAACATTTCTTTTCCTTCATAGAGAAAATATTCCGGAATGGTCATGCTGAAATAGCCTCAAACCTCAAAGACTCAGAGGAATGCTGGTACTTACCCATATTTGGGGTCTATCACCCTAAGAAGCCAGGGCAGATTAGAGTGGTTTTCGATTCTAGCGCCAAGCATGAGGGTGTTTCTCTAAATGATGTCCTCCTCTCTGGTCCTGACCTTAACAACAGACTATTAGGAGTACTTCTTCGCTTTCGCAAAGATTCAGTCGCATTCATGGCAGACATACAACAAATGTTCTATTGCTTTCTTGTTAAAGAAGAACACCAAAACTTTCTGAGGTTTCTCTGGTTCAGGGACAACAACCCCTCTGGAGACATCACAGAATACCGCATGAGGGTGCACATATTTGGCAACAGTCCTTCCCCTGCAGTTGCTATATATAGCCTCAGACATTCTGCTAGAGTGGGAGAGTCAGAGTATGGGTCAGATGTCAGACAGTTTGTGGACAAGGATTTCTATGTAGATGATTGCTTGAAATCACTACCCACCAATGAAGCCGTAATCAGTCTCCTCAAAAGAACTCAGGCAATGCTTGCTTGTTCCAACTTAAGACTCCACAAGATTGCTTCCAACAGTAGAGAAGTTTTAGAAGCCTTTCCTGTCCAAGATCATTCTAACGAGTTAAAGGACTTAGATCTAGGCACAGACTCACTTCCCATGCAACGCAGCCTTTGCTTTGGGACTTAAGATCTGACACGTTTACATTCCAAGTAAACACAGAAGAAAAACCTTTTACCCGTAGAGGTGTCCTGTCAACCATAAACAGCCTGTATGATCCCTTAGGCTTTGCAGCACCTGTCACCACCATTGTGTCACTGATGCATGCACTGTCCTGGCTCACCATCCATGTGGCCTCCTCAAATGGTGAAAATACCATGATCAGTCATTGGCGTGGGGAAAGAAAGCCGAGGTGGCCTGAGATTGTCGTCATGCCATATTCGCACAGGTACTCGTTGACGGCCCTCTGCTGCATGTATAGCCGCTGCAGCATTGACAAAGTTGAGTTCCACCTAGTGGGCATGTCAAAAATCTGTCAAAAAGTTTACGGGCAGGTGGATTTACTGCTGAATTTCAGCCAACCGAGCACTGGCTGTGTATGACCGCCTGAAATGGCTACAGACTCTTCTGGCCAGCTTTAGCACATCTTGCAACCCTGGGTACGTATTTAGGAAATGCTGCACCACCAAATTGAGGACATGTGCCAGGCATGGCACGTGTCAACTTTCTCTTTCTAAGGGCAGACAGGAGGTTTAAACCATTATTACACACCACCATTCCTGGCTCCAGCTGGCATGGTGTGAACCACCTCTGGGACTGTACCTGCAGAGCTGCAAGAATCTCTGCTCTGGTGTGGTTCCTATCCCCTAAACACACCAGCTGAAGCACTGCATGACTCTGGGAATAACCTTTTGAACTCTTAGGGGGTACCTGATGTTCATAGGACAATTCTGAAGAGGAGGGCATGGAGGTGGAGGAGGATGAGGAGGAGGAGAAGGAGGGGGTAGAGCTCACAGGTCTGGCATCATCACCACCAGCTGTATGGAGACGTGGGGGCACAACAAGCTGCAGCACCAAGCCCTGTCCTGCATCCTTTCGAGTTGCAAGCAACGTTACCCGGTTTGCTGTGAAAGAAATATATCGTACCTGCCCATGCTTACTGGACCAAGTGTCAGCAGTAAGGTGGATTTTATGGCTGACTGCCTTGCCCAACAATGCCAGAACATTCCCATCCACGTGATTGTAGAGAGATGGAATGGCCTTACGTGAAAAGTAGTAGCGACTGGGAAGCTGCCATTGTGGTACAGCACATTGTGCGAATTCACGGAAGGGGGCTGAATCCACCAGGCTGAAAGGCATAAGTTGGAGAGCCAAAAGCTTTGACAAGCTTGCATTTAGATGCTGGGCATGTGGGTGGCAGGGACTGTATTTTTTTTTCCGCTGCAGCAGATGGGGCAGAGAAATTTGCCGGCTACAGTCTACAGCTGGTGGTGTGCTGCTGGCACATGTGCTGCTAGGACCTGGGACACCTTGTGCTATACCATCATCCCTGTCAGTAGAGGCTGCTGAGAGGTAATGACTCGGTATAGCATGGGCAGACTGAAGTGGGTAAGGAGGAGGAAGATGAACAGATTTGTGCCCCTTTTGTGTGGCTTTTAGGTGCTCTTGCCAACAGGCTGAGTGGTTGGACGTTAAATGCCTTTTTAAGCATGTGGTACCCAAATGGTTGTTTTTTTTTGCCACGTTTGATGTGCCTGAGACACAGTTTGCAGATAGCAACAGTGCGATCTGCTGCAGATGTGCTGAAAAAGGCCCAGACAGCTGAGCTTTGGGGAGTGGGCCGGGAGATAACAGCTGCAGAATCTGATGGAATAGGGTGGCTGCTATCTACTCTTTCTTGATGTCGGCCTCCTTGGGGTTGTGCTGCCTCACCTTCAGTCACCCAAGTCGCATCAGTGACCTCATCATCATCATCATCTCCATCTCCTCCATCTTCATCATTACCACTGGAGACAATTTGGCAATACGCTGGGGCTTGGGGGACATGAATGCCAGTTTGTCTACCAGTGTTTCTCCATCTCTCTAGGCTCATGTTCTGTCATCCTCAACCTCAGAACCAACATCTGAATCCAGTTATGGCTGGGCATCATCAAGGACCAAGTGGCTGACGCTGTGGTCAAATACCTCAGCTGACACCTCAATGGCTGATGTTGGGGCTATGGCAGGAATAGATATGGTCAAGGATGCAGGTTTATCCACTCTGGCATCTGCAGGGGACTGCACACAAAAGGTCGAACGACCCGTTTTTTTTCGGCCCGAACTTATGCTTGTGCCGAACCATTCGCCCATCCCTATTAGAGAATGAAGTAAATGTACAGCACAACATGTAGCAGTTACAATATTGTGCTCCAATGCCCCTTTTATGATTCCTTGACAAAGATTTTTGTTGTCACACCTAACACTTGTATACTAGTACATAAGTCCTTTTTTTGCAGGTTAACTCCCAGCTCGTAGTAGTTGCAGCAGGTTGCTCATCCTACAAACAATATCTTCCCTATTCTGGGAGCGGTAATTGAGTGTTTCTCTTCAGGTCACTTGTCCTCTGTATTTAGTAGCATCTCAGCTCCCAAACCTTTTCCCCTGCTGTAGCAAATTGGAGCATGCTCTGCTGGGGTTTTATGCCTAACCTTTGGATCAACTGTGGGTATAAAATTGGGTATATTGGATTGTACAATATTTTTTATTTTATTTATTTATTGTTTTTAAGGTTGAACTGGATGGACTTGTGTCTTTTTTCAACCTGACTAACTATGTAACTATGTCATACAGGTGTCTGTCTATCAAGCCAGTAGAGCATGATCTGACTCTTTTCTCATAGAGCCAAAAGGTCTTGTTTGACAATGAATATGTTTCAATTACACTTTTACCAGGGTTTCTCTTTCCTAACACATTTAATCACCTTTGCTTGCCCTGGGATCTACCCAAGTAATCTTCCTACTACACAAACTGGCATAACTGGGAAACTGGGATAAATTCCTATATCATAGGGATGCCCTTCCAGATTTGCTGGTTAAATAAAGTAAAGGGCACCTATTAGATTATACACTCACATAACAGAGGACTTTAGGGGGCATGTTCAGCAAATGTAACTTGGCTTCAGGCAATAGAAAAAGAAATCATTCAAGCCATATGGGGAAACATCATATGATTGTATCCCAGCATGCTGAACACAGACACAGATCAGACGTTTGAAGATAATCAATTTTTACATAGAGTTCTTAGAGCTGCCATATATGGATTGCTAGCAAGTTTTGACTTGAGAGATGAAACATTAAAAAGCTTGCAACATCCTCTGCGCACTTAGATGAGATAGCAGTCATGGCATTGGTGGCTTTAAAGCTGTAATTGATTAAAATCAGGCACCATTAGCCAAAAATCTTTCCATATATGGGCTTGTTTACACTAGCTTGCATGGTAATGCAGTGTTTTACTGTGTGGGCTAGTGTCTATGTGAAGTCTGGATGAAAGCAGTGCAATGCAAATTTCAGCACATCCCACTTTTTTTTTAACTTTAATAGTGACACTTCATTCATATTTCCACGGAGCAGCATGGTGCATTATGCTGCAGCATAGTCATCTGTGGGCCATCCAATTCCCTGCAGAAAAATGTAACTTTTTTTGCATTTTTCAGCGCCACACATCACACCAGTGTTTTGGTTTTGGTGTGCTAGTCATCACACCTAGTGTGAGTAAGCCCAAAATGTTTTAATTTTTGAATCAGTTATAAATATCAATGTTTTAAGCTGAGCAATAGTATGTCAATAAAGCTGTGTTCAGTTTGCATTTGTTTGTGAAAAGCTTTGTCCACCAATTCAATGTAATGATACGTTTTCTTTATAAGAGGGTCATTAGAAGTCGTCTTAAAGATTGTTGACTGCAATAGATATCAGCTAGTGGAATTTTATATTGGAACCCTGAATCTACCACAAAAATGAGACTCCAAATCTGGCAGAGAGAACTTGCTGTTCCAGTCCCTGAGTGCTTAAAGAAGTCGAATGTTAAATTACCTCATGACATTACAGAAATTGGAAGAATGAGGGCTGCTATAGTATTAGGTACCACATCCTAAATCAATATAACTCAAAGAAACAAGAGGAAAAAGGGATGAGCTTTTAAGGTACCCAACCAAATAACTGTTGAAAAGTTCTTCACTTTATTTACAACTTATTAAAATGAGTGTGCATCATGTGCATTTAAAAAAATAAATCCCTATACGTTTTACCAAAACATCAAAGTATAAGGAAGCCTCATTCAAAGAGAACAATCACACCTCAGGTATTATATATACATATAAACCACATTAGGTAATGGTAGGATACTCCATTATGTGATATTCAATTTGGTTTAAATGTTCTACTTAGAGTGGGAATAGCTCTTAACTTAACTTATTAACTTAACATATTTCCTGGAAACTTCCTCAGGAGTATGAATGAGGTATGCAGGGTTTCCAAGCATCTGTAATTTTTATGGACAGTTTGTAAAAAAGAGCCTAACTTCTGTTCGTAAGAGCCAGTGGGACGAGAGAACCTGTCTGTAAATTTAGGGGTGGCTGGCGGCATCTGTCACAGCTGAGTGACTCTGTGACATTCTCAGAGTGCCCAACCAATATAGCCCCCCTCCTCCGTACAATGGGAGAAGAGAGAGGCTGGATCTGCTCCTCCCACCAATCTTCCCTGTGTCCACCCACAATCCAGTCCCTATTGTGCAACGAGTCCTGTGTCTGTAAAGGAGGATGTATAAGCAGGGAAATTGAAACAGAGTAGCCAGCAGCTACATTTTGCACACGATGCCGCTACCTGAGCACTGTGACCGAACTCTCCCCCCTTCCTCTCTTCCTTCTATCTGCCAA
Organism: Lithobates clamitans; assembly: GCA_037952925.1. Taxonomy (NCBI): domain Eukaryota; kingdom Metazoa; phylum Chordata; class Amphibia; order Anura; family Ranidae; genus Lithobates; species Lithobates clamitans. Next base: position 425,717 of record JBBGZY010001223.1, read on the forward strand.
ATCTCTCTCTCATCTCTCTTCCTCTTTCTTATTTTGTCCTCCAGCAGTACCTTTCTTAACTGTAGCCAAAGAGTTTAGTTTTGTTTCATCAGCCTAAATGTACTTGGTCCTATGTGCTTTTAAGTGACTAGAGTGGGTTCACAGCAGTATGCTGTGGTTTGACAGCAGCATAATTGTATGCACAGTTTACATGCAATTTTGGGTGTGTGTTGTTGCTAAAGACTACAGTGCTTGTGTCACATACAATGCAGCCAATCAGCCAGGAAATGGGTGACTGGCAGGGGTGATGGTTCCTCTAGTAGTGGAGGGGCTTAAGTGCATGGCATTTCCACTTGGGGCTGGTTCCCCCATTTTTTTGCCCCAGAGTGCTTAGGGACCCAGCCTGCAGTCACATGGGAAAGAGAGAGATATATGAAGTACCTCAGGAGAATATCAGCTTAGTGGTTGGAGAAGGAGAGAGTGTTCTGTATCCCATAGCAAACATGGAATGGGTCACTGGAAGAGAGGTGACATGCATTGCTGGATTGGTGGAGCCCAATACAGGCTCAGTAGTAACGGCCTCAAAATGCTACACACCTGGGAGTGGTGTCCTCTATGGAAAGAAGTGGCATTAGTGTAATGGAGCCAGCCCGGAGAGCAGGGAGTTAACAGTGTCATTGCAGCTCACTTTTAAGTCTAGTATTGCAAATTAATTATGTGGATGCTGATATCAAACATATACAGGATTTCAATTTTGGGTCGAGCGATATGATTTTTTGACAACGCAAGAAAATGGTTATTTTATGCACATTGTACACCGATTATTAGTCATGTTGTGGAGTACATAGTGATGGCAAAGGGTTGTTACATGCCTATATATTGATAGGTTTATTGGTTTAACACATTTTTTTGGTGCAGCAGTATATTATTTAATTGTTTATGAAACACAGGACTTTGGAAAACTAAATGTCATTTAGTTAGGGTTTACAGCTTCCCTTCTCCCCCTTTCTCTCATCCTTTCCTTTCCCCCTCTCCTTCCCTTTTTCTCTGTCTCCCTGCCTCTCTCCCTCTCTCTGTTTCTAGCTCCTCCTCCCTCATTCCCCCTTCCCCTTCCCCCTTCCCTTCCGCTCTCTCTCTTTCTCCCCCTTCCCTCCTTCATTTCCTCTCTCTCTCTCTCTCTCTCTCTCTCTCTCTCTCTCTCTCCCCTTCCATCTCTTTCTCTCCCCACCCCTTCCCTTCCTTTTCCTCCCTCTCTCTCTATCCCCCACCTTCTGTTTTTCCCACTCCCCCCTCACCCCATCCCTTTCTCTCTCCCCCTTACTTCCCTCTCTCTCCTCCTCCACAATTTCCTTCCACTTTCTCTCCCCCCCTCTCTCCCCTTCCCTGTCTCTCTCTCCTCCTGTTACTTGTGGCATACAAGGACTGGGGTATATGTGTGCAGTGTACAGAGCATGGGTGCTCAACCTGTGGCCCTCCAGCTGTTGCAGAACTACAAGTCCCATGAGGCATTGCAAAGCTGACAATTACAATCACAAAGGCAAGGACATAATGGGACTTTTTTTTACCTTAATGCATTATCTGCATTAAGGTAAAAAAACAAAACTTTCAATAGCTGGTCCTCCCCCAGCCCCCCTAAACACTTCCCTGAGCCCAGTCTTGATCCAGCGCCGTGTCTGTCTACAACAGCTCTTCTCCTTTCTCTCTCTTCTCATAGGAGACTCTGCAGCAGCGGGAGCCATTGGATCCTGCTGCTGTCAACCAAATCCCGTGAGGAGGGAGCTGAGGCGGGCCAAGCTGTGCATGTCTATGGATGTACACAGCCCAACTTTGGATGGAGTCCATATAAGCACTGCTACGATTGGACTTCCTGGGTGGCTACGTTAGAGGGTGGCTACATTCATTCACTATGATCCCACTGTATGTAAGAATGTAGCCACCCTCTCAAGATTGACTAGAGACTATGTTTTATGATCTTCGTAGTGTGTATAGAACAACGCACATAATCACAACTAATGTGCACTACTCATTCCAAAAACATGGAAAAGAGAGAAAAGGGAGAGGTTTGGGAGCTTACAAGGAGGCACAAAAACACAAGAATCAGTTTAATGAAAAATAGATTACAGAGACATTAAGTAGTGGATGTTTATTGATTATTTTTGGAGAGTAAGAAAATTGTATAATGTCACTTTAAGTTGTTGCAATATTATGTTTACATTATACAAAAATAACAATATACCATTAATTTATGCATCTTGTAGATTATACCATAATAAAAGTAAGATTTATAAACAATGTAACATTGCTCACCTGATTCAGCAATGATATATTTTGTTAACATGTAGCATTACACAGTAAATTCTTTATTACGTGCAAATATTTGTAGGTTACTTGTCCTGTCTTGTACATACTTGACATACCATAGTAGGATCTGTATCTTCTGACCTTAACCTGGGCTAACACTTCCCACACTATACAAAACTCAGTAAAAGATACAACCATAACATCTGTAATTCCTATGTATCATTTTCCCATTCACGCACACCTAATCACACACAGGGATTTTCTATGAAGTCAGTTCAAAAACACTTAAAAGAAATACTTTGATCAACTTATCAGGGGAATTATCATCTTAACTCACCCTCAGGAACACAGACTCCAATAATTAGAAACAGGCTGGGTTTTTGATTCTTGGCAAATGTGTCCTAGAAAAGGCTGAGATCTGGTGTAGAGAAACATCTAAGTAGAATGATTGCATAATTCTGCATTGACCTTTCCTCCCATGTTACTCTTTCCTCCATTAAAAGCTAGTCACCTCTTCTGTTTTATGTTTCTTAGCCTCATATATTTTCTCCATTATCACATCTTCACACACCTACATAGCTAATTAGGCACTAATGAGAAAAGGAATGTCCTGACATAATATACCTTCCCTCATTTAGCATTGTATTTGTTAGTCTGGCCAGCGCTGTCCTTTGATAAATCCGGTGCATTTGTATTATTTAAGTGCACACTAGTTAGTGCACAGCTTCTGGCATAGCCTACATTTTTATAAAGATTAATGCAACATGATTTGTCCATGTAATGTTAGGGGCTCATCTATTAACTGGGTATTAATCAAAGTCTCCAGTCTACAAATGTGAACTATGTAAACTTCCTGCAGCTCATATATTTAACAAGCAGAGGTATTGCGGGTTGGCAATTTTCTTATATATAATATATATATATTGCAGCTCTCCAACCACTGGCTGCATTTGTTTTTTTTTCTTTTCCTCCCTCTGTTTTCACCTGATCCTATCAGTCAGGGCCGGTGCTAGACTATTTTGCACCCTAGACAAGACCAGCTACTTGCACACCCCCCACCCCCACTAGAAACATGGAAAATAAAAAGTGGCATGGTTTACAGTATGATAAATATTGGGCATGGCTTAAAGGGAGTGTGATTAGATAGAGTCTGAGATGACTTACATAGTGCAGAATGTGGTATGCAGGATGGAGATGACAGGATAGAGATGACATGGTAGATGACTGTGTGCAGGATGGAGATGACATGGTAGATGACTGTGTACAGCATGGAAATTACATGGTAGATGACTGTGTGCAAGAAAAAAGGAGAGAGGGGGGGCACCAAGTTAAGTGTAGTATTAAAATAGTAACATTTATTGCACAAGATTAAAAGCACTTACAAGATATAAGTGGAAGTCATGCTCATCATAAGTATGCAGTCCTGGCAGTTCTACTGCGTCCCACAGGCTCCTCCTGCTGGTCAGCGTGGAGCCGACCACTTCCTGTATTTTTTCCTGAAAGCACAGCCATTCAGCATAACATCAAACCAGACCTCTTCCCAGCTACCCGAAACGTGCGAGGAGCCTGTGGAACACAGTAGAACTGTCAGGACTGCATACTTATGATGAGCATGACTTCCACTTATATCTTGTAAGTGCTTTTAATCTTGTGCAATACATGTTACTATTTTAATACTACATTTAGAGTGGCGCCACCCAGAGGCGTCACCAACCTGACCCCCCCAACATCATACTGGCCCCCCTTGTGCCCCCCCAACAGAGCTGGACTGGTCTACCGGGACATTTCCTGGTAGGCTGCCTGCCCTAGGGGCCGCTTTGGATCTATGCCATGCGTGGCTGCAGTGCAGCGCTCCACTCCCCTCCCCTCCCTCCTTCTCACGCACAGGGAGACCGCTGTGTCACGGAGCTGTGAAATGTTCTGCTGCGCTATGACAAAAGTCCTGCCCTCCTCCTAGATCAGCTCCTGTGGGGCCTCAAGAAATGAGATAGGCCATCAATACATCAGGTGTGATCAATTTTTAAGGATTTGCACCATAGCTTGTAGACTCTATAACTTTCACAGAGACTAAATAGTATTCACTAATTTGGGTTATTTTTACCAAAGAGATATAGCAGTATAAATTTTGGCCCAAATTCATGAACAAAAATGACTTATTTGCAAAATGTTATCATAGGAACTAAAAAAAAGTTTTCTTTTTCAAAATTTTCGCTCTTTTTTTCACTTACGTCGCAAAAAATGAAAAACCCAGTGGTGATTAAATACCACCAAAAGAAAGCTTTATTTGTATGAAAAAAAAAATATGTTTGAGTACAGTGTTGCATGACTGATTAATTGGCATTCAAAATGTGAGAGCGCTGAAAGTATTGAAGTGGTTAAAATGAACACTTTTGATTCATAGACTTTAACAGTGTTCGCATGTTCGCACTAATTATTTGTCTGTTCGCATGTTCTGGTGCGAACCAAACCGGGGGGGGGGTGTTTAGCTTATCCCTACAGGTAGGTGATACTGATAGAAGGGCCGGTGCTACCACTAAGTGAACTAGGTAGCGGCCTAGGGCACTTTGCTGTCTAGGACACAGTCATGGCTGTGACTCGTGGACAACTCTGACATGCCGGTTAAAATGAAAATGGCGCTGGGGTGAATCATAACAAAGACACACACAGTTCGAGAGATTCCTCCCCCTACCTCCTCCACCTCAAGGAAGTCAGGCACTGCCTGCCTGTTTGCTGATTGGTCAGTGCTGAGTAAGGGGACATGACTACCCAAGGAACACCAGCCCACCTTGAGCTGATCAGTTGCGGGAGCACGTGGAGAGGTAGAGGAGGGTGCAGCTTTGCTGTCTGGACACAAAGAACCGTCACAAGAATTAACCACAAAATGACCTCATTTTGAAAAGCAAAAACCCCAACGCCTATTCTATGAAGCATAATGAGTCTTTTGAACGGTTCATTTTTTTCCACAAGTTTTTCGGAAAACGTGGAAAGAGAATTAAAACATATTTTTTTTTACAAAAAGTGGTCACTTTATAAGATATTTCTAACTCAAAGTATGTTTATAGCAAAAATTACACCCAAAATACATTCTGCTACTTGTCCTGAGTATGGCAATACCATATATGTGAGACTTTTACACAGCCTGGCCACATACAGAGGTCCAACATGCAGGGAGCACCGTCAGGCATCCTAGGAGCATAAATTACACCTATTACGCATTTGAAGGCCCTGGAGCACCAGGACAATGAAATTACCCACAAAATGAGCCCATTTTGGAAAGCAAACACCCCAATGTATATTCTATGAAGCATTATGAGTCTTTTAAACAGTTAATTTTTTTTTACACAAGTCTTCAGAAAACGTGGAAAGAAAATGAAAACCTATTTTTTTTTTACACAAAGTTGTCAATTTATAAGATATTTCTGACTGATAACATGTATATAGCAAAAATTACACCCCAAAACACATTCTGCTACTCATCCTGAGTATGGCGATACCACATATGTGAGACTTTTACACAGCCAGGCCTCATACAGAGGCCAGCATTGAAGTACTTGTAGTATCTTCAGGCGTGCTAGGAGCATAAATTGCACATCTCATTTTATTTCTACCTATCACACTTTTGAAGGTCCTTGAGCACCAGGGCAATGGAATTATCCCCAAAATGACCCCATTTTCGAAAGCAAACACCCCAACGTATATTCTATGAGGCATGAGCTGCAGATAGGTACCCGGGCACTCTGATGGTCTGGAGACAGGTACTCGGGTAAACTGATGAGCTGCAGATAGGTACTCGGGTACTCTGATGGGCTGGTGACAGGTACTTGGTTACTCTGATGGGCTGGTGACAGGTACTCGGGTACTCTGATGGGCTGGTGACATGTACTTGGGTACTCTGATGGGCTACAGATAGGTACTCGGGTACTCTGATGGGCTGGTGACTGGTACTTCGGTAATCTCATGGGTGGTGACAGGTACTCTGAAGGGCGGTGACAAGTACTCAGATGGGTTGTGACAGGTACTCAGATTGGCTGTGACAGGTACTCAGGTACTCAGATGAGCTGTGACAGGTACTCAGATGGGCTATGAGCTGTACTGCACATGACTGGCAGTTACTGCAATCATTTTTTAGCACTAAAAATTTTGATGAACTCTCTCTTTCATGGGCACCTAAATCACCCAGGTCATCCATATTTGTCAAGCATGTCTTTTTTCTTGTCCAGACCTGAATGTTACAAGCAATGATTGGGCCGCACTAAAACATTCACTTTTAATGGCTTTCCCATTGGACCCTCAGGGGGAGAACAGTGTGGGATGAACAGTGTATGCATTCTCTTTGAAATTTTACTTGACAATGTTTTGCATGAAGGTTTACATTTCCAGACCCGCACTGATGTTCCTCTTACTGTATAGATGTGTTTAGTCTTTTTTGCTTCTTCCAGTTTACAAGTGTCAGTTTATTATGTCATGTCTGAGCTGGCACTGATTTTATCTGCTTACAAAACAAACATCAAATATTTAAAACATAAAATACAAGTTGTTATGCTGGCTGTGATTATTGACTGTCATAACAAACACTGACTGATGAGCATCTTGGCATTACCACATCCTTTTTTACTGTTCATTTAGTGAATGGTGTGCCAGGTTGCAGGAAGGGGTTAAGCAAGGCTTTCTAAAATACAGATATGTTGCCAGCTGTAATCTGTCACATTCTACTAAAAAAATTAAAACAAATGTTAAAGGGAAGCCATGAAAGTAATATATGGATGCTCAATAAATGGTATTTCTAAAACATTTATATCTACCAGTAAAGACATATAATAGAAAACATCAGTTCATTACTAACCAATTTATCAACAGAGGACAGGTAATGAAGTAATATCTGTCAGTATTTAATGTTTATGTTTGTGTATCCTCACTGCTGAAATAATTACATCGTACTTATGTAATAGCTTTATGATTACAAAATGAGTAGATTGAGTAGATCTAAAATAGATGAATGGCAGCAAGATTCTCATTGCGATGCAAGGTCTGATAGGACCATCTTTGAAAGAAATGGGCATCTATTGGTCTAGATATCAAGAGAGTTAAGTAATTCAGTTGGCAATCAGTACCACATCCCGAAAAGGATTATACAACAAGAAACAACAAAATATTGGGACTTTAAAGGTTCTGAAACCTCCTCCTGGAATAATAGATCTTACAACGTGATATTTAAAATTCTATTTCATTAAGATTACAAATGGTTAAAATTAGGGATGCACCGATACCATTTTTTTAACACTGAGTACGAATACTGATACTTTATGGCAGGTACTCACCGATACCAATTACCGATACCTATCGCCTAGGAAGAGGGGTGGTTTGGGAGGTGGCGGGGGGTTGTTGTTCAGGAGTTGGGTGACAGGGTGGGAGGGGAGAGGTGAGGGCAAGGTAGTTGAGGGTGGGGTGAAGTAGGGATTGTGGGGTGGGAGAGTTTAGATAGAAAAAGCTGTGATCACTGGGGGGGGGGGGGGGGGGGATGGGGATAGGAGGGTTTTTGGGAGACTTGGGGCAGAGGTGACAGCTAGTAGAGGGAAGGAGGAGGCAAAAGGCAGAAGTGATTGCAGGCATGGTACAGGAGACTGCAGAGACTGCAGGCATGGTACAGGAGACAGTCAGAGACAGCAGGCACGGCACAGGAGACAGACAGAAACTGCAGGCATGGTATAGGAGACAGGCAGAGACTGCAGGCATGGTATAGGAGATAGTCAGGGACTGCAGGCATGGTACAGGAGACAGACAGAAACTGCGGGCATGGTACAGGAGACAGCCAGAGACTGCAGGCATGGTACAGGAGACAGTCAGAGACTGCAGACATGGTACAGGAGACAGTCAGTGACTTCAGGCATGGTACAGGAGAAAGTCAGAGACAGCAGGCATGGTACAGGAGACAGCCAGAGACTGCAGGCATGGTACAGGAGACAGTCAGTGACTGCAGGCATGGTACAGGAGACAGAGACTGCAGGCATAGTACAGGAGGCAGTCAGGGACTGCAGGCATGGTACAGGAGACAGCCAGAGACTGCAGGCATGGTACAAGAGACAGCCAGAGACTGCATGGTACAGGAAACAGACAGAGACTGCAGGCATTGTACAGTAGACAGTCAGGGACTGCAGGCATGGTACAGGAGACAGTCAGGGACTGCAGGCATGGTACAGGAGACAGTGAGGGACTGCAAGCATGGTACAGGACACAGTTAGAGACTGGAGGCATGGTAGAGGAGACAGCCAGAGACTGCATGGTACAGGAGACAGTCAGGGACTGCAGGCATGGTACAGGAGACAGAGACTGCAGGCATGGCACAGGAGACAGCCAGAGACTGCAGGCATGGTACAGGAGACAGTCAGAGACTGCAGGCATGGTACAGGAGACAGCCAGAGACTACAGGCATGGTATAAGAGACAGCCAGAGACTGCAACGCAAGGTACAGGAGAAAGTCAGAGACTGGAGGCATGATACAGGAGACAGCCAGAGACTGCATGGTACAGGAAACAGTCAGGGACTGCAGGCATGATACAGGAGACAGCCAGAGACTGCATGGTACAGGAGACAATCAGAGACTGCAGGCATGGTACAGGAGGCAGTGAGGGACTGCAGGCATGGTACAGGAGACAGCCAGAGACTGCAGGCATGGTATAAGAGACAGCCAGAGACTGCAACGCAAGGTACAGGAGAAAGTCAGAGACTGCAGGCATGATACAGGAGACAGCCAGAGACTGCATGGTACAGGAAACAGTCAGGGACTGCAGGCATGATACAGGAGACAGCCAGAGACTGCATGGTACAGGAGACAGTCAGAGACTGCAGGCATGGTACAGGAGGCAGTGAGGGACTGCAGGCATGGTACAGGAGACAGCCAGAGACTGCAGGCATGGTATAAGAGACAGCCAGAGACTGCAGGCAAGGTACAGGAGAAATCCAGAGACTGCAGGCATGATACAGGAGACAGCCAGAGACTGCATGGTACAGGAGACAGTCAGGGACTGCAGGCATGATACAGGAGACAGCCAGAGACTGCATGGTACAGGAGACAGTCAGAGACTGCAGGCATGGTACAGGAGACAGTCGGAGACTGCAGGCATGGTACAGGAGACAGCCAGAGACTGCAGGCATGGTACAGGAGACAGCCAGAGACTTCAGGCATGGCATAAGAGACAGCCAGAGACTGCATGGTACAGGAGACAGCCAGCAACTGCAGGCATGGTACACTAGACAGTCAGGGACTGCAGGCATGGTACAGGAGACAGTGAGGGACTGCAGGCATGGTACAGGAGGCAGTGAGGGACTGCAGGCATGGTACAGGAGACAGTCAGAGACTGCAGGCATGGTACAGGAGACAGCCAGGGAGTGCATGGTACAGGAGACAGTCGGGGACTGCAGGTATGGTACAGGAGACAGAGGCTGCAGGCATGGTACAGGAGGCAGTCAGGGACTGCAGGCATGGTACAGGAGACAGCCAGAGACTGCAGGCATGGTACAGGAGACAGTGGGAGACTGCAGGCATGGTACAGGAGACAGCCAGAGGCTGCAGGCATGGTACAGGAGACAGCCAGAGACTGCAGGCATGGTACAAGAGACAGACAGAGACTGCATGGTACAGGAGACAGACAGAGACTGCAGGCATGGTACAGGACACAGTCAGGGACTGCAGGCATGGTACAGGAGACAGTGAGGGATTTCAGGCATGGTACAGGACACAGTTAGAGACTGGAGGCATGGTAGAGGAGACAGCCAAAGACTGCATGGTACAAGAGACAGTCAGGACTGCAAGCATGATACAGGAGACAGCGAGAGACTGCAGGCATGGTATAAGAGACAGCCAGAGACTGCAGGCAAGGTACAGAAGACAGCCAGAGACTGCAGGCATGATACAGGAGACAGCCAGAGACTGCATGGTACAGGAGACAGTCAGGGACTGCAGGCATGGTACAGGAGACAGAGACTGCAGGCATGGTACAGGAGGCAGTGAGGGACTGCAGGCATGGTACAGGAGACAGTCAGAGACTGCAGGCATGATACAGGAGACAGCCAGAGACTTCAGGCATGGTACAATAGACAGCCAGAGACTGCATGGTACAGGAGACAGCCAGCAACTGCAGGCATGGTACACTAGACAGTCAGGGACTGCAGGCATGGTACAGGAGACAGTCAGGGACTGCAGGAATGGTACAGGAGACAGTGAGGGACTGCAGGCATGGTACAGGAGGCAGTCAGAGACTGCATGGTACAGGAGACAGTCAGGGACTGCAGGCATGGTACAGGAGACAGCGAGGGACTGCAGGCATGGTAAAGGAGACAGTCAGGGACTGCAGGCATGGTACAGAAGACAGAGACTGCAGGCATGGTACAGGAGACAGCCAGAGACTGCAGGCATGGTACAGGAGACAGTCAGAGACTGCAGGCATGGTGCAGGAGACAGTTAGAGACTGCAGGCATGGTACAGGAGACAGCCAGAGACAGCAGGCATGGTATAGGAGACAGCCAGAGACTGCAGGCATGGTACAGGAGACATCCAGAGACTGCAGGCATGGTACAGGAGACAGCCAGAGACTGCAGGCATGGTACAGGGAGAGTCAGAGACTGCAGGCATGGTACAGGAGACAGCCAGAGACTGCAGGCATGGTACAGGAGACAGCTAGAGACTGCAGGAATGGTACAGGAGACAGCCAGAGACTGAAGACAAGGCACAGGAGACAGCCAGAGACTGCAGGCATGATACAGGAGACAGTCAGAGACTGCAGGCATGGTACAGGAGACAGCCAGGGACTGCAGGCATGGTACAGGGAGAGACCCCCGCTGCTCAGTACAACAGGATACAGCCCGTACAGTGTCTTCACCCCCTATTCTCTGCGTCAGCATCCAGACAGGGAGAGCCCGGATCCAGTGCTCTGTGTGACTGGGAGTCAGAGCTAAAGAAGGGAGGTGTGCAGCGAGGAGACAAGGCTTGTGGGCTGTTAGGATGGGTGGGCCTGCACCTAGCGATGCCACTAGGAGGAGGAGGTGGGGATGGCACTGTCCGGAGGGGAGGAAGAGACGGTCTGCTCACGAAAATGGCTAGTATCTGCGCCGATACCGATACCAGTATAGGTATCGATGCATCCCTAGTTAAAATTATGTCTATTCCAAATGGACATTAAGTACAAAATTGTTTTGCAGCAAACTCTATATTGAACAAACATCCCCTTAACCAAAGTACACTGATTCCTCTGTAATCATATATGCACACAATGGTGGATAACAATGGCATACACCATTACACATGTGTCAGGAGACACACAACCCAACGCGTTTCACCTGTCAGCTTCTTCAGAGGTTCTCTTTGGAGGGGAATGAATGTAGTAGAGTTGATTTAGTAAATATTGACTTTGGAAAGCCCCCTAAGGGCATTACACATTCCTGCCAGTGCACCATTAGATGGACCAGGCATCTGTCTATATCCGATCAATCTGAGGTCAGATAGAGAGGTTTGTCCCAAAAGTCAAAGAAAGGGTCCAATACATAGGGATTGGCAGCTATGGCTGCTTGGTCACATGTTTGGCCATAAGGTATTGGAGAAATCTCCTTTGTTAAAATCCATACACAAAAGGGTAGGCAGATTCCAATGGCCGAGATATACAGCAAAAAAGTTAAATCTTGTTTGAAACGGCGAGAATGTCAAGACCAAACCGTCCACACTATTTGCCTAGTTCGTTGGATACCACTGCCATCACAGAGAAAGTACCTCCAAATGAAGACCAATGACCCATCTATTGGTCTAGACATGATTTTCCTTATGGCTAAAGCAGAAGCAAATTATCTCTAATAATAAATATAGTTACATAGTTACATAGTTACATAGTAGGTGAGGTCAAAAAAAGACACAAGTCCATCAAGTCCAACCTATGTGTGTGATTATATGTCAGTATTACCTTGTATATCCCTGTATGTTGTGGTCGTTCAGGTGCTCCCTGCAGAGACCACCGCCTGTAATAAAAAAAATAATAATATTGGTTTGCTTATGTACTGTATGTTATTGATGTGTTCTAAAGAAATTGCCATGTCTCCTGCTGCTAAACTACAGTAAACTATAGCCACTTATGAGCCACCACAGAAATCTACACAGATCTGTCTTGGGTGAAAGACCATTTGCCAATTTTGAATTTTCTTAGACAGTAGCTCTTGTTTTCTCAGATACAGTATGTACACATGATGCTTTCCCTTGCCTTATCCAGAATTTATATTTATAAATATTTAGGAGGAGACCATTCTTAACCACTTGCTGACTGCTAGCCAGCCATCCAGCCCCCGAATAAAGCTACAGGGCGGGCTGGCTACACAGACTCACGTATATATACGTGATTTTGCTCTTGCAGGTAGGGGGTGTGTGTGTGTGCCGCCGGCGCCCCGGCTGTGCTGTGATTAGACATAACACAAGCTGATCAGTAGGTGCTGGGCAATGGATGATCGCCAACACCTGCTGATCGGCGAGGAGTAAGACAGGACAGAGATCTGTGTATGTAAACAATACAGAGCTCTAACCTGTCAGCGTGAAAGTAAAAACCAGCACAACACTGTTAGGCACACATTTAACTCTTTGGTCGCCCTAGATGATTAACCTCTTTCCAGTCAGTGTCATTAGTACAGTGACAGTGCATATTTTTAGCACTGATCACTGTATTGGTGTCACTGGTTGACATAAAGTGTCAGTTAGTGTCAATCTGCCCTCATACTATCGCAGGCCCACTATAAGTCACTGATTGCCACCATTACTAGTATAAAAATAAATAAATAAAAATTCCAGTATACTATATATACCATGCCCCTGGTCATGCATTTTTTATGACGAAACGTTGGGTGGAGCTAGGGACATGTGACGCAGGACATAGGCGGTGATGTGGCGGCCATCTTACTGGTTTGAAACGCTGGACGTTTCTACATGCCTGTTTACGATGTGCTAAATGTGAGTGGATTTTTTTTATCTTCAATAAATCGTTTTATATCGATCATTGCGCAATAAGCATTCCTTTCGATCTTTAAATTTATGTGGATGCTGGAGCTTGGCCGCAGTAGGTCTTTTTTTGGGAGTGGAGTGATTTCCTTACCCTCAATGGACTTATTTTAGGAGGATCAGTTTAAGTGGTGCTTAAGTGCTTAAGTGGTGCCACTATCTAGTGCATTTAAAAGTGTATACCCTATACACTGATGGTAAGGGTCAGTACTATTGGGTGATGGTCTTTCTTTCTCTCCATATATGAAGACACCTTAAATGGACTTTTGTGCTGATTGATTGAATGTTTATTTTCTGATGAATTTCAGTATTATTATTTTAATTTAAGTGCTACACTTTCTTTTTAATTTCTTCTAATTGTACCCAGCAATTTAGTGTCAGCAGCTTTTTTTATTATTTTATATATCTTTTGTATCTAGCGCAACAAATCCTCTTATTTCTATATATACCATAGTTTGTAGACGCTATACCTTTTGCGCAGACCAATCAATATATGCATTGTCATTTTACCAAAAATATGTAGCAAAAAACGTATTGGCCAAAATTGATGAACAAATTAGATTTAATTTTTTTTTTATTGTATATGTTTTATAGCAGAAAGTAAAAAAATATTGTTTTTGTTTTTTTTTTCAAATTGTCTGTATTTTTCGTTTACAGCGCAAACAATAAAAAAAACAGTGGGGATCAAATACCACCAATGGAAAGCTCTATTTGTGGCAAAAAAATGACATCAATTTTGTTTGGGAACAACGTTGCATGACCACACAATTGTCAGTTAAAGTAATGCAGTGCTGTATAGCAAATAATGGTCTGGTTATGAAGGGGGGGGGGGGGTAAATCTTGCAGAGGTCAAGTGGTTAAAGTATATCTAAAGCCCAAACTGTTGTTTACATTTTGGATAGAGTAGAAAATGGTTAAAAACCATGCCGGTTCTTTTGCCATCTGTATTCCACTTGGGAGATTTCCTTCACTTCCTCTCCTGAAGACACAATTGGAAGTAAAAAGAAATGTGAGGGAAATATCACCTTAGACAATTGTCACCCGAAAATATGTCCCCTTTGCAAGATCTCCCCTATATTACTGTTCAGGTCACAATTCAAAATGTTGGATCTATCCCTCACTTTCAGTCCCAGTGACACTAGCCATCAGGACAAATAGCACAGAGGCTCTAGCCTCTCATCACTTCCAAACTAAGAAAACTATTTGGTTTTAGATTCACTTCAATGTTAATTTTGGCAGCCAATTTCGATTTAGTTTTAGTCTTAGGACTAAAATGGCATTTTAGTTTTAGTCCCATTTTAGTATTCTGCAATTGTTTTAGTTTTAGTCATATTTAGGCGACTAAATCTCCAGTACATTTTAGTCGACTAAAATGTCCTAAGTTTTAGTCGACTAAAATCTCCAGTACATTTTAGTCGACTAAAACTCATTTTAGTCGTCTAAAATATAATGGGTGTAATTAAATTGTAATGCATTAGTTAAACATTTCTCTACAATTTCCAAACTCATTATATACTGCTGGAGTGAAAAATCTAATGTTATTATTTATGGTATTGAGGTATGAACATGCACTACAGACCAGTGTTCATTTTGAAGTCAAATTTCAATTTAGTTTTAGTCTTAGTCTTTTGACTAAAATGGCATTTTAGTTTTAGTCCCATTTTAGACTTTTGACTAAAATGGCATTTTAGTTTTAGTCGTATTTTAGTCATCTCAGTTGTTTTAGTTTTACTCGTATTTTAGTCGACTAAAATAGTATTCATTTAGTCGACTAAAATGTTTTAGTCGTTTTAGTCGACAAAATTAACACTGATTCACTTCAAAAATGATCTCATGGTAGTCAGGCTGTGCTTGCACATCCTATTGCCCAATGTCTAAACTTTGCAAAACAATTACTTTTATTCATAAACACTGCAAGTTATAAATTGCATATCATATCACTAAATGATAAATAAATATCAATATGAAGTCTTTGGGTAACCGTACAAAGCCTGACAAAAGCATAGCATAAATCTCTTCCATGTTATCAGATAGTTGAAAACCAGCATTATAGTTGCGTAGGCTTCTTGGCTGTTAGGACCTGATAGAATGATATGTAAAAGCTGATGACATGCATGTGGATTAGAAGTGCACAGCAGTAGAATATTACATATAAGGGGAATCGATTCATTTGATAAGTGACAAGTCTATGAAAAATTGTATGACAGTAGTAAGAAAGCAGCTACCTTCACCTCTCCTTGAACCAATATTACATACAGTGGGGACGGAAAGTATTCAGACCCCCTTAAATTTTTCACTCTTTGTTATATTGCAGCCATTTGCTAAAATCATTTAAGTTCATTTTTTCCTCATTAATGTACACACAGCACCCCATATTGACAGAAAAACACAGACTTGTTGAAATTTTTGCAGATTTATTAAAAAAAGAAAAACTGAAATATCACATGGTCCTAAGTATTCAGTCCCTGTGCTCAGTATTTAGTAGAAGCACCCTTTTGATCTAATACAGCCATGAGTCTTTTTGGGAAAGATGCAACAAGTTTTTCACACCTGGATTTGGGGATCCTCTGCCATTCCTCCTTGCAGACCCTCTCCAGTTCTGTCAGGTTGGATGGTAAACGTTGGTGGACAGCCATTTTTAGGTCTCTCCAGAGATGCTCAATTGGGTTTAAGTCAGGGCTCTGGCTGGGCCATTCAAGAACAGTCACGGAGTTGTTGTGAAGCCACTCTTTCGTTATTTTAGCTGTGTGCTTAGGGTCATTGTCTTGTTGAAAAGGTAAACCTTCGGTCCAGTCTGTGGTCTTGAGCACTCTAGAGAAGGTTTGAGTCCAGGAGATACCTGTACTTGGCCGCATTCATCTTTCCTTCGATTGCAACCAGTCGTTCTGTCCCTGCAGCTGAAAAACACCCCCACAGCATGATGCTGCCACCACCATTCTTCACTGTTGGGACTGTATTGGACAGGTGATAAGCAGTGCCTGGTTTTCTCCACACATACCGTTTAGAATTAAGGCCAAAAAGTTCTATCTTGGTCTCATCAGACCAGAGAATCTTATTTCTCACCATCTTGGAGTCCTTTAGGTGTTTTTTTTAGCAAACTCCATGTGGGCTTTCATGTGTCTTGCACTGAGGAGAGGCTTCTGTCAGGCCACTCTGCCATAAAGCCCCGACTGGTGGAGGGCTGCAGTGATGGTTGACTTTCTACAACTTTCTCCCATCTCCCGACTGCATCTCTGGAGCTCAGCCACAGTGATGTTTGGGTTCTTTTTTACCTCTCTCACCAAGGCTCTTCTCCCCTGATAGCTCAGTTTGGCCGGATGGCCAGCTCTAGGAAGGGTTCTGGTCATCCCAAATGTCTTCCATTTAAGGATTATGGAGGCCACTGTGCTCTTAGGAACCTTAAGTGCAGCAGAAATGTTTTTGTAACCTTGGCCAGATCTGTGCCTTGCCACAATTCTGTCTCTGAGCTCTTCAGGCAGTTCCTTTGACCTCATGATTCTCATTTGCTCTGACATGCACTGTGAGCTGTGTGACAGGTGTGTGGCTTTCCTAATCAAGTCCAATCAGTATAATAAAACACAGATGGACTCAAATGAAAGTGTAGAACCATCTCAAGGATGATCAGAAGAAATGGACAGCACCTGAGTTAAATATATGAGTGTCACAGCAAAGGGTCTGAATACTTAGGACCATGTGATATTTCAGTTTTTCTTTTTTAATAAATCTGCAAAAATGTCAACAATTCTGTGTATTTCTGTCAATATGGGGTGCTGTGTGTACATTAATGAGGAAAAAAAATAACTTAAATGATTTTAGCAAATGGCTGCAATATAACAAAGAGTGAAAAATGTAAGGGGGTCTGAATACTTTCCATCCCTGTTGTATATTATAAATGAATCACATGGGTCATGGTGAATGTTTAGAGCAAATATAAAAGCTTTTGTTTATTTAAGAACAAAGGATTCAGAGGCATTTAATTTACACTGCTGACAACAAGAATATTTGGCCAGTGGTCGCTTTTGCAGCTATCTGGATTGACGTAGCCTAACAGATTTGGAAGTTATACTTAGACCAAACGAATGTGGGGCCTGCCTAGAATGTGACCTTCAGGCCTAGGCTCTGCTTAAGGCACTTTCCAGATCTCTGTGTACTGTTAGTTAACTGCAGAGCACTTTCCAGGCTCAGAGCTGTGGCACAGCCTGTGGTGTGACCCAGTCTCTAAAGACTAATTTATGAGTAGGCCACATGGGCCGTGCTTTGGGAGCAACTGTATTTATTGCAACTATTTGGCATTGTTATTATACACTGTTTTCCATTGGTCTTTACGGACAGGGTTAAAATGCTGAAAAATAGAGTGCTAGGTGGAGTGTCGTGCACTGTTTTTGCCTTCAGGGTAAAACAGCCATTTCCCATCATTGCTCCTGTTTGCAAGAGACAGGCAGGGTATACTTTCTGCTGCCTACAGTGACCTGATCATTTGTGGCCTTTGAAACCTCTCCTGCTTTCAGCAGTCGGTTTAAGTACCCAAAGTCTTATCTTGTTTACTCAGTAAAATTGTGTCCTTTGTGATGTAACATGCCATATCACAAACATAGGAGGAGCAGTCTTGCTGAATTGGGTCTCTCTTGATCTACTAACAGTTCCTAGGTAACCGACAGCATTCCTTAACTGCCTGAAATGTTGTCCCCTGCTTGAATCCTTACATTCCTCAGCTCAAGCCTGAAGTCTCCTTTCTAGGCATTCATCCCTGGTTGCATATTGTCCTAAACATTAGTAGCACTCGGTGCACCATCCAGCCCCACCTAGTTGCAGAAGCTCTCAGGTTCTCATAGGGTATTACAGGTTGCTGGAGGTGAAGAGTTGGACAGTGCACCTGTGCCTTCCACCTGAATGAAAATGCAGTGTGCATGAGGCCTAAAGGGGATCCAGCTTCTCATTCCAATATTTCTCATTGGCTCAGACAAATCATCCAAGCTTATGGTCTTAAGGATCAGGTCCTTTCCTGTCAAGGCACATTTGTAGCTGCTGACATTTATTTTTTTCTGAAGGAGCCTGGAGCTCCTCTTTAACCGCTTGCCGACCGCACTATAGCCGAATGACGGCTGCAGCGCGGTCAGATAACTCTGGGAGGGCGTACATTGACGTCCTCCCAGAATCCCGCTCTTGCGCGCACCCGCGAACATCCATGACCACCGGATCCAGAGGACCCGGCGCATCACGGATCACAGTAAACGGCCGCTAATAGCGGCTGTTTACCACGTGATCTCTCCGCCAAATGACAGAGCGATCACTTGTAAACAAACCGGCGTCACATCCGGTTCCTCTCTCCCCTCCCCGTACCTATTGGTACAGTGTGAGGGTAGAGATCGGTGGCAGATGCGCTGGGGGCTGGATGTGTAGTGCCCACAGCGCTGATATGTGCCCGTTTCAGCTATCCATCTATACCCAGCCATCCATACTCAGCATAACCATCCATACTCAGCATACTCATCCATCCATCCATGCTCACCCATCCATACTCAGCATACTCATCCATCCATCCATGCTCACCCATCCATACTCAGCATACTCAGCCATCCATGCTCAGCATACCCATCCATACTCAGCATACTCATCCATCCATCCTCATTCATACTCACCCATCCATACATACTCATCCATCCATCCATGCTCAGCCATCCATACTCATCCATCCATCCATGCTTAGCCATCCATACTCAGCATACTCATCCATCCATCTATGCTCAGCATACTCATCCATCCATCCATACTCACCCATCCATACTCATCCATCCATTCATGCTCAGCCATCCATACTCATCCATCCATCCATGCTCGCTCAGCCATCCCATCCACCCCCAGCCATACCCAGTCGTACCCAGCCATCCCATCTATACCCAGCCATACTGAGCCGTACCCATCCGTACTCAGCTGTACCCAGCCATACTCATTCACGGCTCATCCATCCCCATTCATGCTCATCCATGCCACATCAGTTATCATCCATACCACATCCATGCCACTAAAGTGCCTCACAAAAATGTAATAGGTAGTCAAATTAGATTTGAAACTTATGCCCCTAGGACACCTGACGATGCTCCCTGCATGTTGGTTCTCTGTATGTGGACACGCTGTGGAAAAGTCTCACACATGTGGTATCGCCATGAATCTATTTTGGGGTGTAATTTTTGTTATGTTCATGCTATGTGTTAGAAACATTGTGTAAATGGACAACAGTGTGTAAAAAAAAAAAAATGCGTTTTCATTTTCATTACACATTTTCCAAAAACTTGTAGAAAAAAAAATGACATGTTCAAAAGACTCATTATGCCTCATAGATTATACATTGGGTTGTTTTCTTTCCAAAATGGTGTCATTTTTGGGGCGTTTCCATTGTCCTGGTTCTCCAGGGCCTTCAAAATTGCAAGAGGTAGTCAAGAAATTATATGTGTAATTTATGCTCTAAGAACTCCTGATGGCGCTCCCTGCATGTTGGGCCTCTGTATGTGGCCATGCTGTGTAAAAGTCTCAAACACGTGGTACTCAGGAGGAATAGTAGAATGTGTTTTGGGGTACAATTTGTGCTATGCCTATGCTGTGTGTGAGAAATAATCTGCTAATATAACAATTTTGTGAAAAGAAAAAAAAAGAAAAAAAATCTTGATTTTGCAAAGAATTGTGGGAAAAAATTAAAACTTCAAAAAACTCACCATGCCTCTAACTAAACACCTTGAAATGTCTACTTTCCAAAAAGGGGTCATTTGGGGAGTATTTGTACTTTCCTGGCTTGTTAGGGTCTCAAGAAATGAGGCTGTCAGTACTTCAGGTGTGATCAATTTTAAGAGATTGGCACCATAGCTTGTGGACTCTATAACTTTCACAAAGACCAAATAATATACACCGATCTGGGTTATTTTTACCAAAGATATGTAGCAGTGTAAATTTTGGCCAAAATATATGAAGAAAAATTACTAATTTGCAAAACTTTATAACAGAAACGAAGAAAAATTTTTTTTTTTTTTACAGAATGTTCAGTCTTTTTTCTTTTATAGCGCAAAAAATAAAAAACCCAGCGGTGATTAAATACCACCAAAAGAAAGTTCTATTTGTGTGAAAAAAGGGACACAAATTTCATATACGTACAGTGTTGCATGACTGAGTAATTGTCGTGAGAGCACCGAAAGCTGAAAAACGGTCCGGTTAGGAAGGGGGTTTAAGTGCCCAGTGGGTAAGTGGTTAAACTCCCCTCTATGTTATCTTATGTGTCTGTAGCGGGCACCTACTTTTAGGTAGGTGACCCTTTTTGCTAGCTTTCTATGCCAGGTAAATTTAGACAGGCTTGTGCTATTACAGCAGGCCTGTTGTTGCTGATTTCCATTTGAGTGGCAGGTAGTTTATGTGATAGTCTGGACCAATCATTGATTTGCTTGGTAATGCCCAGGACTCTCATATAAAAGGGGGTCACATGGTGTCCGGGGGAGGAGAGCTTGAGTCCAGTCCTGCTCTGAGGAGCGAGAGAGCCAGCCTGGTTCCTGGAGGGGAGGGTGGAGGTTTTTCCCCTCCGGGGAGCCAACAGAACTTCACCTTTGCGAGAAGGGTGGAGAACCGGTCCTCATGGAGGAACAGACGACATCTTACAACATGTAGTCGCTGATGTCATTGGCCGCCCCTGCGGGGAGGGGAGCGGGCCACAAAGGAGAAGAGGAACTAAGAATCATTGCGGGAGAAGTAGAGACAAGCGGAAGGAAACTGGGTGATCGATCGCTTAGGAGCGACACACGGGCTACTGATCAAGTGAGTGAAAAGGCCCAGGGAGGGGTACTGTCCAGAGGCTGAGGGATGTTGGTATGCAAGTCAGCAAGACAGGTGGTTGTGGCCTGTGACTTTAGGTTCAGCATTGCCCCGGGATTCCAATCAGTCAAGCGGGAAAGGTCATTCAGAGTGACTCTTCTTTAGCTCAACTTGGAAGTACCATGCAGATGGGAAGTAGTGGTAAAAAGGCAGCGGTGAAGCTGCGAGCACATATATAAAGATACAGACTGTTCTTAGAAGTTCTGCAGATAAAGACGTTATTCAGAGTGACTCTTTATCGTTTATTCTCTATCAAAAATCTACTTTCATCTTCCCTGATAAAGTAATCATCCAGTTTTTAATCACTGTCACCCGCAATGTTATGAGTCTTTGCAAGTGAAGAAAAGGAAAAGATTAGAAATCAACCAAAGAGCATCTCAAAGAAAGTCCTTCTCCCATCCCAGTTTATGTTGATGAATAAAGCATTAAGAAAAACATTAAGGACTGTGACTTTTAAATCTATGGGCTGCAAGGGTTGAGTGGTAAATGTGAATTACGGATATAACAAATATTCAGCCGCTCCTCCGGGAGTAAGTGCTACATGTCGATGGTCGTTTTTAGCAGTTTAGTAGCAGGGAAATTTAGAGGATGTTTTTTGAATGCCCTAAAATCGCGTTCTCGTGAGGCAATTTTGACCACAAAAAATTCTGAACATGCATAAACGTGCCTAAACGCTAGGAGCGTTTAGCACTTCAGCGTTTATTTATTTCAGTGGTCAGAATAAATAAAAATTCTGGCCAATGAAATAAAAAAACGCCCAAACTTCAAGACTAGACTTTGTTTTTTTGTTTGTCAGTGTCTAAATCCTGCTGTAACCAAATGCTTGGTGCTTGCAGTTCACCCAGGTGTGTAAGAAAAGCAAATTAATATTCGCTTTCCTAACACTGAACCATCTCTCCACCAATCAGGTGCTTGGGTCTGTTACCCATCACCTGAGTGGCTGAAATGACAGGTGCTGTGATTGAACACCTATCAGACGTCCAATCATAGGAGAGGATGGGAGGAGAGGACGGGAGAAGACATCAAGGACATGAAGGAGCATGGAGGACACTGCTTGCCGCCCACCGCCATCACCCACTGCCCCACTGAGACAGGGTAAGTGCCGGGCAGACAATGAGTGGGTGGGGGGCACAGTGGCAGCATTCGATGGGCACAGTGGCTGCATTTGATGGGCACAGTGGCAGCATTTGATGGCACAGTGGCAGCATTTGATGGGCACAGTGGGAGCATTTGATGGGCAGAGTGGCATTTGATGGGCACAGTGGCAGCGTTTGGTGGCAGAGTTTGATGACACAGTGGCAGCGTTTGATGGGCACAGTGGCAGCATTTGATGGGCACAGTGGCAGCGTTTGATGGGCACAGTGGCTGCGTTTGATGGCACAGTGGCTACATTTAATGGGCACAGTGAGGCTGCAATTGATGCAGTTTTTTCAGAATTATTCAGTTTGTTTGCGCCCCAAAAAAATTTTGAGCACCAGCCACCACTGACTGGCAGGGCAGAGGGCATGGATCACCACTAGCAGGGCAGAGGGCAGGGATCACTGCTGACAAGGCAGAGGGCAGGGATCACCACTGGAGAGGCAGAGGATAGGGAACACTGCTGGAGAGGCAGAGGACAGGGATCACCGCTGGCAGGGCAGAGGGCAGGGATCACCACTGGGGAGGTAGAGGATAGGGAACACCACTGGAAAGGCAAAGGGGATCACTAATGATGAGGCAGGGAAGAGGGCTCACCGCTGGCAGGGCACTCGGCAGAGCTCCTTTGCCATCCCAGCACAGCACACACCTCCTCCTCCCCACACTACACACAGCTGAGATTGCATTTCTTTACACACAGCCACAATTTGCACAGTGTGTAGCTGGTTGCTATGTTACACTTCTGACTTTCTCTGGTTGGAATGGCAGTGTAGCTGCAGTAGTCAGCTACACACTGTGCATAGCTCCCAACTGTCCCTAATTTTGTGGAACTGTCCTAGATTTGGAACAAAGTTCTTCTGTCCCTCTTTCTTCCTTATTTGTACGTCATTTTAGTCTGATCTATATAGTTGTATATAAAATGCACTATTTATCTTTCAAAAAGTATTTCCCAGTGCTAAGCCTTTCATCCTATTTCTAAATTGCTGCATTTGTAAATTTCAGAAGCCAATATAAAGGAATAGTAGTGTTAAAAAAAAAAAAAACATTTGTTACCTAATCTTTGTTTTTTATAATTCTCCTTTAAAGGGGCGTGGCAGAAGGTGTGTGTCGTATGCCTACATACTTTTACTAATAGGTGTCCCCAGTTCCCATCTGAAAAAGTTGGGAGGTATCCAATGTGTAGATTGTGGCTGTGCATAAATAATGTGCTCTCAGCTCTGTGTAGTGTGGGGAGGAGGGGCTGTGTTCTGTGCTGGGTTGGGTAAGTAGCTCAGCAGCTATGCAGAGCATTCAGGGTGGAGGAGGGGGTGGTAGCCAACCCCAGCACCCCCCTAGATTTTGCCATGTTTGCTGCTGAGTAACGTGCCTCTTACAACCCCTAACTGGACAGTGAAAGCGAAGCAGCAGACTGATGAGCTCTTATCACTGTCAGTCTATTCACTCCCCCTATCAGTATGCTCCTTGCACTGCAGCACAACTGATTGGCTCCTTTTGCTGCTTGTCCCTCCCCCAGACTGAGACCTGCAGTATAGGGACTGCAAGAAGCTGGTACCAAGTCAAATCAGGTACTTACACTGCTTGCACATACTAAAAAATACATTTAGCCTAAGTTCACACCTGTGCATTTGTGACAATGTGTGAGCATGTATGCACATTTTATGTGCATTAAGGTGCGGCAGGTTTGTGCAGCAATTAATTTCATTGGGCTGACCAACTCAAGACAATTGCACCACAGAAGCTCATGCACCTTTTTTTTTCATTTAGCATACAAAAACACATGGTTCTACAACACACATGTGTTAGCAAGGTATATTGGGGTGCCAATAATAATGAATGACACTGCAGGTCGCCTGCAAGAATGATACACTTTTTTGTCCACTGCAAATTTCCATGCCTTTCTCTGGCCCATAGAATGCAAGGACCTATAAAAAAAGACGTGATGTGAATGGGAGCAGTTCACACTGGTGCATTGTTCTGATATGTGCTGGTTTGCAGTGGATAAAAGAAAAACAAGCCCTACTTTTTTCAGCACAACACCACGCAAAGCATGGAAATGTGTGTCAGTGCAGCACAATGCAGATTATTATTATTATTATACAGGATTTATATAGCACCGACAGTTTATGCAGCGCTTAACAACATTAGGGCAGACAGTACAATTACAATACAATTCAATACAGGGGGGGATCAGAGGGCCCTGCTCTTTAGAGCTTACAATCTAGGAGGGAGGGTCAAGTTATACAAAAGGGTAATAGCTGTGGGGGATGAGCTAATGGAGAAAATAGTGCAGTTGTTAGATGGAGGCAGTATAGGCTCTGAAGAGGAAAGTTTTCAGGGGTCGCCTAAAAGTGCATACATTTGGAGACAGTCTGACAGATTGGGGTAGCGAATTTCAGAGGATGGGCGAGACTTGGGAGAAGTCCTGGAGGCGGATATGGGAGGAGGTGATGAGGGAGCTAGATTGTTGGAGGTCTTGGGAGGAACGAAGAGGGCGAATAGGTTGGTATTTTGAGACTAATCTAGTGATGTAGCTGGAGGCAGAGTTGTGGATGGCTTTGTAACTTAATGTTAGTATTTTGAATTTAATTTGTTGGGGAAGTGGCAGCCAATGAAGGGATTGGCAGAGAGGGGTAGCAGACACTGAGCGGTTTGTAAGGTGGATGAGTCTGGCAGCAGCATTCATGATGGACTGAAGGGGGGATAGTCTATTTAAAGGTAAGCCAATGAGGAGGGAGTTGCAGTGGTCAAGGCAAGAGATAAACAGGGAGTGAATCAGGAACTTTGTGGTTTCCTTGGTTAGAAAGGGACTTAGTTTGCAGATGTTACGGAGGTTGAGGCGGCAAGCTTTGGAAAGTGATTGGATGTGGGGTCGAAAGGAGAGTCTAGAGTCCAGGATAACACCTAGCACGCTGACATGTGGGGATGGGTGGATGGTTGTGCCATTGCTCTTGACAGAGAAGTCAGGGGAAGAGGTACGTGGGGGAGGAAATATTATAAGCTTGGTTTTGGACAAGTTGAGTTTGAGGAAGTGGTGTGACATCCATACAGATATGTCTGTTAGTAAGTTAATGATGCGTAAGGAGACTGATGGAGCGAGTTGAGGGGTGGAGAGATAGATTTGTGTGTCATCAGCGTAGAAATGATATTGAAAGCCGAGAGAGTCTATCAGCTGACCCAGGGAAGAAATGTAGATTGAAAATAAGAGGTCCAAGAACAGAGTCTTGGGGGACCCCAATGGAGAAGGGAAGAGGAGTGGAGGAAGTAGAATTGTAAGTGACACTGAAGGTGCGTTGGGATAGGAGGGGGTGGTCAACCGTATCAAAGGCAGCTGAAAGGTCCAGAAGTAGGAGTACAGAATAGTGTCCGTTGGTTTTTGCAGTTAGTAGGTCATTTGTGAGTTTTAAAAGAGCAGTTTCTGTGGAGTGTTGAGGGTGAAATCCAGATTGAAGGGGATCAAGAAGGTTATTCCTAATGAGGTGGTCACTCAGTTGGTTGTAAACCAGGAGTTCAAGGAGTTTAGAGGAAAAGGGGAGCAAGGAGATAGGGCGTAGGTTGTTAAGATTGGTAGGGTCCAAGGATGGCTTTTTAAGTATGGGGGTGACCGGTGCATGTTTTAGAGCATTGGGGAAAATGCCAGAGGTGAGGGAGAGATTGAAGATGTGGGTTAGAGAGTGTAGGATAGAGTCAGAGGGCGACCCTAGTGTTTGAGAGGGAATAGGGTCCAGGGGGCAGGTGGTTAGGTGGGCGTTAGAAAGGAGTTTAGCAACTTCATCTGTAGTAGCAGATTTGAATAAGGGGAGTGTCAATTGTACCTGTTGATACGGGGTCTTAACTGGGGGAGATACCTGTAGAGTGGAGATTTCATCATGGATTGTATCAATCTTGTTTTTGAAGTGATTAGCAATCTCCTGGGCAGTGAGTGAGTCAGTGGGTGGAGGCTGTGGAGGACGAAGTAGAGTTGATGGTAGAGAAAAGTTGACGGGGACTGGATGAGAAGGTGTTAATAAGAGTTGTAAAATAGGTCTGCTTGGCAGTGTGGAGGAAAGAATAGTATTTTTGGAGGGCAGATTTGTATTGGTTGAAGTCTTTGAGAGACTTAGTCTTGTGCCACAGACGCTCAAGAGCGCGATTACGTTTTTCACATCAAAGCTATAGACGGCTGGTGCTCCATTTTTTTGGAGGGGGCGGCAAACAAACCCCAGATGTCTAGTCCTGGAGGTTTGGTCCCTCAGCTCTGGTTCACACACGTGGAGTCTCTGACAAACTCTAGCAGCCGGTCTATCCTCCCTCTGGTACAAGCAGACAGCAAGTTCCTTTGTTTGACGGTTTATCTCTGATTAGGCCCAATGGGTTCGGCTTCTCCTAGCAAAAGACCCCCAGTATCTTGATTAAGCCTGAGAAAACAGTCCAGGCTCTCCTCCTCTAGGTGCATGACTTGTGGAAAGTGAAGTCAGGCAGACATTGACCTTCATAGACATACATGTTGCAGTGCTCCTTTAAGAACTACCATTCTCATAATCCTCCTTGTCTGCAGGCAAGTCATCTCTGCCATCCCTATTGTCTCTTGCTCTTTCACCCTCTGATTGGATCTGATTCTGCACTGGGGGGAGAGCAGAGAGTAAGCAGGGTTCACACAGATCCCGTCTCAGGCTCTAATCACATGCTTAAAAAAAAAAGAACCTCATTAGAATCCATGCGCCCGGTGCCCTGCATGTAGATTAGGGGCCGGGCGCATGGATCGGGGGGTCGGCGCCCCTAATGAGCGGCCGCCACTGGAAAAGCATGATAAATAAAGTACAGTTTTGTAATTTTGGTAAGCACTGCCTTGCATTCACTTACTAACCTTATGCATACACTTTATTGAGGGGAACAAACAGAAATGTAGCACTAACTCTCGGTGGAGCTGCTGGTTTAAGCGGGCTGTTACCTTCACTCTCGATACCTCTGTTTCACCAGCACCGGGTCTAGGGTTCCGTTGAGTTTACCTCTGGACGATATAAGCACCAACACTTGAGTACGTTTTCAATGCTTTATTGAACCAAGTAACAAAGGAAGTAGCAGGAAAGAGGCAGGAGGAAAACTGCAGGGAAACTCAAATACCTTTCTTTAGGTTTCTTTAGAACGTTCTTTAAAGTTGAATACTGTAATTGAATGCAATCCCCTTTTTGTGGGACACGATCTTTGCTCGCCTGGATAGGCCTCTCTCACTTGCCTAGCAGCCAGTACGTAGCACGAACAAAAGTCTCTGCCACAGACTTGTTTGAAATAAACCCGTAAGATCCTCTGCCACAGGATGTATTGGTTCACAATGAATGTCAGACACAGTACTTGGACATCTAAGCCAACCCAGCAGTACTATGCAATAAGACTACTTCAGGTGACAACGACACCCACTGGCACAATGTGGAACCAC
The DNA here is from genome assembly GCA_037952925.1 of Lithobates clamitans. Lineage (NCBI taxonomy): Eukaryota > Metazoa > Chordata > Amphibia > Anura > Ranidae > Lithobates > Lithobates clamitans. Next base: position 453,424 of record JBBGZY010001223.1, read on the forward strand.
ACGCAACGTCAGCCAAGCTGGAACAGATGCAAATCTAACTTCCTATAACGAGCAATTCACTAAATTTACCTATCAAATGGTAGATCATAAATCTTCCAGCGCTACAGAAGGAATATTTTTCCTTCTTAGTATATATTATTGCCAAGTAACAAAGTGTTTATAGACTTATTAGGCATGGTAGAGCATAAGGAACTATGTTTTAGAGGCTAAATTGGTATTTGAATAAAAAGTCTCATTAACCAAAAAGTCCATGCTTTTGTAAAACTTTAAAAAGCAATTCAGTAAACCCAACAAACATTACAGGGCTAGCTATAAAACCTCTACAATATTCTCGTCACACTAGCAGGGCACAGATGCTTTTTTTTTTTAACCTGCCTTCTCATGGTCTGATTATAGGAAAAATGACTGTGAAAATACAGCTATTGGAGGCTGTATGCTGTTTTCTTTATAGGCAGAGCTTCTTTTTAACTGTACAAACTAACAAACCAAAAGAAAGTAGGGATAGTTTCTGAACTATAAAGAGCCTTCTGACTCTGCATAACATCAACTGTACTCCATTCTCCCTGCAGCTTTCTTTCTGATAATTCGTAACTTTGGATAAATTTGTATTCGTTATGTTCACTAACAGCCAAAATTGAAAGCATATTTCAATACCTACAATTTAATAGTTAGTAATCGTTAAGTTATTATTAGTTAGTTATTATTCCAGATTTTAGAATTTTCAGGCTTTCGGATTTTCAAATTTCGAATTTTAGAATTTACAAATTTTAGAATTTACAAATTTCAACTCCTTCCTGTGTCATGATCTAAAGTCTGACCAGGAAGTAAGGCAGAAGTAATTGAGCAGTTTTTTTAAGCAGCTATGAAGAGAGTGAGATAATCCTGTGTAGAATTAATGGAAAGCTGTTTTATTTTTGCAAAATAAGTACATTAATGATATATTGGTACACAGGGAAGCTGGAATTTAGAAAAAAAAGGCGAACAAGGGTGAACTTAGCCTTTAACTTCTAATTATCAGCAAAGCTCACACACTACATTTTGAGAAAAAAGTCAGGAAGGCCTATTTTTAAAGTGTGTTTTTTAAACATCACTCCAGAAAAGACCCTCAGGGGGCCAGTGTACCCGCTGAACATCTCTGATCAATCCTTCATTGGCTGAGTTAAAAGACAAGAGTAAATGAGCCAGAGTGGTATTCTTTCTTGTATGAGGTATTTAACTGATAACTTAAATTATGGGGTTGATTTACTAAAGGCAAATCATCTGTTCACTTTGCAAGGGAGGAGGCGCATGCGCAGGCACGGGATGTGGACAGATCTCTAACCTGCTCTGCACCCCTTAGGCACTTTCATGGCATTGACAGTGTTCCCGCGGCTCTAAACGATCTGCTGCCCACACACTATATTGCCGGAGATACCAGAGATCATTCTCATGTCATCAAAGTCAGGAAGTAAGTCCCAGAGCAGCCGCCTGACCTCTTCATACTATACCCGCGGCGGCAGAAGTAAAATGGCGAAGTCTCCTAGCTTTTGTCACATTACGCAGCAGACTACCTCAGAAAGCAAAGAACAAGACCTCTCCTCCTGTCTCTGCTCCACCCACGATCTCCTCCCACATGATGTTAGCTCCAAAGCTTAAAAAGACAAAGCAGTCATATTTTATACAGCTCTGTCCCTTCTTCTCCACAGGCTTTCAAGCTATATGAAAAAACATGATACTTTCTCTCCCTGTATACCTATGGAAATGCCTGATGATGCTTCTCTTATGCAAAAACATGACCAACCATTACCTATTGATAATTTCCTCAGCTCCTGCACAACCAGATCCTGTAATTTATTTTCTTTTTAACCGTTTCACTGATCTGTTACAACATGAACTGAATGAAATGGCCTCTAAATTAACGAATACATTGAAACAGGATTTTAATGAGCTAGGACAAAGATTAGATACCATTGAACTAAAAAGGAATGGTGCATCAGGCAAAGTAGACCTACATTCCTCTCAGATTTCCCTCTTACAACAACAACTTGAAGACGCATATAGCAAAATTGAAGATTTAGTTTCGTTCACTACGTTGTAATTTTCGCATTCGTGGTATTCCAGAATCTATTAAAGATATCAATGATGTGGCTCACTCCTTAATGCAGAATGCTCTTCCAAGTGCAGATGCTTATCATTTAGAAATCAACAGAATTCATAGAGCACTATCAATACCTAAACCGGATGGTTCGCCTAAAGACATTCTTTTAAAACCACATTTTTATAACACTAAAAATGCAGTTATGCGTTATGCTAGAGAGAATCCAAACTTGAAATACAAAGGATTTCAATATCAGGTATTTGCAGATATTGCACCTATAACAATACAGAAAAGAAAAGCCTTAAAACCTCTCCTACTACCCCTGGTCTCTCACAACATACGCTACCACTGGGCTTACCCATTTAGACTTTCATTCCCTTTTAAAGGGAAAAATTACTCCTTCTCTACACTATCTGAAGGCGAACAACTACTGATAGATTTGGGTCTCATTAAATTTTCTCATACTACAAAGAAAGTCAAATATAATGAACTTGCTTCATTACCTCCACCTCAGTCTTCACCTTCACAGTCTACAATTATAAGACCCCCAACTTGATAAAAATCAGTCAGCAACTATTTTTTTTTGGAAAAATTATTTTACCTGGTATCTTTTGAATATGATTATATTTATAACCCCTCAAAAATGTTCCTACAATGGGAAAACAAACGACATTTCTAATAAACTAAAGTAGCAATTTAACGTTGTGCTTGAGAAAATCCAGACTTAGATTTTAGTAGGAATTAATATTAGATAGTTACAGATATTGCTGATATTACTCTTATATTACTCTTTACACTATATAATTCTCACAATTTTTTATTTTTATTTTTTTCCTTTTAATTCTACACTTGTGACACAATGGGAAAAATATCTTAATTTTTCTTGGGATATCTCAGAAAGGTATAAAATGATAAATAATCTCTCTAAAATTTCGATAAATACGTCTTTAGTGGAATATAATTTCAAAACTCCATTACGGTGGTACATGGTTCCTTTGAAAATAGCTAAAATAAATCGACAAGTCTCTTCTAAATGTTTTAGAAATTGTGGTCAAGTAGGTTCTATGGTACACATCTGGTGGCGATGTCCTAAAATACGTAAATTTTGGATAAAAATATTTGACTTTATACATGAAATTAAAATAAGAAACCAAAATAAATATTATTAAATCCCCTGAAATTGCTCTTTTTCAAAAATTTGATACGAGTTTACCTAAACACACCAAACGCTTAATTTCTAATATAATCCTAGCCACTAGAATAACCATTGCGCGTTGTTGGAATTAATCTGGAATAACTTTTGAATATGTTATACAAAAGTTAAACTGGGTTATGATTAACGATAAATTGACTTGCAATTTAAATAAACGCCTAACTATTTTTGAAAATACTTGGCAACCTTGGGTACATTATTCATCTTTGAATACTAGCGATTTGTGAAATATAACCCTTAACTGTCCTTATCTTGCCCACATTCTTCGTCCATTTCCTTTTATTTATTTATTTATTTATTTTATTATTATATATTTCTTTTAGCTTTAAAAACACTATTGAATTGATTAATGATCAATTACAATGATACTAATTATTCTACGAGAATACTACTTTATATACTAATTATTTTAATATCTTATTTAAGCATTGATATTAGTTTACTTGTTTGATTTTGTTAACAATTCTGATATAGCTCTCCTTTCTTTTTTATTAGGGATACAGTTAAATTTCAGTTATATTTATATATTCCTCTTTTACTTGATTAATACTTTAGATATTTATATTTTGTATCATTACAATGTGTTTGTTACACTATGTCAAGAAAAAACAATAAAATTCTTGAACCTTCACTTTGCAAGGGAAATTGCACATTGCAAATTAATTTCCCAAAAGCTCAATAAATGAGGTAAACTTCTGCCGACTTCCATCATGCATCCATATGCAGGCAAAAATACATTTTTTTAAATATTGTTAATGCAGGTGTTTGGGTATTGTTTGCAAAGTGAAATTTCAACACATTCACTAAGCTCTGGGAGAAATGTATGTGCAAAGTGAAATGACCCTTGCAAAGTGAACAGCCTGTTTTTCTCCTAGTAATTCAACCACATGATGTAAGTTAACAGTTAAATACCTCATAAGAGAAAAAATCTGATCAATAAAAACTAGAACACTCATCATTGGAATGTCCATTTGTAATAGAAATGTGACTATACACCCAGATATGGATATTTTTGCATAATTACATTAGTCCAGCTTGGCATACTAATGGGATCCCTCTAGAAGCTGGAATTCCCTGTAGCAGGCATCCCTAGTACAGTGATCTCCACTAAAGATGAAGTGCATGCTCCGTAAACGTGTTGCCTATTGGTTCTTAATTATCCGGAAGTGACGTCATCCCTCGGCTCCCCGTGTGTTTCAGATCCAGGAAGTGTTGGCGACCACCGGCGCAACTCGCTCTGAGTCACCAGCATGCAGCTCCACGGATGCACCTCCTTCTCGGACGCTTGGCAATTTGTGCCTAAAATGCCTGATATTATCCTACTCTTGTGAGTACCTATATCCGTTTTGTGCATTAAATTTACTGTTATACTGCACTTAGAGTGGCGTCTGTGTGTTTATCCTCACCTTCTACATTCTGATCACAGGAGGATGGCAGCAGAGAATGGGCACCATTCAGAGAATGCTTTGCAATTTTTCAATGAATGCAAAGCATTCTCTGATTGGAATAGGTGGAAAGCGTGATGTCACTGACTTGCTTCTCCACCTTGTCCAATCAGAGAATGCTTTGCATTAATTGAGAAAATGCAAAGCATTTTCAGAATGACACCTGTGCCCAGAGGCCAAACTTCTGTGTTCAGAATGCAGCAGGTCAACTGCTCGGCACAGGACCTGAAAGCTAGTTGAGATCACTGTACTACTGGCAATGACTACTACAGTGATATCCAGCTTTTAGAGTGATCTCAGAGGTATAGTAAATGCACAGTTACATTGATCCAAGCTGGACCAATGTAACTGCGTAAAACTATCCATACCTGGGATTCTTGTTTAAGTATTATGTTTTACCTCTGTTTATTCAAGCTTTCAAGAATATACAGGAGAAATATATAAAAAAGATCATAACAACAATATGAAAATTTCAATATAAAGTACGTGTCACATGCATAGAAGGAAGATCCTCAGAAAAGCAAAGCATTAGTGTAATGTCTATTTTTGAAAATCACTGCATTTAACCCCAGATAGACATCCTGGAGCCCTACTGCCTCTATAGGTAAACATATGGCCATGCAACCATTGTAGCCATAGCTGGTAGGCAGGGCAGGACTTAGTGTGGTGGGGGCCCTTGGGCTTCAGTCACTTTCGGGCCCTACCTTCTATGCATTACTTTAACCCTTTAGTTTTCTTTTAAGCGCGACACTCTGGGACCGTTTGTCCGCCATTACATCACTGTCTAATGCAGACAGGTTTTCTCAACGGCAGTAAACGAGGCACTACGTAACTTCCAATAACCAATCAGCAAACCTCAAGATAAGCGTTTAAGGAATTTTAAGGAAAAAAAACGATTTAAGGAAAAAAACTTACACTTAAATGCTCATCAATGCAGCCTTGCACAGCGTCCATCTGCATGCTTGTCCAGTGTCATTTGCAGCCTTGTCAGTGTCATTTGCAGCCTTGCCCAGTGACATTGCAGCCTTATCAGTGTCATTTGCAGCCTTGCAGCCTTGTCAGTGTCATTTGTAGCCTTGCAGCCTTGTCAGTGTCATTTGCAGCCTTATCAGTGTCATTTGCAGCCTTGCAGCCTTGTCAGTGTCATTTGCAGCCTTGTAGCCTTGTCAGTGTTATTTGCAGCCTTGCAGCCTCCATCTGCAGCCTTATCAGTGTCCATCTGCAGCCTTGTCTGTGTCATTTGCAGCCTTGTCTGTGTCATTTGCAGCCTTGCCCAGGCTGCAGTTAAACTGCAATGACTTGTCAGTGTCACTGCAGTTTAAATATGGCGCCGCCGAGATACACAGAGCCGGTCCTGTGTATCTCGGCTCCTGTCGGCTTTCCTCGGCTCCTCTTGCAGTCGTGCCCAGTCCCGCCCTATGAACATAACACAGGTCCAATGGCGAGACTGGGCATGACTGTGACCGGAGCCGAGCGCCGCTGATATACATACATAGCCGAGTGTACACGGCTAGTTCCGCTCACAGTCACGCCCAGTCCCTGTGTTATTTCCATCATAGGGCGGGACTAGACATGTGACTGTGAACGGAACTAGCTGAGTTTAGCTGAGTACACTCGGCTGGGGCCCCCCATTGGAGCCCTTGGGCTTGAGCCCAGTCAAGCCCAATGGTAAATCCAGCCCTGCTGGTAGGTAATGACCACCAGAGCAAAAAAAGACAGTATATGAAACTGAATGGAGAAGCAATAATGTATACTTGGTATGCACTTCTCCTTACCCCTATAGATAACCTAAAAATCAGGACCATGAGATGGTATGTTCTATAAGCTCAGTTAAAAAGAAAATATCTGTATAACATTAAAAGGACTTTAACAAAGGTGAATGAGGAATCAAGAAAAAAGAAAAAAAATGAATAAAAATAAATAAAAAGAGGGGTGGGGGTGGAATGAAAATAAACTAACAGACATGAAAATAAAACAACAATGCAGAGCCAGATAGGATGGATTGAGGATGCAGAACATCCTCTAAAGTAGTCCACAGCTTGGTGGATCGACAGTAATTCCAATCAAGTAACTTATTTAGGGAGGATCCATGGATATACAAAGACATGTGCAGTAAGGATATACCACCCTTATTTTTACGCAATGCCAGAATTGAATGATTAATTTTTGTTTTCTTGAGGTTCCATATAAACAAACATATGAATTTATTGCGTTGGGAGACAGAGATCATCTGAAATACACTATATTACCAAAACTATTGGGACACCTGTCTTTTACACGCACATGAACTTTAATGGCATTCCAGTCTTAGTCCTTAGGGTTCAATATTGAGTTGGCTCACCCTTTGCAACTATAACAGCTTCAACTCTTCTAGGAAGGCTGTCCACAAAGTTTAGCAATGTGTCCATAGCAATGTTTTACTATGTCTTCCAAAAGCACATTTGTGAGGTCAGGCACTGATGTTGGATGAGAAGGCCATGCTCACAGTCTCCGCTCTAATTCATCTCAAATGTGTTCTATCTGGTTGAATCAGGATTCTGTGCAGGCCAGTCACGTTCCTCCACCCCAAACTCGCTCATCCATATCATTATGGACCTCGCTTTGTGTACTGGTCCAAATCATTTGGTGGAGGGGGGATTATGATGTGGTTTTGTTTTTCAAGGGTTGGGCTTGGCTCCTTAGTTCCAGTGAAGGGAACTCTTAAGGGGTCAGCATACCAAGACATTTTGGACAAATTCATGCTCCCGACTTTGTGGGAACAGTTTAGGAATGGCCCTTTCCTGTTTCAACATGACTGCGCACCAGTGCACAAACAAGGTCCATAAACACATAGATGTGCGAGTTTGGGGTTGAGGAACTTGAGTAGCCTGCACAGAGTCCTGACCTCATCCCAATAGAACACCTTTGGGATGAATTAGAGTGGGGACTGCGAGCCAGGCCTTTTTGTCCACATCGGTGCCTGACCTCACAAATGCGCTTCTGGAAGGTTGGTCAAACATTCCCACAGACACACTCCTAAACCTTGTGGACAGCCTTCCCAGAAGAGTTGAAGCTGTTATATCTGCAGAGGATGGGCCAAATCAATATTTAACCCTATGGACTAAGACTGGGATGCCATTAAAGTTCATGTGTATGTAAAGGTCCCAAAACTTTTGGTAATATAGTGTACGTTGGGTTTAATGATTGAGCGGTTGTAAAATACTGCTTCTCTACCCCTAAATGCGAAGGAGTATATGAGGAATTAGGTGGAGGTTGTGAGACGTCTTGAGTTAAATCCTGCATTTGAGACAGATGAAATGTTTTAAGGTGAGATCTATACTTTATAAAAAACCCATGAACACACTTTAAGGTCTCCCGCTGAATAGGTAGAGTAGTAGTGTCACTTCTTTAAGTTTTATTAAACATCTTGGCCGAGAGGTCAAGAGCAGCTTTAGCAGTTTATTTCAATTCAAGCTCATTTTATGACATGTGATGATTATTATAAGGGAAGCAAAAGGAATGTAGGAAGCAACACAGAAAACAAGACATATATCATATAGACTGATGTCATGTCGAAGTATGAATCCTCTTTACCCATTGAAGGGTCAACTTTTGGTGCAAGAACTTTAGGTCAACAGAACTTACTACAACAATTTCTTTCAAATTCCCGCACTTTCAACTTCCTGCACAAATGTTTAGTGGTGTCTTTATTCTCTTTCTTTATACTTATTGGAGCAATCGTCTTGTATAATAAGAAAAAAATATGATAGAAAGTAGATTTTGTAAGAAGAAGGTTGGCACATGCCAATATTTGGAATGTGCCCAGTGTAATAATGTTTTGAAGGGTGATACAATATATCATCCAAGTAAGGGGTAAAGTTCAATATATGCAATTTTTTATACTTGTAATTCTATATTTGCAGTATATTGCATTAAGTGTAGGGATGAGACCAATGTGTGTGTTCGCCCATTCGCCGAATTTAGAACAATATGGGGCATCCGCGGGAAATTCGAGCGCCCGCAGAACGCCCCATAATGCACTGCGAAATCGTCAATGCACTGCGAGATCGCAGTGCATTGACAGCTGCTGATTGGCCAGAGCATGCACCTGACCTGCATGCTTTGGCCAATCGCAGCGTGCTCTGCTGTGAGAGCCATGATTGGCCAAAGGCACGGTGCCTTTGGCCAATCATGGCTCAGGGGGCTAAAGCCCACACTATGTAAGGCTGCTTACATAGAGGCAGTAAATAGTGTAATGAATGAGAGCAGCAAAATTACATTTCTAAAGGAAAAAATGTCATTTAAAACTGCTTACGGCTGTAATGTATTGCCGAATCTCGGCAATATACATAAAAATCATTGAAAAAAACGGCTTGAGTCTCCCCTCCCAGTCCATTACCAGGCCCTTCTATTAAGGGGGACCCCGTGCCAAAATGTAAAAAAAAATGGCGTGGGTTCCCCCCCAAAATCCATACCAGACCCTTATCCAAGCACACAACCTGGCAGGCCAGACGAAAAGGAGGGGGTGAGAGAGCGCCCCCCCTCCTGAACCGTACCAGGCCACATGCCCTCAACATGGGGAGGAAGCTATGGGGTCCCCCCAAAAACATCTTGTCCCCATGTTGATGGGGACAAGGGCCTTTTCCCCACAACCCTTGCCCGGTGGTTGTGGGGGGTCTGCGGGCGGGGGACTTATCAGAATCTGGAAGCCCCTTTAAAAGTGGGGGCCCCCAGATCTCAGCCCCCCCTGTGAATGGGTATTGGGTACATTGTACCCCTACCCAATAACAAAAAAAGTGTCAAAAAAGTAAAAGTGACAGGAGACAGTTTTGGACAATTCCTTTAGAAGGGGTGGGGTCACCCAGTTACGTCACCGAGTGGCCCCGCCCTCAGCTATATAACAGCTTTTTTTATTTTTCAATTACTTTTTTTTGGTGGTTGTTTCTTCTTTCTTATTATTTCTTTTTTAATTTATCTCTTTTCTCTGAGTCTATCTCCTCCCCTCCCCCCTTTTTTTTCTCTCCTCTCTGTTAGGCATTATGACCCTGGTGGGGGGGACTGGATCGTGCTCCATTTTACATGGGGTCAAATTTACTTCTTTTAATGTTCGTGGCTTAACTACACCAGAGAAACATTCCAGACTCCTTTATGATCTCAGAAAGTCGCATAGCCAGGTAGTGTTCTTACAGGAGACACACTTCAAGCAGCAAGCGATTCTGAGGCTGTATAATCGCGACTTCCCCACTATATATATCACGCACCCTCTCCCCTGTCGAAATCTAAGGGAGTAAGTATTTTAATTGCCAAGTCGGTCCCGTGGAGCCTTGTGGAGGAACGAGCGGATCCACTAGGTCGATATCTGCTTGTGAAAGGGAAAATTGGAAATATTACTGTGACCCTGGTGAACTTTTATTTCCCAAACTCAGATCATCTGGCCTTTTTAAGGTCTTTAGTACCTATCATATTAGAATCCTGGGTTTTTTTGCTAGGTGGGGATTTCAATATTGCACAGGAGCCCTTATTCGATGTTTCGAGAGGGGCATCACATCTTTCTTTTTCCTACCTTAAGAAACTTAAAACAGAGCTGTTGAGTTTGTGTCTGGTCGACCCATGGAGAATTATGCATCCTGATGATAGGGATTACACCTACTTCTCTCATGTACATCAGACATACTCCAGGATTGACTGCTTTATGATTCAGCATAAGGATCTACCTCTTGTTTCCTCCTCCCAGATTGACTATATATCCCTTTCTGACCATGCACCGATTCATATGACTTTAAGTTTAGACACGGAACATCGCTCTCCTCCGACGTGGAAATTAAACAAATCCCTGTTGCAAATTCCTGAAGTACGCAGTGAGGTGGGTAAGACCCTCACAAACTACTTCTTAGAAAATGTTGATCCATCGCTGAGCCCAATGATTATTTGGGAAGCGCATAAATGTGTGTTAAGGGGAGAGTTGATTAGAATCGGGGCCTTAAAGAAACGGGAAAGAACTAAGCAGATTGATTTGCTGATTTCTAAGGTGCGCTCTCTTGAATTACTACACAAACGTTCCTTAGCAGAAGTCCACCTTAAGGCCCTACTGAAGGTCAGAGGAGAATTGAAAGACTTGCTTTTTCAAAAGACGGCTCAAAAGCTAGCATGGGTGAGACGCACGTTATTTGTATTTTCAAAAAAACTGGGCTCAATGTTAGCTAGAGCCCTACGTGGCCCGAGAAAGCGCACCTTTATTCTGTATATTACGACTAGCCAGGGGACCAAAGTACACACCTCCAAGAGCATAGCAGATGAATTTTATAAGTACTATCGACAATTGTATAACCTACACCCTAAGGACTCTACTGAGGCCTTGACGGACAAATCAAAGTCAGCAATTGAATACATCAGGGCCTCAGGTATGCCCATGTTATCGGATGAAGTAAGGGACTCTTTGGAGTCTGAGATTACAGCTGAAGAATTTCATGAGGCCTTTCCCCAAACAAAACCATGGAAGGCTCCGGGGCCCGATGGCTTCACATTGACTTACTACCAATCTTTTGTGATTTCCCTGACTCCAAACTTCTTGGCGGCTTACAATGGGCTGAAAGGAGATAGCTCTATGCCAATAGACTCATTGAGGGCTTATATATCCTTGTTACCTTCTTAATATAGATTTAAAACTCTTTGCCAAAATACTCTCTAATCGACTTGTACTTTCTATTCCAAAATTAATACATTTAGATCAAGTAGGTTTTGTACCGAGACGAGAAGCAAGAGACAATACCATTAAGGTTCCGAATCTTATTCATAAGGCGCGTTCGACGGGGAAACCATTTCTCTTGCTTTCGACAGACGTGGAAAAGAACTTTGACAGGGTATCCTGGCATTTTATGTGGGCCACCCTGGAATACATTGGTCTTGGCCCTAATATGTTTAAATGGATCTCATCCCTTTACTCTAAACCGTTGGCGGTGGTTCGGGTGAATGAATGGTGCTCAGAGTTTTTTATGATAGTGAATGGGACGAGACAGGGTTGCCCCCTGTCCCCCCTTATTTTCATATTGACCTTAGAGCCATTTTTGTGCCATATAAGAGAAGACCCAAATATTACAGGGATGCAGAAACCTTCAGGACACCACAAAATAGCGGCCTACGCCGATGACCTGATCTCCTTTGTTTCTAACCCACGAATCTCGCTCCCCAATATTTTAGCAGTGGGGAGATATGGAGAACTATCAAATTTTAAGGTCAACTGCACCAAGTTCACTGTGCTTAATATTACGATCCCAGATTTGGAGGCTCGTAGTATGCGTACGTCCTTTGCATTTCATTGGGCAGATGAATCAATACGATATCTGGGTATTGACATCACATCGGACTTGGCACTTTTGTACGCTGCTAATTATGAACCTTTGCTCCAGAGACTGAAAGCTGACCTTCGTAACTGGCACACTTTGACCTTGACCTGGTTTGGGCGATGTAATGCCCTGAAGATGACGGTTTTACCGAGGATATTATATATACTCCAAACCATACCGATCCGAGTACCTTCAACATATTTTAAACAGCTTCGGACGATAATTAGAGAGTTTATTTGGTCACATAAGTCACCTAGGACCAAAATGCAAACGTTGTCTAGACCCAAAGAGAAGGGGGGCATTGGCCTACCTGATCTCCTCCAATATTACAGAGCAGTACACCTTTCGAGGATAGTAGACTGGCACTGTAATAAAGAATTCAAACAATGGGTGAGGATGGAGATTGAGGATGTCTCTATTCCGCTGTTGACCTCCCCATGCCTTACCTGCTCTCTGCCAGAAGTCATAGGGGACCATCCCCTGGTAAGTGCCACCTATAGGGTGGCTAGATTAACGTTTCGCAGCACGGGCCTTGCGCCGCTACCCTCTCCCATGACACCGGTGATAGGTAATCTGGATTTTATACCGGGTCTCACTAGTAGAAAGATTAGACAACTAACACTAACAGGGAGATATCGCCTAATGGATGTCTGGCCTAATGGGGCGCTTCCCTCACCAGCGACCAATTCTAGTCTCATAGATCCACCGTTAGATAGTTTCAGCTCCTATCAACTTTGACACTTTTTACAGTCCCTTCAGAAGACATCATATGTCCCTAGAGACCTGACCCCCTTTGAATTGCTACATAAAACGGGGGAACCTTCACGACATACTCTCTCTATGATATACAGATACCTGACTAACCAGATCGAAGAGCCAGCCCCGTCATTTGTTTCTCAATGGCAAAGGGATTTAGGGATTTAGTTTCCACCACAGCAAGTAGATAAAATGTTGACTTTGGCACATAAGTCCTCTATTGTAAATCAATACCAAGTAATTGGATACAAAATTGTGTCTCGATGGTATAGAGTCCCCTACATACTTCACAAGATGGATGGAGCCACTTCGGATAGGTGCTGGAGGTGCAATGCAGATACTGGTACGATTATGCATATTTTGTCCGTTACTGAGGTCATTCTGGGAGGAGGTGACAACTACAATTAGAAACTTGACAGCTGATGACCTGAAAGACAATCCGGCTGCGTGCCTTTTACATGTGACAGAGAGATCCATTCGGAAGTATGAAAAGACCTTGACAATACAGCTTCTTAATGCAGCAAGGGCATGCATTCCCGCACTCTGGCGGCAATCTCAGCCGCCAACGAGGATCCTGTGGTATTCTAAAGTTCAGTGTATACTCCGTATGGAGGAATTGACTGCCACCCTCCATAATACAGAAGAATTAATACGGAACACATGGAGGCCATGGAGATATTTCATGGGTACAAATGCGTATCTACAGGAGGTGGCTGAGTCTGCGATATTAGAGAATTAAGTAACTATGGCAATGAACACGATATTGAGACCCCGTTTAACTCACCTTACCTCCCTTCCCCCCACCCCTCTTCTTTTTCTTTTTTTTTCTTCTTCTTCTATCTCTTCTTTCCTTTTATTTTCTTCTCCTTTTCTCCTTTTTACCTTTTTCTTTGCTGTTTTTTCTTCTGTTCTTTTTTTTTTTTCTTTTTATTATGTAGTGATAATACAGCCGTAATCTCGGCTGTTATAAGTATAGAGAACACAAGATACACTGAGTTTGCAATTTAGGTTGTCAAAATGATGACATATGTTCACGTATTTAAAGGATCAGATATGTATACTATTAACTTGGCAAATGTGCAGGGGGCCCTTTGAGGCCTTCTGGTCTTTCATAGACCTATAGGAATTATATAGACGAAGTAGTTGTTATTTTGTTAACGAAATTGCTTTCAAGTCATGTAATGTCCTTTAACCTATGGAACAATTTGGCTAAGATGTGTATGTTTAAGGAGCTGACAAATTTTGTGGTATGCTTAGGAACTTTGTCTTAAAATGAATAAATAAAGAATTAAAAAAAAAAAAACAGCTGTCATCGTGAAAAGGCTGCAGTCGCAGGGACGCCTCCCATGGAGGCAGAGTTTTTCTGTTTAATTTTTTTTTCGGTCGTTTGCATTGTGATTGAAGATAGATTTACATTGCAAGACTTTTTTCTTTTTAATAAAGGAATTGTCACAAAATTGACCATTTTGTAAGGGAGGCACCGTTACCTGGGGGAGGGGGTTGATAAGGAAAAGATCCTATTAAAAAAAAAAAAAAGCAATATGAATAAGAAGATTATAAACCTTATCCCCACTGGGTTTTAATAAAGAATATGATTTGTTGGCCCTTTTGTGAAAGTGATGCTTTAGGTGTCATATTTCTGCATTTATGTATCTCTCCAATTGTTATAAATGCTATTATCACTTTTGGTTCTTTTTTATTTTTTTTATTTAAAGCTATATTAAATCCTTGTTTTTTAAAAAAGAAAAACAAACCTTTTATATTTACCTGCTCTGTGCAATGGTTTTCCTCCTCTTCCCGGGTCCCAAGCTGGCTCTCCTGGCTTCTCTCCCCTGCTGGGTGCCCCCACAGCAAGCAGCTTGCTGTGGGGGCACCCAAGCAAGCATGATCCCAAGCTGAGACTCTGTGTGTCAAATCACACACGGAGCCATGGTTTGGCACCGCCCCCTTCGTCTCTTGATTGGCTCACTGGCTGTGATTGACAGTAGCGGGTGCCAATGACTCTCGCTTCTGCCAAAAGCCAATCAGGAGTGCGAGTCCCCAGGAAGGCAACACAGAATGTTTTTTATACAGAATTTTTTTTACCTTCATGCATACAAAGGTATAAAAACTTGTGCCTTTACAAGCACTTTAAGTATGGCCTATAAAAACAGAAAATATTTATGTTTACCTGTAGATTAATTATTGTGCCTGTTATACCTTTTGCCGTGCATGCAACACATATGTGTGGTGGCAAAAGGCTGGGCTTTAACACCCACACACTGCATATATGTGTCACTGGGTGGCCAAGGTTTCTGTGATGAAAGCTTACTCACTGCACATTCCCAGCAGAAAGACTGAGTTGTCAAAGGAAACTCTTGATGCCCACTAACAATTAATAACCAATGAGTCACATAATCACTGATCCTTCCCACCCCCTAGGCATAAAGACTCAGGCCAGGTCTGGGCAGCAAGAGTTAATTCAGAGTGGACCAACCAATACAGCAAGTACCTTTTTTTTATTTGCAGGCTTATGCCGCGTACACACGAGCGGACTTTTCGACCGGACTGGCCTGACAGACTACCCGACGGACCTTCGACTGACTTCCAACAGACTTTCCGAATGAACAGACTTGCCTACACACGATCACAACAAAGTCCGACGGATTCATACGTGATGATGTACGACCGGACTAAAATAAGGAAGTTGATAGCCAGTAGCCAATAGCTGCCCTAGCGTCGGTTTTCGTCTGTTGGACTAGCATACAGACAAGTGGACTTTTCTATAGGAACTGGGTCTGGCGGAGTTCCGACGTAAAGATTTGAAACATGTTCCAAATCTAAAGTCCGTCAGATTTTCGACCGAAAAAGTCCGCTGCAGGTTGAATTGCCTGCCGGACTCGGTCCGTCGGACCAGTATGGTCGAAAAGTCTGCTTGTGTGTACGCGGCATAAGTCTTGATGTGTTAGAACTATTATGCCACGTACACACGGTCGGACATTTCGACCGGACTGGTCCGAAGGACGCTGACGGACCAAATCCGGCTGACAATCCGATCGTGTGTGGGCTTCACCGGACCTTCAGCGGACTTTTCCAGTCGCAAATCTGACGGACTTTAGATTTGGAACATGCTTCAAATCTTTTTTTTTTCACAAGAAAAAATTTTTTATTCAAGAGTTAAACATTACAAGCGATGCATAATCACATTTAGATATGATAACAGTATATATATAGCCACAAGATAGATGATTAATTTTCCATATAGACAATATAAAGAAGTGTGAGAGCAGTACATGACATTGCAGCAAAATATTAGTGTAGAGGTAGCATATGAAAACAATCAATCGAGAAGGTCTTGTGGGAGGGGATGGGGGGGGAGAAAAGGGGGGGGCAGATTAAGGATACTTAGAAGATGAGGGGGGGAGGGGCAGGAGGGGGAGGCAAGGAAGGAACCACAAATACCTCAATAGCTTAACTGAACATATACACTAGGTGAAGTTTAAAGAGAACTCAATCATGTTGTATAATCATATAGCTGGTATCTCTGCGTCAACTTGGACATCATTCACAACCTCAGCACCCCATGCATCTATCCAACCCGACCATATCTTATCAAATTTCTTGGGGCAGTTACGATTAAGATACGTAAGTTTATATAGTGGGAGTATAGAATTCATTGCTAGGCGCCATGAAGATACTCTAGGGGGTGATGCATCCTTCCAACGGAGAAATATATATTCTCGGGCATAGAACGTAGCATAGCTCAAAAATAGTTTAGTATATTTACCTCTAACATTGGGACTGAAAATGTTCAATAGCATTGCCTTGGGATGAGCTCCCACATCTAAGGAGGTAACCTGGTTGAGAGTGTTAGCTATTTCCGTCCAATAGTCTCCGAGACGAGGACAAGACCACACCATATGGAGAAAGGAGGCGGACTCCAGACCACACCTGGCACAGGCCACTGGACTGCCAGGTGTCATAATTGTCAGACGTTTTGGGGTGTAATAGGCCCTGTGGAGGAACTTGACCTGCATAAATCGCTCTCTGGCCAATATCGTGTTAATCACAAAGGAGGATACACACGTTTCCCATTCCTCCTCTGATAAGTCAGGAATGTCTGCTTTCCACTTGACCAAAGTTTTCTCAAGTTTCTCCACAAGGTCTGATTCTAACTGGAGGAGAGATGGAATCTGCTTCCTATAGGCATGTCGGAGTTGATAATATCGAAACAGCATCCAACCTGGTAATGAGTAAGCGTTTTTGAGATCAGAGAAATTTCTTAATTTTCCACCCAGCACAATGTGTTTTAGCTTAACAATTCCCTTTCTTGCCCAGACTTGGGGGTCTGGGACCAACTTCAAATGCGGCAGTCCCCACAGGGGGATGTGCGGGGAGAACCTATGCTTCAAATCTTTACGCCGTAACTCTGCCGGACCCAGAAATCCGCTTGTCTGTATGCTAGTCCGATGGACAAAAACCCACGCTAGGGCAGCTATTGGCTACTGGCTATCAACTTCCTTATTTTAGTCTGGTCGTACGTCATCACGTACGAATCCATCGGACTTTTGTGTGATCGTATGTAGTATGTCCGTTCGTTAGGAAGTCCGCCGCAAGTCCGCCAAAAGTCCGTCAAAAGTCTGTCGGACGGGCTGTCGGACTTTTGTAGCCGAAAAGTCTGACCGTGTGTACGCGGCATTATAGTCCCCCTTTAGGCCCACAACATAGAGGTGGGGGTACAGGTCTTTGGTAGTTTACATCAGGACCACTTTCCTGCTATTGTCTGATTGATTCATGTTGTATTGAGATGACATCTTGTGATTTACATGGGAGGTATTTAACCATACTGTATGTTTGTGTTTTGTGTGCATATTTGTTTGACTTGAAAAAGAACTAGCTTGGGCTTTAAATACCACTCTCTTTTTCTACATTTTATGATGTGGCTTTTTTTATGAAAAACGAAAAGAGTTATTTTTACACAAAGTAATTCCTTCTAGTGCAGGAAACCTCGTGCTGCCAGAAATCCAGCACCAAAAATGGATTTCAAATCTATAATTTATCTTTTTATGTTCTGACACTTTTGTGTATGTTTAGCAACTGAATTGACTAAAAAGTGGAGGGGAACAAATGCTCAGTTAAAGTGACACTAAAGGCATTTTTTTGGGTTAAAATAAAAAAGAGGTTATCCACGCACGCTTCTGGTCTGTGTGCGTCCATAGACGTACCCAGCGGCTCCTGCTGCCCTCAGTGTCTCCTCTGAAAGCAGGAAGTGAGGGGAGCAGTGCTGGAGCTGGAGAAAGCATTGGAGTGGTGACAGGTGTCAGGTAAATGTTTAGGGATGGGGTGGGTAGAAAAAGTAGTGGATGTTTTTTATCTTGATGCAGGTAATGCATTAGGTAAAAAATAAATCCTTTTGACTTTGCAACAACTTCAAAGTGGTTGTAAAGGCTTTCGTTTTTTTCTTCACCTTAATGCAATAGGGTAAAAAAACCTTCTATGTTCAGACCCCCCAGCCCTCTAACACTTACCTGAGCCTAATCTCGCTCCTGTGCTGTGCTCAAGAGCTGTGGCGCTGCTCTCCTTCTCACTCTCTTCCACACAGCCCACGCATGTACCATACTAGGAAGCAGTTTAGTATGGTGGCATACAGAGATGAGGAGAAGCCGAGATTGTCAATGAGAGACCTGGGAAGAGGAGGATTGGGGTCATTCTATACAAAACCATTGCACAGGCAGATAAGTATGACATGTTTGTTATTATATTTACAATTACTTTAAGTCTTATGAAGAGTATGTCACTTTAAGTATGTTTGTCATTTTTGTAATATTTACATATTCACTGAGGCTGAAAGTATAGAGAGAGTAGCTATGAGAGCTGTGCCTTTTATACATGGAAGCTGCAGTGTTGTTTGTACCCCCTCGCTTTGAGAGGGCAAGTGGAAAGGAGGGGGTAAACAAACAACAGTGCAGCTTCAGTTTATGAGAGCGGCAGCTTTCCTGTTGCAGTGCTAAATGTATAGGGAGAGCTCTGCTATCTGGCCTGAATGAATGTGTAAAAATTACAGGATTGACAAACCAATTTAACGTAGCATACACTTCCTAAGACTTAACTGATATTTACTCTGCATATTAAATAAAAAAATCCTTGTTCTCTGCAGATTCTAAAATATACAACATACAATTTTTAATGGAGACAAATGCATACAGCCTCAAACAGAGTATACACTTTCTCAATAATTACCGAGAAAAATGAAGTTCAATAGCCAGTGCTGCTCTTCTGCTTGAT